>CATIWC010000329.1:0-476351 GCA_948472305.1 Vicia faba | reverse complement strand
TATTCTGCCCACAAACTGTGGAATCTTTATTAATTCACTTTGCAACTGCAAAATACTGTGAATGACTTAATTACAAAATAAGGGTTACTCCCTCTATTTATAGATTTAGGTTAGCTTGCTCCCTAAGCTAAACCCAAGCCCAAAATATCTCTTTACTAAATCAAATCTAATCTAGATTTAAATTCAAATCTATTTAAATCTAAACAAATCAAATCTTCTTTTGACACATATGAATTACAATTTAACACACCACCTAATTCATTGTGTCTAAACTGTCTATGTTCATCATGGCCCTTAGCTTTCTGAATACTTCGACATGCACTCCCTTCGTCATGATGTCTGCAATCTGATTCTCAGTTCTGCAGTGTTCCAAATTCATCTTCCCATCTGCTACCTGCTCTCGAAGATAATGGAACCTCATTTCGATGTGCTTACTTCGACCATGTGCTATTGGGTTCTTTGCCAGATTGATAGCTGACATGCTGTCTATCTTCATGGTAATTGCTCCATGATTTTTTCTTGTTATCTCTTCGACCAAGTTCACCATCCAGGTTGCTTGACATGCACAAAGAGAAGCAGCTATGTATTCTGCTTCACATGATGATAATGCCACTACTGGTTCTTTTCTCGAACTCCAAGCAATTGTTGCACCACCTAGCATAAACACATATCCTGCTGTTGACTTTCGATCTTCAACATCACTACACCAACTCAAATCAGTGTATCCCACTAACTTGCATTCTTTTCCTTTATCAACTGCAGGAAACAAAATGCCATAATCGAAAGTTCCTTTAAGATACCTTAGTATCCTCTTCACAACTGCTAGATGTGATACCTTTGCCTTCTGCATGAATCTACTTACCATACCTATGTTGTATGCTAAGTCAGGCCTTGTATGACAAAGGTATCTCAATGATCCAATAAGTCTTCTGTATTGGGTTGGATCAACATCATCTTCATCTGCATCTTTTGACAGTTGCAGTCTTGGTTCTGCAGGTGTCGAAGTTGCGTTGCATTCTTCCATCTCAAACCTTTTGAGAATTTTTCCTGCATATCTTCTTTGATGCATCATCAAACCTCTACTGCTCTTGTAGAATTCGATACCAAGGAAATATGAAATCTCACCCAAATCAGACATTTCGAATTCCTTGCTGAGATCACCTTTGAAGTCTTCGATCTCACTCTTGCAGCTACCTGTTATCAACAAATCATCTACATAGAGACATAGTATAAGCAATTTACTCTTGCTTCTTCTTACATATACTCCATGTTCAGTTATGCACTTCACAAATTCCTTCTCCCTTAGAAAACTATAAATTTTCTTATTCCAAGCCCTTGGAGCTTGTTTCAAACCATACAGGGCTTTATGTAGCCTGTACACCTTTCTTTCTTCGTCATGTTTCACAAATCCAACTGGTTGTTTAACATAGACTTCTTCATCTAAGGGTCCATTTAGGAATGCACACTTCACGTCCATCTGACATATGTGCCAACTGTTGATTTCTGCTAGACCAACAACCAGCCTGATTGTTTCGATCCTAGCAACAGGTGCAAAAACTTTGTCGAAGTCTATTCCTTCTTTCTGTAGAAATCCTTTCGCCACAAGTCTTGCTTTGTGTCGAGTTACTTCACCTTTCGAATTAGTCTTCACTTTGTATACCCACTTGACATTAATTGCCTTCTTGCCTTGGGGAAATTCGACAAGTGACCAAGTGTTGTTGTCTTCGATAGACTTTACTTCTTCGTTCATTGCTTTCACCCACTTCGAATCCTTTAATGCTTCAGCTGCATTAACATGTTCGACATCTGCATAGAAAGCATAATGTACCAGCTCACCTTCATCATCTGTCACATCATCTGATGTAATCACACAATCTTGCAATCTTGCAGGCATGCGTCTTGTTCTTTGAGGTATGCTTGTACTGGGTATATCTGCTGGCTCCTCTTGTCGAACTTCTCTTTCGACTTGAGTTTATGGCTCTTCGAATAAGATTCCCACTGAATCTTTCTTGACATTTGCAGTCCAATCCCATTCTTTGAACTCATCTATAATCACGTCCCTACTGATCACAATCTTTTTGTTCTCTGGATCGAACAACTTGTAGCCTCCTGTCGAATGATATCCAACTAGGATCATTTGACTTGACTTGTCATCAAGTTTCTTTCTCAGCTGATCTGGCACATGTCTATGTGCAATAGATCCAAATACTTTCAGATGACTTAAGCTAGGCTTCACACCAGACCAACATTCTTCTGGAGTAATTCCTTCTAACTTCTTTGTAGGACTTCTGTTCAAAATGTATGTTGCAGTCGAAACAGCTTCACCCCAGAACTCTTTGGGTAAATTCTTGCCTTTCAACATATTTCTCACCATATTCATGATGGTTCGATTTTTCTTTTCTGCAATTCCATTTTGCTGTGGAGTATAGGGTGGCACCACCTCATGCACAATCCCTTCTTTTTCACATAATCTGTCGAAGTCTTTCGACACATATTCTCCTCCACCATCAGTTCTCAAAACTTTGAGCTTTCGACCGCTTTGTCTTTCGACCATGGACTTGAACTTGGTGAATACTTCGAACACTTCACTTTTCTTCTTGATCAGGTAAGTCCATAGCTTTTGAATGAAATAATCTATGAATGTAACAAAGTATTTGTTACCTCCCATTGAATCCACCTGAATTGGTCCACATACATTAGAGTATATGACTTCGAGATTAGCCTTTGATCTGCTTCCTGCATCCTTGCTGAAGCTGTTCTTGTGTTGCTTCGCCTGCACACATTCTTCACATACTTCGTTTGGAATGTCAATTTCAGGCAATCCTGAAACCATATTTCTTCTTTTCAAATCTCTGATGTCTCTGAAGTTGAGATGACCTAGTCTATAATGCCATATCCATTCATCTCTGCTAGCTGCAGTCGAAAGGCACTTGTGCTCCATCATATTTAGTTCAATCTTGAAGGTTCGATTCTGAGACATAGGAGCCTTCAAGATTACTCTCCCATTTGCGTCAACGACTCTCATCAACTTATCTTTGATTGACACTTTATACTTCTTTTCGACCAACTGCCCTATACTGAGCAAATTGCTCTTCATGCCTGGTATGTACAATACATTCGAAATTACTGACTTCTTGCCATCTTTCCTCATGATCATAACATCACCAATACCTTCTGCTGCTAGGGTGTTGTCATTTGAAAATTTTACCATATTCTTCGTTGATGATTTTATATTGACGAACCAGTCTTTCCTTCCAGACATATGTGATGAACATCCTGAATCCAAGTATCATTGGTCCTTGAATCTATCTTCATCTTTTATTGTGACCATCAGTATCATCTCTTCTTCTTCTTCTTCATGTTTTGCAAGCTTTGCATCACTTTCTTGATTCTTTCGTTTTTCTGGACAATCACTCGAATAGTGTCCATATTTCTGACAATTGTAACATTGAATGTGACTCTTGTCAGGTTTTCGACCACCTCTTCCTCTGTTTGCAGCACCACCTCTTTGGTTGCCTTGGTGTGGTCTTCTTTGATTCGACACGTCTCCTTCGATTTGGTTTCCTCTACCATTCGATTTGTTGTAGCCACCTCTACTTCTGTCGAAATACTTTCCTTTGCCTTTGGTCTCTTTTGCTGAATGTGCCTGTAAGGCCACATCACTCTTCGATTTTCCTGCAACTCTTTCGTTCATTCTTTGTTCATGAGATTCGAGCGTCCCTTGAAGCTCTTCCTTTGTCAATTTCGATAAGTCTTTCCCCTCTTCGATCACCACCACTATGTGGTCGAACTTAGGAGCTAAAGATCTCAAGATCTTCAAAACAACAACTCTTGTTGTTAATGTTTCTCCACATGTCTTGATTTGATTCACTAGTTTTGTAACTCTAGTGAAGAAATCATATATGTTTTCATTGTCTTCCATCTGAAGCAGTTCATAGGTCCTTTTATGAGTTTGTAACCTCACTTCTTTCACCTTCGCAGCGCCTCCTAAAGACTTCTCAAAGATCTCCCAAGCTTCTTTTGCAGATTCTGAATCACTAATCTTCTCGAAATTGTCTGGGCTGACACATTGATGAATTATAAACAATGCTTTATAACTCTGTTTCTCAGATTCTGTATATTTCTTCTTTTCTTCTTCTGAAGCGTTTTCGCCAAGCGCTTCGACTCCATATTTTACAAGGTCCCAAAGACTTTGACACCTTAATAGGACTTTCATCTGCTTGCACCAATTCTCATAGTTGTCAACTTTCAGAATTGGCAGCGTTGCTGGATAGTTTGCATTCCCATAACTTGTCATCGTGAATTCTTCAATCGTTCTTGATTGATACTTCCCTTGAATCGAAACAAAAGCTCTTGATACCAGATGTTGGAAATCCACCAATGCTTTATGATGAATTTCGACCACCATTGATGATTAATTATGAGACAAACAAAGAAAAGAACAATGAAGATATTTCTGCAGAATTTCTATTCTGCCCACAAACTGTGGAATCTTTATTAATTCACTTTGCAACTGCAAAATACTGTGAATGACTTAATTACAAAATAGGGGTTACTCCCTCTATTTATAGATTTAGGTTAGCTTGTTCCCTAAGTTAAACCCAAATCCAAAATATCTCTTTACTAAATCAAATTTAATCTAGATTTAAATTCAAATCTATTTAAATCTAAACAAATCAAATCTTCTTTTGACACATATGAATTACAATTTAACAAAAAGTTCACGTTAGTTGAATATTCAAAGTGATTATTTTTTATAATATATATTTAAGACATTAAATTATGATTAATTTTAATTGATAATTTTTAAAAGTTGGATCTTTTCTTATAAATATTGATATAGATTTTCTGATCATTAGATCTTACGGTGGGATATCAAAATTTGAAAAATAGTTAAATTTTTAACAATGATATATTTATAAATCCGGTCTCTTGAGCGTGTTAACCATATCTTTTTTCGAGTGTATTTCTATTATTTTTATTGTTATATATTATATTTTTGCATACGTGAATATATATATATATATATATATATATATATATATATATATATATATATATATATATATATATATATATATATATATATATATATATATATATATATATATATATATATATATATATATATATATATATATATATATATATATATATATATATATATATATATATATATATATATATATATATATATATATATATATATATATATATATAAAAGAGTGAAAAAGAAATAATAATTGTTTGATTTAAAATTAATAATTGAGATTTAATATCACGTCACATTTTTTTTCCAACTGAAAATAGTTGAGAAAAATAAAAATCACGTCATGTGATAATAAATCTTAACCATTAATTTTAAATCAAACGGTTGTTATCTCTTCTTTTCACTCTCATATAAGATTATTCTTTTTCAATATATATATATATATATATATATATATATTGTATTTTAAAATTTAAAAGATATCTTACTCGCTGACTCATTTCATCCACTTTCATTTTTTAAACATATCAAAATTTTAAACTCACACTTATAATTATATATTTTACTCGGTTTTATTTATTTATTTTTTTGAATTTTTGCAGTTTAAATTTAAACGGACCGAACATATTTGTTTGCCATTCTAATATATCATTTATAAAAATAATTTATAGCATGTTATATAAATATTTGTAAAAATAAAGATTTAAATTAATTAAAACAGTCAAAGTTTGAAGAATTAAAAAGAAAGAAAAAATAAAAAAAAATCCATATATTTAAAGAAACTAAAATATGTTTATAATTAAACGATTTACATAAGATTAAATGTGTAGGGTAGGTTTAGTTATTCTCGATATGTGTCGGAATCTCTTAAGATTTTTTTAATAAGTTTATAGGTTTAGTTATTATCTAAATATTTAAATTTGTCAAAATTTACAATAAAGTTTTTGTTATGAATAATAGTAAATAGGTATAGATGTTTATTTATACTCATTTTCTATATTTTTTAAATATATGTTTGGATTGATGGAATAGTATGAAATAGAGCGGAATAAAATTGAATAAAGTTATGTTTTATCATTTAGATTGATTAAAAAAGGATGGAATAGAGCGGTATCGGACGTAATACATTTCATCATTTTTGTATACCCTCCAATTTAGGCGGAGTGATAAAATGACTTTATTCCATCATGACCTACCCAAATAATGGAATGATATTTTTTATTCTACTCCGCTCCGTTCCATCCCGCTCCGCTCCATTCTGTTCCGTTATTTTTTACGTATTCAAACATAGCCTAACGCCTATGAATTAAATTCTTAACCTTTGTATATCCCTTATATTAATGGTTGTTTATCGGTCATGTACTATAAATATGGTTCATGTTGTAATGCTAAGTGAAATTGAAGAATATAATATAATATTGCTTCATTTCTTCTCTTTCTCTCCTTCATCTTTATATTGTTCTCCATCTCCCATTCATCTCTATATTATTTTGGAGAATTTCATAACACGTTATCAGCACGAAACTCTACTGTATGAGCGATTTTATGATCAATTTGTCTAATTTAGTTTCTGCTCTTTCGAGTAAATTTTTAATTTTTTTTCTTCATCTTGTAGATTAAATTTTAGCGTGTTATGTTAAAAAAATAGTGTTATGTTAAATTTTAGTGTATTGTGTTATGATCAATTTTAGCTTAATTTTGTTTCTTCTCTTTCGAGTAAGTTTTTAATATTAACGAATTTCAGAAGGATTGAATCTGTTATAAAAAAATTAGAAAAATTATTGCATCAATATTATTATCGAATTCTAGATGGATTGGATCAATAATAGTGAAGTATCTCGAAAGGATTTCAAAAAAAAATTTGTGTTTCGATATAAAATTTTACAATGTACTCATAAAATAGTTGTCATTCTAGAAGAATGACATAAGTGACTCTAACATATCTCAGAAGAATAACTATATTTTTATATTATTGTAATTTTTCTAACATTTGACTATGTTAGAAACTTCTTAAATTTGTTAGAGTATCATTTGTTGCATAATTTGAATTATAAATCTATATATTTCATCTTATTGATAATGTTTGTCTAATATTTCTTTTTTAATTATTGTCTGGATTTTTATATGTCATGATTTAATATTTTTCATGCCATTGATTACAAGAAAATTTGTGTTATATTTTGAAATCACAAATATCACGCCCCTTATGTTATTTAGAGCTTCTTTTTCTCCCAATAGATATTACATGAAATGTCATAGTTAAAGGTTTTGATGCCACTGACGAAGAGAAATTATTTTACTTTCGAGTCAGCAATGCAATTCATCTTAATTTATTGTTTCGATCTAAACATTTATAATTTGTAATATGCTCATAAAAAGACTATTATTCCAGAAGAATGACACAAATAATTTTATCGTATCCCAGAAAGATGGTTATATTTTTTAGATCATTGTTTATAACAAATTATCTATATAGTTCCCGAAAAAATTATCAAGCATCCCTGAATGATAGAAAAACAAATTATTTATATAGTTCCTGAAGAACTTATCCATTCCATAAGGATAGTAAAACAAACTAATTATATGACGATATAATTTAGTGATATGATTTTGTATGATTAAATATGTTTAATTTTATAAGGGATAATTGTTTGATAATTATATGATAATATGTTCATATGCATGTGTATGATTAAAATGTTTAATTATGAGATACTATTATATTAGTTTTGAATTATATTGGATGTATCGAATATCTTTGTATTACACAAAAGAATTTGGACAGAAAATGTATAATAGAAAAGCTACCGACTTTTTCCTCAGACTTGTACTACACTTATATTAGTACAATTGAAGCACATGTCATTGTAAACAAGGAGTTTACAAATTACAATTAAATGCGTCGTTGGTAAAATTGGTTGAGTCATCTCGGATAAATATGATGTGAATAATTAGTATTGAAGAACCAGGAGTTTCTTCAAACCAGTAAATTCTTGTGTGTTTCTAAAGAAAATTAAAAATCAGAGAAATTGAGTTTTTCATGATATTAATTGTTGTATCGACCAAAATATTATGAAAAATATTTATTGTCTACTCACAATCAGAAGTTTGTGAAATTGTTTTCTTAGACTAAGATCTCAATTTCTGAATTTCTTAGAACTTTCTTGTTAAGTATCACATATATTATTAAAATTGATATTGAACATCTTGTAGCACATGTTTATAAAAAAATGGACTTGAAGATTCATTCTTTAGACGTCAAAAGTTAATTTATATGGTTGATACTTATAAAATTATAAATTTTAAATTAGATATTTGAAACACGAAAAACATGAATATTAAGATATTTATTTGCATCGAGGCAACACACTGTGATACATTCCTACTTCCTTGATGTATATTGTATTTCAGGTTAAGAACCTGATACTTCTCGTGTAAGTAAAATTTTGGATGTGTTGTGTATTTTCCAATTTCTCCAATATAATACACTAAGATAAGTTCTGAAAGATTCTGAAAAAATATTGGAAAAATATATTTGATATGAATTTCAATTTAAAGATATAATTTGAGCAAATAGTTGGATACTTAATTGCAGTCTAGTAGGCTGATTATTAATTGAGAAATTAAATTTTTCAATGTTAGGGGAAGAAATTAAGCGGCGGAAGAGTGAAACAAAAGTTCAAATAAATAATTTAAATTGTCATCTTGATCCTCGTATAAACAAATAAGAATAAGAAGTTCAATATATTTCTCATTTGTAAAGTTTATAAAACTTATTATCAACTGCTAATATTCTAATTAAAGTAGATTTTCTTGTTAGATAATCTAGTATTACAAATGAGTTATAGCCACGCCTGAAGCGTGGTAGAAAAATCGGTTCCAATGTTAAAAGTTCTCTACCAACAAAAGAAACTAAAGTTAAAGATGATCCAAGTGAGGATATGAAAATTCTAAGAGCACTTTGACATAATTTATTTTTCAGTTTCATAAGAACAAATCAAGTACTTGAAATATGAAATAAAGAGATCTCGATAAAATATGTCATTGATGAAATGGAATATAACTGAAATTGAGATAACCAAATAAAGTCAATGTCTTTGTATACAATATAGTGCTAAAATTGATCAATGATAACGAGAATCATGAGTCAGAATCTATTAAAGATTGTAGACAAAGTGATAATTGACCAAAATGAATATATTCAATTGAAGAATAATCAAGTTCACTTTATAAGTGACTCAATTTTGGACCTGTAGTCCGAACACCTCAAGGTGTGAAACCAATTGGATATAAATGAGTTTTTGTGAAAAAGCAAAATACGAATAGTATAAAGCTTAATTTGTTGCTCAATAATTTTCAAAAATACCTAAGATTGATTTTGATAAAGCATATCCACCTGTAGTGAATTTAATTGATTTTTTATATTTAATGAGCCTTGTAACACATGAATGGCTTAATTTGAATATGATGAATGTTATGACTGTTAGAAGCATTATAGCGGCAAGCAACAAAAGTTTTAGAAATATTTATCTGGGAATTTATCGTGTTCACAGAGATTGGTTATTGAATTGCCATTCGACAATTTTTTTGTTAATGAGTTTGAGATTGGATGGGTTTATAAAGAAAATGTTATCAACAGAAAATAAATGTAAACAAAAGTAAAAAAAAAACTAAGGAATAACTTATCAAGCCTGCATATAATCTACTCATCACATGCTTAAATCTATCGACCAATTACATTCAACCTAGTGATACTCATCAATGTCATTACGTATTACTCACAACCTAAGTCATTTCTAACCCAAATTGAGAGACCGACTGTATCACCAAGGAAATGGTCTCTCTACCTCCTCAAAACACAGAAGACAACTATGTAATCACACTGACGATCTCTCAGTACATCACAACTACACAGAGGCATTAAGCTATGATATCCAAGTAGATGTCAGCTCTAAATCTATCTCTAGAGTTCACAGACTAACAAATAATCATCCTGGATAAAAATCTAAGTAGTATATGTCTATAACAACTCAATTCTCTAGCACAGAGCAAAAATCTAAGAAAATAATTTGTGAGTCTCAGAGTGCCTAAGAGGGGGGGGGGGGGGTGAATTAGGTCTTATAAAATTTATTCGGTTTTATGAGAATGCTTGGTAGTAATTTTTGGTTAAGTGTTTGAAGGTTTTGATTATATCTTTATCTTTTCCTGATTATGGTGATGAAAGCGATAAATGCGGAAAAGTAAAGAACACGGTGATATATCCTGGTTCCCCTCACAATCCGAGACTAATCCAGTCCCCTTTCCAACACCAAAGAGATTTCATTATAGTTAGAATGATTGTACAGCCTATGCTTACTATCTAACCTATAGGGTGATCAAAGGTTCTTAACACCTTTAAGACCAAACAAACACTAATGTGAATGAAGAACAATCCTCTTCAAATCACAACACTTACTTCCAACAATCCTGGATAGTAAGGGAATAATTTCTTTAAGTAATACAATGATTTATTTGAAGTAGATGGATAGCACTATCAATCTTCAATTGATCTTCTTCTTCAAGATAAAAACAATTCTCAAACAATGTATATAAATGTTCACAATGTATGTATGAAACTTGTAATGATTTAATGAAAGTGTATATGGCAAGTTTCACAAAATTATGAACACATGAAAGTATGAATTCAAATTTGAATGAATGAGAAAATTGTTTATTGAAGAAGGTTTTTTGTTAATTTGAAAATTGAAGCATTTTTTTTTGAAATAAGAAAATCTGCAGCATTTTATAAAGTCATAAGAACCTCTTCATTCATGCCAATTCATATGAAAAGTTGCAATGCATTCATGAAAAGATACCACTTGAAAAATGTTTAAAAACCAAAAGAAAAGCTGCACTGGTTCGCTAGGAACCGGTTCCGACACTGACAGAACCCGGTTCTTAGTGAATGTTATAAGTCAGATTTCAAAAATATCACGCAGGAACCGGTTCCCCTATTGGTACAACCCGGTTCCTGGTACAAATTCCAGGGACATGTTTTTGAACAAGTTTTGGAACCCGGTTCCCTGTTAGGGAGGAACCGGTTCCTGAAAGTTAATTTTCAAAAATTCTTTTTGAAAAAGATTTTAAACAAAGTTTTTCTTAAGTGAAAACTTGTTAGATATGTATATGATTATGAATGCATATTTTTTGTGAACATCTATATTCAAGATTAAGAATTATTTATACCATTTGACATTTGATGATTCTTCAATAATTCTTCAATAATCTTCAAGACTTTTATATGATGTTGATAAGCTTTTTGCACATCCTTTGAATGTTGATGTCCATGTTGTCTTCATCAAAACACATGCTTTAAATATGACTTGAGAAGCTTGCAATTACATTCTCCCCCTTTTTGATGATGACAACCAAGTCTTGAAAACAATTCTTGAAATGTTTTATGTTGTTTTATGTAGTAAACATGTTGAGCAAATGCAAGGCTCCCCCTAAATTGTATGCTCCCCCTAAGTCCATGATTCTTTGAATTTTGGAGTGAGTTTGATATTTATTTGGGCCTGCAATTTCTTTGAAACAAAACAACACATATGCATATTCTTTTCCCCCTTTGTTAACATCAAAAAGGATGGGAAAAAAAAAAGTGAAACAATTTTATTTAAAAATTAAGACGTGCATCTTATGAGAAACATTTAGATATCACCTTCATCCAAAATACCAAGTTCTCTTCGAAGCTTTTTGTTCTTGATGGACCAAAGAGATCCATGTGTAACAATTGTAGTGGACTTGTAGTAGACACCACATTCTTAGATTTGAAAGTTGTTTTGGTCTGTTTTCCCTTTTGGCAAGCGCTACATAATTTGTCTTTGATAAACTTCATCTTTGGTAGACCAATAACTAAGTCATGCTTAACCAATTTGTTCAAGTGCTCCATGTGAATGTGAGCAATCCTCTTGTGCCATAACCAAGCGTCATTGTTGTTTACCATAAGACATTGTACCTTCAGAGACAAATCATCAAAAGTAATCATAAAAATATTGTTAGTTCTTATACCTTTGAGTTTTACCTCATTGGTTGCCTCATCCATAATAAGACATTCTTCTTTGTTGAATTTGATCTTGAACCCTCTATCACAAAGTTGACTTATGCTAAGAAGGTTGTGCTTTAATCCTTCAACATAGAGAACATCCTCAATTTGAATGGATGGAGGTGTGCCAACTATTCCAACGCCAAGAATCTTTCCTTTGGTGTTGTCTCCATAGGTGACATACCCTTTGGCTTTATGTACTAGATATGAAAATTGGTGTACATCTCCTGTCATATGCTTTGAACATCCACTATCAAGATACCAAACATTTGATGTGGATTTCAAGCATACTTACACCAACAAATTATTCTTTGTTAAGTACCCAAGTTGCCTTGGGTCCTTCATAGTTAGTTCCCTTTTTCACCCACACATAATGCCCACTTGCTATACTAAAGTTTCTAACATAGCAAGCATTAGGTGTATGGCCTTTAATACCACAATAAAAACAAGTAGGTTCAAAGTTGCTTCTACATCTAGAAGGATAAGATTTCTTCTTAGGAAATGTTTTCTTTTTCGATACATTAGCCTTTTTCTTTTGATGATTATGAACAACTTGCTTCTTTTCTACTTTCTTGGGATTGGAACTATTACTAGCCTTTACAAAAACAGTGCGATTGTTACTTGGTTTCTTAGAATTCACATAACCAAGACCCCTTTTATCATTTGGATAACGTTGTTGGCTTAGTAATCCTTCCAATCCTATTTGTCCTTTTTCATATCGTTCAATGACTCTTTTCAATTGAACAATTTGAAATACATTTGATTCACACTTGGAGCATGCAAAGTTTTCTTTTTCTTTAATAAAATTATGTTTTTGAAGATCAAAATCTTTAGTCATGGTGTCAATTTTTTCTAAACAAATTAGAAGTTCTTTTTCTTGATTTGACACCTTTTTGTATAAACTTTTGCATTCTTTCAAGAGTTCATCAATAGCATCTTGAACATCATCATCAAAAAGATTAAATTCATTACTAACCTCTTCTTCATCGTCGGAGTGATGTGAAGCCATTAATGTTAGATTTGCACATTCGTCGCTTTCCGAATCGGATGAAGAACTTATCTCATTATCTTCCCATGCAACATAAGCCTTTTTGTTCTTGAACTCCTTTTTGCCTTTGAATCCATTTTTCTTGGAGAGTTTTGGACAATCCGGCTTTATGTGACCTTGCTTTCCACATTCATAACATGTGACATCTTGTGTTGATGTGGAGGCTTCTTTATCTTTATGATTATAAAATTTCTTCCTTTTGACAAAGTTAGCATTATGAAGATTATTTTTATGACCAAAATATTTTTCTAACCTTTTTACAAGAAGCAAGAAGTTTTCATCTTCCTCCGATGCATCTTTATCTTGACTTTCTTTTGAATCAACTTTCAAAGCAATGCCTTTGGATTTCTTCTCTAAATTTTCATGTTTTTCAAGTCTACCGAGTTCCGTTTCGTATTCTTGAAGTTTGCCAAATAATGTAGCGGAAGTCATTGCGGAGAGACTCTTCTTTTCCGAGATTGCCGTTACCTTTGGTTGCCATTCCCTAGTCAATGATCTAAGGATTTTCAAGTTGAGTTCATCATTTGTCAAGGTTTTACCAAGAGCATTTAAGTGATTTGTCAAATGCACAAATCTCTTTTGTAAGTCAAGAATGGATTCTCCGGGCTGCATTCGAAATAGTTCATATTCTTGACTCAAAGTATTTAGCCTTGATCTTTTTACTTCAGCCGTTCCTTCATGAGTTTGAACCAGGGTATCCCATATTTCTTTTGCTGTTTTGCAGTTCGAGACACGGAAAAATTCGTCCATACTGAGTGCACCTTGAAGAAGGTTTATTGCCTTTTTGTCATAGAGAACTTTCTTTTTATCATCGTCGTCCCATGCAGTTTTGGGCTTTGCAGAACCAATGCCATTGATTACTGATATTGGGATAAATGGACCATTTTCAACAGCATCCCATACTTCCTCTCCTTGCGCTTCTAAATGCGCCTTCATGCGTATTTTTCAGAAGTCAAAATATTCACCACAGAATAGAGGAGGCTTGTTGTTACTACCACCATCTCTGAAAACTGGTTGATGATTTGCGGAAGCCATTCTGGATCTTTAGGAACAAGTTACCTATAAATTGCTCTGATACCAATTGTGAGTCTCAGAGTGCCTAAGAGGGGGGGGGGGGGGGGGTGAATTAGGTCTTATAAAATTTATTCGGTTTTATGAGAATGCTTGGTAGTAATTTTTGGTTAAGTGTTTGAAGGTTTTGATTATATCTTTATCTTTTCCTGATTATGGTGATGAAAGCGATAAATGCGGAAAAGTAAAGAACACGGTGATATATCCTGGTTCCCCTCACAATCCGAGAGTACTCCAGTCCCCTTTCCAACACGAAAGAGATTTCATTATAGTTAGAATGATTGTACAGCCTATGCTTACTATCTAACATATAGGGTGATCAAAGGTTCTTAACACCTTTAAGACCAAACAAACACTAATGTGAATGAAGAACAATCCTCTTCAAATCACAACACTTACTTCCAACAATCTTGGATAGTAAGGGAATAATTTCTTTAAGTAATACAATGATTTATTTGAAGTAGATGGATAGCACTATCAATCTTCAATTGATCTTCTTCTTCAAGATAAAAACAATTCTCAAACAATGTATATAAATGTTCACAATGTATGTATGAAACTTGTAATGATTTAATGAAAGTGTATATGGCAGGTTTCACAAAATTATGAACACATGAAAGTATGAATACAAATTTGAATGAATGAGAAAATTGTTTATTGAAGAAGGTTTTTTGTTAATTTGAAAATTGAAGCATTTTTTTTTGAAATAAGAAAATCTGCAGCATTTTATAAAGTCATAAGAACCTCTTCATTCATGCCAATTCATATGAAAAGTTGCAATGCATTCATGAAAAGATACCACTTGAAAAATGTTTAAAAACCAAAAGAAAAGCTGCACTGGTTCGCTAGGAACCAGTTCCGACACTGACAGAACCCGATTCTTAGTGAACGTTATAAGTCAGATTTCAAAAATATCACGCAGGATCCGGTTCCCCTATTGGTAAAACCCGGTTCCTGGTACAAATTCCAGGGACATGTTTTTGAACAAGTTTTGGAACCCGGTTCCCTGTTAGGGAGGAACCGGTTCCTGAAAGTTAATTTTCAAATATTCTTTTTGAAAAAGATTTTAAACAAAGTTTTTCTTAAGTGAAAACATGTTGGATATGTATATGATTATGAATGCATATTTTTTGTGAACATCTATATTCAAGATTAAGAATTATTTATACCATTTGACATTTGATGATTCTTCAATAATTCTTCAATAATCTTCAAGACTTTTATATGATGTTGATAAGCTTTTTGCACATCCTTTGAATGTTGATGTCCATGTTGTCTTCATCAAAACACATGCTTTAAATATGACTTGAGAAGCTTGCAATTACATAATTGACACAGATTTATAAAACAAGTTTAATATAACGCCATGGGCGAAAAATATACATAAGTTTAGAGTAAATACATGTAAAACTCAACACATAAATAATACACAAAGAGGAAGAGATGAACCACAAATCTACCGGTTTGTCAGCATCGATTGATGAGAAATCTACCCCGAATCATATGTATGCAAGCTTCAATGTTGTTTTCTAAGCTAATCCTATCAAAGAATGAAGTTTGATGGAGTTGGGATCAAAAATACCCAAAACCATACCCAAAAAATGTGTTTTTACACCTAAATACACATTTCTGACTGTCCAGCATCACCCGTCGATCAAAAAGCATCGCCCGAAAACTAAAACAATGTTTTCCCACACTACAGCTCACCTAGCATCGCCCGACGACCAAAAGCATTGCCCGACGACAGATGACAGAAAGTTGAAAAACCAGCACAACATTCTGTACTGTTTCAGCCATAACTTTTGAACCGTAACTCTGATTCGCGCCCGGTTCTAAGTGTTGAAAATCTTATTCAATGCTTTTTCTAATAATTCCTAAATGTCAATGCTTGAATACCTACGAAAATTATATAAAATCAATTAAACTCAATGATATTTACACGATAACACAATAAATAGACTATAATGTAAACTATACAAAATATACGCAAAAGTTGAGGTTTATTGATGAACAACAAATGAAATAAGTAGATTAGTGCTAATTATTCACACTCAAATTCACAACAATTTATCACTTATCAATGGCATCTTATTTAGATGGTTCACTTAATAATGACATTTACATGAAACTCCCTGAAGGGTTCAATATACCAGAGACACATAATTTTGGATCTCAAGAAAACTACTCTATCAAATTGAGAAAGTCTCTCTATAGGTTGAAATAACCTGGACGCATGTGGTATAACCGCTTAAGTGAATATTTACTAAAGAATGAATATACAAATAACTCAATTTGTCCTTGTATTTTCATAAAAGGATGTCAAAAAAGAATTTATAATAATAGTTGTCTCTGTGGATGACATAAATATTATTTGAACTGTTAAAGAGCTTCCAAAATCTAAATTACTTAAAGAAAGAGTTTGAGATGAAGGACTTAGGAAAAACAAAATTATGTTTAGGCTTACAAATTGAGAATCTGAACAATGGAATATTTATACATCAGGAAGGTTATATAGAAAATTGTTGAAATACTTATATATGGACAAATCCCATCCATTGTCTACTTCAATGGTTGATAAATCATTAGATGTAGATAAATATCTTTTCAGGCCTCGAGAAAAGGATGAAAAATGGCTTGGTCCTGAAGTACAATATTTCAGTTCATTTGGAGAACTAATGCACCTTACTAATTATACACATCTTGATATATCATTTGCGGTTAATCTATTAGAAAGATACATTTATTCACCTACAAGAAGATATTAAAATGGAGTCAAACATATACTTCACTATCTTAGAGATGCAAGTTACTTGTCAGATCCTCACAATGGTAGATCATAAATAGGTTATTTGTTTACATGTGATGGTACAACCGTTCCATGGAGATCTATGAAACAAATCATGACAACAATTTTATAAAATCCTGCATAACTATTAGCACTACATGAAGTCACTTCGAAGAAGACGTTTTAAGCAACTACTACAAAGAATATCGTCTCACATATAAATGTATGCATGAGGGGGGAAAATAATATGTTCTACATTGTTTTTCCCTTCACCAAAGTTTTGTCCTACTGAGTTTTTCTGATAAGGTTTTTAACGAGGCAATTCACATTCAAAAGATATTGTACTCTTTTTTCTTCACTGGATTTTTTCTAATAAGGTTTTTAATGAGGCATATCCTCAATGAACATTCAAGGGGGAGTGTTATGAATAATAGTAAATTGACGTGGATGTTCATTTACCCCACTTTCTATATTCATTAATTCATATGAGTTAAATTCCTAAATTTTATATATCCCTTATATTAATGGTTGTTTATTGGTCATGTACTATAATATGGTTCATGTTGTAATGACAAGTAGATTTGAAGAATATAATATAATATTGCATAATTTCTTCGCTTTCTCTCCTTCATCTTTATATTGTTCTTCATCTCTCATTCATCTTTATATCATTTTGGAAAATTTTATAACAATCTTTTACTTTTAATCAAACTCTTAAGTCAATAAAAATCACTAACTCTCTAAGTGATGAAGTAAACTTCGGCCCAAAACTATTTAAAATGTTTAAATATTTATAATCTCGTTCGTGAAAAATGGAGCAATATTATTGTAGAGGGACAAAGTAATTGTTAATAAAGCACCTAATCTGAATGAGTTTAGGTTGAAATAGTGAACAAATCCTTTTTTTAATATTGTATTTCATATATTTATAAATATCTTAGAGTTTATGTGTAAGAATATTCAGGATAATTTAATTTATATTTGAGTTTATATAAGACAATGAAAACTCAAAAATAAGAAAGAGAATTTGGAATTTCATTGAAGAAGATATGTGTCTTGTGATATAATTTTTAAATTCAAAATGATCTATTTATAAACTATTTTAGTGTTTTTTCACAAGACTGTCATCTTGATGAAACAATACTCTTTCAACAACACTTTTACAAAAAATATATTGTTTTACCCGCAACAACACTTCACAAAGTATTGTCTATTTCGAATTTAAAATTCAAATACAAACAACACCAAAAAAAATAAGAGCAACAACTATTTGCCATCCGTTTTCGCATGTATTTATGAGTATTTATTCATTTTTTAATCATTTTAGAACACACATGAATATTTATTGTTTATAAATTACCACTATAACTTTGTTGTAAAAAATAAAACTCTTGTCAATAAAAGAAATTTTTTTAAAATGTAGATCGAATTGGTTGAATAAAAAAAATGTTTGAAAGTGGCAACAACTACATAATCAGAATATTGAAAAATATACTACTTGTTGAATTTGATGACTAAGATAATGAACTTTTTATTTATATGGAAGAAATGGATTGTGGAGTATGTCAATCCGGCTAGTGCCTCATACTTGTCAATTGTATTCATAAATAAGAATTCTCTTTGGAAATAATTTTTCTCTACTATGGTTTTTATTAGTTTATGAGAGTCTTAACCATGTTACAATTGGCATTTGAAGCTTGTAGTTTCATGAGATTTTCCATTGGTGAAAGGATCAATTTTAGAGTGTCTCACTTACAGTTTTCTAACAATGATTTGAGGTGGAAATTGCTGGGATAATATTATGGTAAATCATTAATAAAAACACCTTGTATTGGTTAATGTTTTAAAATATATTAAATTGTTGTCATGATGGTTGCTCAAATAAATGTTAAAAGATTCAAGATTGAGTTAAATCAATGATGCACTTTGTATTGGTTTATATTTCTTGTCAAATAATCCCTATTTAAAATTGTATCCCCCTCCCATAATCATGTTGTAATAGCTTGGATTTTAATTCTCGCATTTTATGCTTTCAATTATGCCATGATTAGAGATTAGGGTTTGTATGCAAAAAAATCCAAATCAACAAGTTGTTTGACTAATACAAAGACAAAAAAGCATGAAAATCAATACACAATGCACACTTGCACCCTTAGGGTTACATCCACTTGTTGCCTTAAAATGGGCCATGTTATGCATGTTGGATACTTTGGCAAAACAAAAACAAAACAAAAGATCATAGTCCCTCGATGACGCTATCTTGGTGGCCTAAACAAAATGATCAAGTCCCTCGGAAAATTTGCCAAAAATACTTAACACAATTGATATCATGGTCTATACAATGACCCGCGCCTGTCCCATTTAACATCCTAATACAAGGTTGTTTACCAAATGCAATGGTAAAACAACACTGTCAAAAGGGTTAAAAACATATAGGAAATATCTTTGAGTAAAATAGGGTAGATAGCTCTTAGTTACTTGATCAAAACTTGTAAAAAAACATCCTTGCTATTTTCAAACACACTCCACAACACAATTCCAAAACATTTCCCAAATCAAACTTTCAAACATTGAAATGTTTTCAAAAGACAAAAACACCTTTGTATACATTCAAAACAAGAATCATTACAAAGGTTGCCACAACGATGACTTCTTTTCAAAACCACACACAAAGCACCATTTCAAACAATTGAAAAGCAAAAGCAAATGATCTAAACAAGTAACTAAGAGCCCATGGATAACCATGGATGAAAGGGGTGCTTGCACCTTCCCTTTTCATAATCTACTCCCCGAATCCAAGAAAACATCTCAAAGATATTTCCCGTGCTTTTTGACCTTTCCTTAGGATAAAATAAAAAGTCGGTGGCGACTCTTGCTAAACCGAAACATTTGCAAACACAAAACGTAAAACCTCAAGTCAGTTCTCCCACCGTATCACAGAACTGGCGACTCTTCTGGGGAATATTTGAAAAGTGGAGTAACCTTAGGGTTTAGATCACCTTTGCATGCTTATCTTGTTTGCTTTGATTGCTTTACATTTGGTTCTCTTGTTTGGGTTTGAATCCTCCACCCGGATTTTTAGGAAACATTCATAGGTAAATAGCAATACGTTGTGGAAACTGTGCGGGGTATACTGACATGGTTGAAGCAATAGCTATATTAGTGCGACATATTTGTGGGTACCGGTAACCTTTGAGTCAATCAAAGAGAATACGGGGCCGCTGAGTGATGTCATGAAGCACTAATGAACTCTTAGAACCTTACTTGACCATCTTGGCCTTTTTTAGGGGTAGTGAGATGACCGACTTTGGTGCAGTCCAAAGTTGGTAGATACTCGATACTACACTCATCGAGGGTTGTTTTCTTGGAATATTTCGGTCGCCAGTTAAGTGGCTAAACTGAAACAATGAACACAGAAAATAATCCAGTGATATTGAGCTCGTTAGAACCCGGTTACTATTTATAGGACAGGTTGAGCCAACTAACTTCAAGAGGGTACTTACCTATAAACCCCATGCAAGCCTGAAACTAGGATCTTGTGTAACTTGCTTGTACATGTGCCTGTGCATACATCATGAACATCATAAAGCATCATATGCATCTACTAACCATTTCAAGGGTTTGGATCTTCATCTTTGTTCTTGTTTTGTAGGTCATGGAATCTCTTCGCAGGAAAACAATTCAAGTCAACCTTGTAAGGATCCCTCCTCAACTCAAGGAGCTTACTCTAAGATTCGAGAGAATTCTCTCTTCAGTGAAAGACATGGTAGACTTCTCAACTTGGTCAATTCCAACATTGAAGAAGACACGGTGAAAGTTCTCTTCCAGTACTTTGACCCCCTACACCAGTGTTTCACATTCCCTGATTACCAAATAATACCTACTTTGGAGGAATTTTCTCAACTCCCGAGGATTCCTATTCTTCATCAACTACCCTACAACGGTACGGAAAGAGAACCAAATCCTAAAGATGTTGCTTAAGCCTTACACTTGCAACCATCTGATATCAAAGGTCATTGGGAAACCAGAAGTGGTGTCAAGGGTTTCTTGGCAAAGTTTCTGTTTGAGAAAGCACAATACTGCTGGAATTCTCTAGATCTGCAAGCTTTTGAGGAGATTGTAGCACTTCTCATCTATGGATTGGTCTTGTTCCCAAACCCTAACCAGCTTATAGATATGAATGTTGTCAAGATTTTCATATCTCAGAATCCTGTGCCTACATTGCTTGGGGATATCCTCCACTCATTTTACACACGAACAATGAGGAAAAAAGGTGTTCTCATGTGCTGTACTCCTCTTTTGGCAAGGTGGTTTATTTCTCACATTCCCTAATCAGTTTTGAAGAATGATCAGGGTTTAAGGTGGTCACAACGGTTAATGACCCTCACACATTCTGATGTTCATTGGTGTTCTCGATCTAGAGAAAATGTCATCATTATTGATCGTTGTGGAGAATTCCCTAATATCCCACTACTTGGCATTAGGGGAGGCATTACCTACAACCCTTGTTTAGCTCTGAGACAATTTGGGTATGCCCGAAGGGTTGGCCCTCATGATATGCTGATTCCTGACTTGGTTTTTGACTTTGACAACGACGTTCAAGGACTTCGACAAAGGTTTATCTGAGCTTGGAGGATGCCCAACAAAGTGGATAGTAAGACACTGGGGCACAAGAATTCCACCCCTCTTGAGCCTTACCTCAAGTGGGTACGAACCCGCGCCCAGAGTCTTATGATGCCTTACCCCTACATTCTCCCCGTGATCAAAGAGCCTATTGTGGAAGGAGAGGTTCCATACACCCTCCTATATCCAGACATGCCAACATGATTGGAAGATTTGCAAAAGAGTTGGATACAACTCAAGGAAGAGCGGAACACTTTTGAAGCCAGCTTCTATGCCAGTGAGAAGAAGGTTTTGGAACTTACCCGCTGACTTCACGAAGAGGAGACTCTTAACACCTACATTGCACCAAAAATGATGCGCAATGTCTTTTTACATTAAGAATTTTGTAATATTTTGCCCATGGGGCACTTATGTACTAACAAAATTCTTCTAATTAATATGACGTGTGTTCTTTTTGTTTGCAACAAATTTGAATTTCTAAATCCTTGAATGCATTACATGAATAACATATCATTCATCGTATGCATAAATAGGTCTTCACACTAGGTTTCCTTATCTTTCTGCTGTTTATTTCAGCAAGATGGATATAGAGCAGACGGTCAAAGATCTGCAAGCACAGAATTCGCAATTCCAACAACTCCTCATAACCTTGGCAAAGGGTCAAGAGGATCTTAAAGCACTGTTAGAAAAAGAGAAGGAAAAAGACAAAGAGAAAAAGAAGAAAAGGATTGGTGTGGCCACTATGGGAAGAAGATTTGAGAACCAGGCTAGAAGGATCCTCGAGTTCCCCTCGACGTCTGACGAAGGGGTTGGTAAAGGTAAAGGAGTTGTAATGCCTTCCGAGTCTGAAGCTGAAGAGGAAGAAGAGGAAGAGGAGGAAGATTACTCCGAACAACAGTACCCCCTGGCGGACGATAAGTATAAGAATCTTGAGGATCGGTTGGCAGCCATGGAGGTACAAAGGGTACCTGGGCTAGATTTCGAAGAACTAGGGTTGGTTGCTGGGATCGTCATTCCCCCCAAGTTCAAAGTACCTACATTTGCTAAATATGACAGTTTGTCCTGTCCGAAGATGCATCTGAGGTCCTACGTCAGAAAGATCCAACCTCACTTTTTTCAAGATAGTTTGTCGGGTACGCAATTGGACTGGTTCTATCAACTTGAGAGATCTGATGTTCATGACTGGGAAGATTTAGCTGCTGCTTTCTACCGACAATACCAATACAACACAGATTTAGCGCCTACTTGTACTCAACTACTGAGTATGGGTATGGCCTCTAATGAGGGATTTAAGGAGTATGCCCAGAAGTGGCGAGATTTGGCTAGAAGG
Source organism: Vicia faba (assembly GCA_948472305.1). Lineage (NCBI taxonomy): Eukaryota > Viridiplantae > Streptophyta > Magnoliopsida > Fabales > Fabaceae > Vicia > Vicia faba. The sequence continues at coordinate 453,423 of CATIWC010000329.1, read as the reverse complement.
GTGCAACCACCATTGTCGGACAGAGAGCTGGTTGACATGTTTTTGGGGACCCTGTCAGGTCTATTCTTCAATCACTTGATCAGGAGCTCATCTGCAGGGTTCACCGAATTAATTCTGACCGGTGAAAGGGTCGAAGCTGGCATCAAGAGTGGTAAAATTCAGAAGGATGCCTCCGCTTCCACTGCTATCAAGAAGACCTTCCCAGCCAAGAAGGAAGTTTCTGCTATTCACACCCAGAGAAATCAAGGAAGAATAGAGCGCCGACCAGCGGTAGGGGCTGTGATGATCCAGAACTCCTCAGTCGATCAACCTCGCAGCAATCAACCAAGAGCTAACCAACAAAGGGTAGAAAGGCCACAACGGCAGTTCACCCAGATCAATATGACACCGTCTCAGGTCCTCCCTCATCTGTTAAAGTCAAACCTTACCAACTTGAAAGAAGCGCCGAAAAACCCAAATACCTCTTCTCCCTATTATCATTCAAATGAAAAATGTGCATATCATTCAGACAGTGTAGGGCATGACACCAATAACTGTTGGGCCCTTAAAAAAAAGATCCAAGATTTGATAGATGCCAAGGAAGTAGAGTTTTATGCTCCCGAAAAACCTAATGTGATATCCGCTCATATGCCAAAACATGGTCATAATGTCCATGCTATTTTGGAAGATCTTCATGTTACCGCTGTTGATGAATTAATGACTCCATTGCCAATGATCAAGATGAATATGTTAAAATCCGGGATATTCCCAGGCTGTGAAAAAGATTGTTACTTCTTTTCAACCTTGCAATCCGACTGTCCACTGTTGAAATCAGGCATCCAACGCCTGATGGATACTCAAGAGATCATCTTTCAGAAAACTCCTGATGATACTATCACTCATGTTACTCCTGTTACCCCAATCAATGACATTGCTATAATCACCATTTTCGACAATCTTTCCAAGACCTACAAAAGGCCTGTTAAGATTACACCTGATCCAAAGTTTGTACCGCTGAAGATTACCATGCCGGGGCCTATCCCATATAAGTCCAATAAGAAGATACCATGGAATTATGGAGGAGATATATTCTACCATGGTGTTAAGTAGATCGAATTAGTCGAAGAGAATTCCAATGAAGAAACTCCTGATGTAGGGAATATTGCAGGGACAAGTAAGATCACTCATAGCGGAAGAATCTTCTCTCCGGAGATTGCTCCTCCACGGGAAGTCTTCGGACCCTCAAGTGCTCCTGTGCCTGCCAAGATATCTGTGCAAAGTCCGATGATAGAAGAAATTGGTACTCCCGAAGATATACCCTCTGCTATTATTGCTGATAAAGGTAAGGGGATCCAAGGAACGCCCGTCAGGACGAGGGCTCAGACTTTGGTTATCCCCGAGACTACCCAAAAGGAGATGGAGGAGATTTTAAAGATAATTAAGAAGAGCGACTATGATGTCGTAGAGCAGTTGGGGAAAACCCCTTCAAAAATCTCTATGCTAGCTCTGTTGCTTTGTTCCGAGGCTCATGCCAAAGCCTTGATCAAATTTCTGAAGACGGCACACGTGCTTCAAGAAACTTCTGTAGATCAGTTTCAAGAGTGTGTAGCCAGCCTTACAGCCAACAATGGTCTGGGCTTTTCTAATGCCGATCTAACATCCAAGGGAAGAAAGCATAATGATGCGCTGCATGTCTCGGTAGAGTGCAGAGGAACTACACTTGCTCATGTTCTGGTTGATACCGGTTCATCTTTAAATGTTCTACCAAAGAAAGCATTGGATAGGCTAGACTGTGAAGGTTTGACCTTAAAGCCTAGTAATATCATTGTTAGAGCCTTCGACGGTTCTAAGCGGATGGTTCACGGAGAAGTGGACATACCAATCAAAGTGGGTACGGGAATTTTCAACTCTACATTTTATGTGATGGACATCCGTCCTTCATATTCATGCTTGTTGGGAAGGCCATGGATCCACAACGCTGGGGCAGTCACTTCTTCTCTACACCAGATGCTAAAGTACCCAGTCCATGGTAAGATCATAACAGTTCACGGTGAGGAGGAGTATATGATAAGTCACCTTAACTCTTTCCGCTACGTGGAGTTAGATGGTGAATTCATAGAAACACCTTTCCAACACTTTGAAGAGGTTTCTCCTGAAGTTACGGTAGCCAAGACAATGATTGATGTGCCCATCATTACCAAACTTGTGTCCCGGATGTCATCCCTTAAAGATGTAGAGGCTGTAATCAAGGAAGGAGGAAGTACAGTATGGGGTCAACTGCCAGATTTTCCTTACAAGATAGATAGGTTCGGATTGGGTTTCACTGCTGCTAGCCAGAAAGCTGTGCATCGCTCCCGGGCTGGAGGACCACCACTGAAAATCACTCATCATGGAGTTCATGCTTTAGAGGATGATGAAGAAGGAAGCAATTTTGAAGACTGGATCTTTCCAACTATTGAAGGAGGACTGAACAACTGGGAGGCGAAAGACTTCGTTCCCATTACTTTCATCAATCAGTAATTTATCTTTTGAACATTTCCTGTTTGGTCTGTAATAACTATTAAACAATTCATACACTCTTTTCGCCTTGTGCCTTACCCGGGGCATATAGGTCCATTTGTAAGGGTTTTGATTCTTCATTTTCATATGCCATTTTTAATTAATCATGGACGTTTTCATCTATAAACTTTTGTGTTCATTTTCTTTCTTTTTACATTTTATTTTGTTTAAAGATGGCTATCCCTTACACACACCCACACTCACAAAATGCAGGTACCCATCCACTTCGGATTCCATGGGTAATAATTTTGCTATGGCCTTCAGTGACTCTGAAGATCTGGTCAATCATGCCGAGTACGAAGGTGATGAAGACTGTGAAGTTCCTGGAGAGCTGGCTAGACTTCTGCAACAAGAAGAAAGGGCTATTCTGCCCCATGAAGAGTTGTTAGAGACTATCAATTTGGGTACTGCCGAAGACAGAAAAGAGGTTAAAGTGGGTGCCAACCTAGAGCCAAATGTCAAAGAGCGCTTAGTTCAGCTGTTGAATGAATATGTTGAGATCTTTGCCTGGTCCTATGAAGACATGTCGGGACTGGATACAGATATTGTGGTTCACCGTCTCCATACAAGAGAAGATTGTCCACCAATCAAACAAAAAGTCCGCCGAATGAGGCCCGACATGTCCGAAAAGATCAAAGCTGAAGTGATGAAGCAGTTCAATGTTAGCTTTCTGGCTGTTACTTCCTATCCATAATGGGTTGCTAACATTGTGCCCGTGCCTAAGAAGGACGACAAAGTCAGAATGTTTGTGGAGTACAGAGATTTAAACAGGGCTAGCCCTAAAGATGATTTTCCACTACCACACATTGACATCTTGGTTGACAACACAACTCAACACAAGGTATTCTCTTTCATGGACGAATTTTCAGGGTACAACCAGATCAAGATGGCCCCCGAAGACATGGAGAAGACTACTTTTGTTACGCAGTGGGGTACCTTCTGCTATAAAGTGATGCCATTCAGACTGAAGAATGCCGGGGCAACCTATCAGCAAGCCATGGTAGCTTTGTTTCATGACATGATACATCATGAAATTGAAGTCTACATAGACGACATGATAGCCCGTTCACAAACAGAAGAAGAACACCTCGACCATCTGCAAAAGCTGTTCGTCAGGTTAAAGGAATATAAGCTCAAACTGAACCCTAGCAAATGCACTTTCGGAGTCAGGTCTGGTAAACTTTTGGGATTTATCGTCAGTAACAAAGGCATCGAAGTTGATCTTGCCAAAGTCAAAGCTATACAAGAGATGTCTGCCCCTCACACTGAAAAGGAGGTCAGAGGTTTCTTGGGATGCCTAAACTACATCGCAAGGTTCATCTCTCACCTGACATCTACCTGTGAACTAATCTTCAAGCCGTTGAAGAAAGATCAGGTGGTTGAATGGAACAATGACTGTCAAGTTGCTTTCGATAAGATCAAAGAGTATTTATTGGAACCTCCTATCTTGATGCCACCCGTCGAAGGAAGGCCGTTAATCATGTATCTGACTGTTTTGGATAATTCAATGGGGTGCGTACTGGGCCAACATGACGAGTCTGGCCGAAAAGAGCATGCCATTTATTACCTTAGCAAAAGTTTACCGACTGTGAGACTCTCTACTCACTGCTCGAGAAAACTTGCTGCACTTTGGTATGGGCTGCTCGCCGGCTAAGGCAGTATATGTTGACACATACCACTCTGTTGATTTCTAAAATGGATCCGATCAAGTACATCTTCGAGAAACCTGCTCTATCCGGGAGAATCGCTAGATGGAAGATGATCCTCACCGAATATGATATCCAGTACACGACCCAAAAAGCTATAAAGGGGAGTGTGCTAGCCGATCATCTGGCTCATCAGGCTGTCGAAGATTACCAATCCATGAGGTTCGACTTCCCCGACGAGGATATCATGACCTTGGACAACATTGAAGAGAACAGACCGTATGACGGACCTGAACAAGGATCCCGATGGACCCTGTACTTTGATGGTGCTTCAAATGCACTTGGAAACGGTATCAGCACATTAATTATCTCTCTAGAAGGTTGCCATACACCTTTCACTGCTAGACTCTACTTCAACTGCACCAACAACATGGCCGAGTATGAAGCTTGTATATTTGGTCTCAAGGCTGTTATTGACTTGGGAATCAAATCTTTGATTGTATTTGGGGACTCAGCTTTGGTTATCAGTCAAATCAAAGGAGAGTGGGATACTAAACACCCTAACCTCATCTCTTACAAAGAATATGTCCTAACATTGTTACCACATTTCGAGCAGATTACCTTCGAACACTTCCCGCGAGAAGAGAATCAGCTAGCAGACGCGCTAGCTACAATGTCATCCATGTTTAAACTTAACTGGAATAATGAGGCACCCCAAATCACCATTGAACGAATGGACGAACCAGCACATTGTCATGAGATTAATACCAAAGAAGTGATGGACCGACTTTGGTTTCATGACGTCAAAAGGTATCTCGAAGCACAAGAATACCCTGAAGGAGCTTCAGTCAACAACAAAAAGTTCTTAAGAAGGTTCGCAGCCAAGTTCTTTCTGAGCAATGGTATCCTATACAAGCGTAATCTTGATTGTGTCCTACTTAGTTGTATGGACAAGGTTGAAGCTGAGCAGATTATGGTTGAACTACATAATGGCACCTTTGGCACCCACTCAAGCGGTCATACGATGGCTAAGAAGATTCTACGGGCAGGCTACTACTGGTCTACCATGGAAGCTGATTGTCATCAACACTCTTGTACTTCTCACAAATTCCAAATCTATGCTGACAAGGTACATATTCCTCCAGTTCCTCTCAATGTCTTAACAACTCCTTGGCCATTCGCGATGTGGGGTATCGACATGATTGGAGAGATCAAGCCTACAACATCCAATGGACACCGTTTCATCCTGGTGGCCATTGATTACTTTACCAAGTGGGTCGAAGCAGCTTCCTTCGCCTCTGTTACAAAGAATGTGGTTTCCCGCTTCATCAGACAGAACCTCATATGCCGGTACGGTATCCCCGACAGGATCATTACGGACAACGGTACAAACCTGAACAATACTATGATCACCGCCTTGTGCGAGCAGTTCCAGATTCAACATCACAATTCATCTCCCTATCGGCCAAAGATGAACGGTGCTGTCGAAGCTGCGAACAAAAATATCAAGAAGATCATACAAAAGATGACAGTCACCTACAAGGACTGGCATGAGATGTTACTATTTGCTCTACACGGGTACCGTACCACGACACGCACTTCAACTGGGGAAACCCCTTTTTCTTTAGTATATGGCATGGAAGCTATTTTACCTGTGGAAGTTCAGATCCCTTCCTTGAGGATCATGAAGGATGCTGGTTTGAGTGAAGACGATTGGATTCAGACCCGGCTTGATCAACTTAACTTGATTGACGAGAAACGACTTACTGCTGTTTGTCATGGTCAGGCGTATCAAAAACGTATGATCAAGGCCTTCAACAAGAAAGTCAAGAGACAAGTATATCAAGTCGGGGACCTTGTAATCAAGCGGATCATCTTACCGCAAAGTGATCCCAGGGGCAAATGGACTCCTACTTACGAAGGACCATTTGTGATCAAAAACATCTTTTCTGATGGGGCAATGATCTTGACCACCATGGACGACGACGACCTGCCGCACCCTGCGAATGCAGACATAGTCAAAAGATACTACGCATAAACGAACCGACAAGTTGAAAACCCGAAAGGGAGACTTGGGAAAAAATGGGCATCCCGGTGAATCGAAAACCCGAAAGGGCGGTTCAGGAAAAAATTAGGGATAAATAAAAAAATATGTACACCCGGCAAGTTGAAAACCCGAAAGGGCGACTTGGGCAAAAAAGGGTTTCCCGGTGGATCGAAAACCCGAAAGGGAGATCCAGGAAAAAGTTAGGGAACTAAAGCGTATGACTATGTCTCATCGGATCACTTTAAAGAACAATCTCTTCACAGACAAGCTCTAAGCTTCTGACCAATCCAATCATCTGCGGACGAGGCAACGAATGGACAAGACACTCAGAGTTGTGAAGGCTATAGCAGAATGGGAACCCCATAGAATTGGTACACATAGCCATCTTTCTTTGTATAAACTTTTTCTCAATTTTATGACAACATTCTCTTACTAGGATGTCTGTCTCCTTTTTACAAAATACTTACACAAAGTTAATACAAAGATACTTCAAAGTGTAGAAATTTACTTGCCTTTTTTTTCTTTTTTACACTTGTGTTTTATTTGAAAGCGTCCAATGATTTATTAAATGAGCATATGCATATGAATATAATCACTGCTTACAAATAAAACGAAAGGAGAAAGGATAATTAATGATAGGTTGAAAGTATAGGAAAATGTCTTTAGGCTATTCCAGAAGAAATCCCCTGCAGTATGTCATTCAGATCCTCAATAAAGATAAAACCTTGAAATACATATCCCCAGCGGAGTTAAGTTTCAAAATCGCCATCAGAGCTAAGTTTCTAAACTCCCGGTCCCCAGCGGAGTTCTCCTAAAAAAAAAAAAAAACAGGAATCCTCAGTAGATTGGCATACAACCCAAACTCCTAATTTCCCCAGCAGGATAAGCATTCTCCTCACAAAGTTATTTCCCAGCAAAACGAAAATTCTCGTTCTCATTTCTCCAGTTGAATCCTCCCAAATTTTGATTCCCCAGTAGAGATCGTCCGAGTTTTCCTTATCATCCAGGAAAGTCATGAAGGATTCTCAATTCCCCCGTAGAAGTTGTCAAAGCTCTTGTTAATCCCCACAAGTCACCAAGGATTTTCAATCCTCAGCAGTAGTCCAAAGGATGTTCTCAGTCTCAACAATCAAAGGTTTTGAATCTCCAACAGCAGTCAAGGGTTTATTTTCCCCGGCAGCAGTCAAAGATTTCATTATCTCTAGCTATCCAGGATTTATTTTCCTCAGCAAGACGGCTAATCAGCTTACATGCACATACATCACATTCATATATCATAAACATGGATGAAGCACACTTTATTGCATCATACATATCATGCAACATAATTTTGTGTTTCGCCTAACATTTTACCCTTTTTCAAGATAAGATTAAAAGCTATCTTTAACAAATGTTCAAAGATCTCAGATACAGTACAGGTACACTCCAGACATGGAAGTCATTCTGCTACTCATTCAGGTCTCGTATTTTAGATACAGTATGGATACACCCCAGACACGACGGTCATTCTACTACTCATTCAGACTTCAGCAATCAAATAACAGATTGGATACGCTCCAGACACGGAAGCCATTCTATCTCTCCTTCAGATTCAACTATCAATTTCAAGTTCAGATACACTCCAGACACGGAAGTTATTCGGTCACTTGTCCAGATCCCAGTATAGTACGGATACACTCCAGACACGGAAGTCATTCTTCTACTCATATAGATCTCAACTTCAGATACAGTCTAGATACGCTCCAGACACGGTTCCCATTCTGTCACTCATTCAAACCTATTCCCCAGCCCAGAGATACTCCAGACATGGATGTCTTTCTGCCGCTTATTTAGATTTCAGGTTTCGGATACAATACAGATACACTCCAGACACGAAATTCATTCTGATATTCATTCAAGAATCAAATACAGTTACATCTCAGATATGCTCCGAGACACGAACACCATTCCTTTGCTCATACAGATCCAATCTCTAGATACAACTCAGATACGTTCTAGATGCGGATACCATTCTGACATTCACTCTCCTAATTCTCAACAAACAAATCTTGGATGGCATCTTTAAGCCCATCTCCAGCAAGATTCTACCATCTCCAAATGGCATCTTTAAGCCCATTCCCTCAGCTACATTTTGACAAGTGCAAATTTACGGGCACTCTAGTGTCCAATCCTCTTTTACCTTCGAGTCACGAAAGGCAAACTCACCAATCTAACTCTTCAGGTTCAAGAAGATTGAACAGGGGCAGTTGTTGTACCCCAAAATTTGCCCTCTCACTTTATTAACATTTCTCATCACAAGGCTCTTTGAACTCAAGAGTAAGCTAGATTTTGCACTGCTCAAGACATCTCCTTGCACTGATGACCTAAACTAGGGTTTGAGTTTGCACAAGGATTTTTTTACCTCCAATTCTCAAAGTGACTTTCATACTTCATGTTGGACTCATAAGTTTATCCATACCAAGTTTCAAGCCTTGAATCAAATTTTTGCCCAGTCAATTGGACAGTTGACCTAGAAATCAGCTGTATTGGGAAAAAGTCAACTATGGCAAAATTACAGTCAAACCTCATGAATTTTGATCCATATCAACATTATAAACTCATATGAACCATTTGATCAAGTTTGGACCACAACTCCACAAGAAATTTGATCAGATCACCAAAAGGGCAAAATGGTCATTTTTAGGGTTTTGACTGCACAAAGCCAATTTCTGATTTTTGACCTAGCCAATGGCAAATTGGGCTCAAGCATGGATTCAAGGACTCAATGGCATCATCTTGACCTATTCAACAAGTTCAAAATATTTCAATTGCATTGCATTGACAGATGAATTTTTTAGTCAATTGATCAAAATTTGACTGTACACTGAAAAGTCAAACTTTGACTTTTTGGTCAAAATCAAGTGCCAAGGGTCATTTTTCATCAAGATGTGTCAAAAAATGAAACTTTTTCATCAAGAAACCCATTTTTGCAAATTAAGGTTTAAAGTTGAAAAATTTCATAACTTAGAAGTTTTCGAAGTTATGAAATTTTCTTAATTTTTCCTAACTTTGCCCAACATTTTCACCATGATGCAATTGGATTCAAACAAAACTTCCAACATAAAGGTTGTAGTCCTCCACAAAGTATAAAACTTTGATTCACAAAGTTTTCGCAAAAAAAGCTTGGATCTCAAGTTATGATTTTTGGAACAAGGGTCCCTAAAACTTTTAACTTAGTGAAGTTTTGCCCTAGTTTAGGCAGGATTTTGACCTATCTTCATGGCCATTTTTCACATAGTTCCACTTAGAATCTCAAGTTTCATTTCAAAGATGGATTGTAGAGAATGTTTCAATATTTCCAAAATGTCCAAGAACTCTCCAAACTCATTTGTGGTTAGGGAGAATCGAAGGCTTGAAGTTGGCAAAAACTCACTTTTCATCCATGGCATGTTCATGTTCATACAAATTGCAATTTCAAGTCAGCTTGCTTTGTACTAGATTACAGGCCTCAAAACCATTTCAAACTCAATAATTAAGTGCAAAACCATTGGTCTAAGGCATTGTTTTGGTCATTAAAGCATTACACCTTGGATTAATCCCTAAGAAGAAAAAGCAAAATTTCCATTTTTGCTTAAATCATGCTTTATATCAAAACTGATTTCTTGAGCATTGGTCCATATCTCATGCAGCAAATCAAACCCACAAGTTGGAGGGGCCAAGGGAAAAGTGTGCAAGATGGTGGATAGCCTGTACAGGCCTGCTACACATCATTTCTCATGTTGGCTTAAAATACAAGAAAGATATCAAAAACACTAGAGCTTGAACATCAGCCAAAACTAACTTGTGCAAACATTTGAACCATCTTTCTCACACCTCTTTGATCCAGAAACACGATCTCTTGATCCTTCAAACATCCCATAGCAAGAAATCACCTTCCATTGGCAAAACAGGGCAGCATCTGCAACTTAACTTCCATAGCACAATTTGCTCGTGCGTTTTGCCCCAAACCTGTTCAAACACCTTCCATTCAATCCATCCAAGCTATCCCAAACCTTAAACACCAACTGTAACTCCATTTACAGGGTTTGCCATTTTCATTTTGAGCTTGTGCAGGTTGAGTTCTGTAGACTTGTTCAAGTACATTCAAGGCAAGCTATACATTGGAGAAGGTCAAGTGAAGTTCAAGCAAGCTCCCAAACATCTCAAGCCTTGTTGAAAAGCTCCACATTGCCCTACACGAAGTCACTTGAAACAAGTTTTTATCAACTTCCTATCTCTCTATTTAGGAATATTTAGACTTAGGTTTGTGAATAAGAAATGTAATATTCATAGCCATGAAGCTGTACATATGCTCAGTTTTCCTTTTTATTAAGCGTGCTAATAGAATTTGATCCATGAACATACTGAAAAAATTAGGTTATATTTTAGGGCCAGAGAAATTCTCTCTGGTCTTTGAGAGTTAAGACAAGTTGTTTATATGGTTTGATTCGTCTTAAAAAGTTCTACAACTTTGATGTTATGTGTTTTTGCAATAGAGCTCGTATACAGGATCTGACATTTGTACAGGGCGCACGCGTTTTTTTGAAAGTCAGAGGTTGAAGATGAAGTGGTGGGCTGGGCTTGGTCCTTACTCACTATTGACACCCCCCTTTTACTTTTTGCACCCCCTGGCCCAATTTCTTTATATTTTATATTTTTGTATTTCATTTTCCTTTCTTATTTTATTTTATTATTTCCAAATATAAAAAATACTCAAAAATATTTTTATAAATTTTTCATATTTATTTTGCATTTTATTTTCATTTTTTATAACATAAAATTAATTTATTGATTATATACTTTTATTTTATTTATTGAAAACTTAAAAATAATATATAAATTATATTTTTATCTTATCCTTTATTTTATTCACACCAAAAATATCATTCTAAATATGTTTTATTTTTTGTATATATTTTATTTTATTTTTATACATATTTAATATAATTAATATATATACACACTTTTATTTTTATTTAATAAATACTTGAGAATAAAAAACATGAAAAAATATACCTTTTTTTATTATTATTATTTATACTTAAAATAATACCTTTTTCTAAATATATTTAATTTCTTGTATATACATTATTTTATATTGTATATAAATAATGTAATTAATATATTTATTTTCTTAAAGAAAAATTAGGGTTTACCCTTAATAAAAAAATAATAATCCTTTTTATTTTTCCTTTCTTTAAATATTTTTTTACATACATAAATAAACAAAAACCTTTTTTGCATAATTCATATTATTTGGTATATTTATTTATTTTGTCCATTTATTATTTGTGCCATTATTCAATTTGGATGTAATAGTAAATTAGGGTTTTATATTTCTTGTCAAATAATCCCCATTCAAAATTGTATCCCCCTCCCATAACCATGTTGTAATAGCTTAGACTTTTAATTTTCGCACTTTATGCTTTCAATTATGCCATGATTAGAGATTAGGGTTTGTATGCAAAAAAATCCAAATCAACAAGTAGCTTGACTAATACAAAGACAAAAATGAATGAAAATCAATACATAATGCACACTTGCACCCTTAGGGTTACATCCACTTGTTGCCTTAAAATGGACCATGTTATGCATGTTGGGTACTTTGGCAAAACAAAAACAAAGCAAAAGATCATAGTCCCTCGATGACGCTATCTTGGTGGCCTAAACAAAATGATCAAGTCCCTCAGAAAATTTGCCAAAAATACTTAACACAATTGCTATCATGGTCTATACGATGACCCGCGCCTGTCCCGTTTAACATCCTAATACAAGGTTGTTTACCAAATGCAATGGTAAAACAACACTGTCAAAAGGGTTAAAAACATATAGGAAAGATCTTTGAGTAAAATAGGGTAGACAGCTCTTAGTTACTTGATCAAAACTTGCAAAAAAACATCCTTGCTATTTTCAAACACACTCCACAACACAATTCCAAAACATTTCCCAAATCAAACTTTCAAACATTGAAATGTTTTCAAAATACAAAAACACCTTTGTATACATTCAAAATAAGAATCATTACAAAGGTTGCCACAACGATGGCTTCTTTTCAAAACCTCTTTCAAAACCACACATAAAGCACCATTTCAAACAATTGAAAAGCAAAAGCAAGTGATCTAAACAAGTAACTAAGAGCCCATGGATAACGATGGTGTTGTACCCCAAAATTTTCCTTCCCATATTCCTCAAGATATGTCAAGGATGAGCTTCAAATTACTCAAGATGGCTCAAGAGGTAGACAGTCAGACCACCTCCTAAGACAACTGAAATTAGGGTTTTGGTTCTTTCAAGGAATTTGGGGTTCTCAATGGTTCAATCAAGTCTCAAGGGCCTATATACATTCTCTAGAATCTACATGCCAAGTTTCAAGACTCACAGTGCCAATTTGCACAATCAAAAGCCCCATTTGATCCACAATTAACTGCAAGGGCAAAATGGTCATTTTGCAGTCAAAAGTCAGAATTTTTGGTCAACATCTTATTTTGAGGTCACAATAATCATTTGATCAAGTCTTTATCATGATTCCACAAGAATAGCTCACAAATCATCAAGATGCAAAAAGTTACTATTTTTGGACAGTAGAAAAGTCAACTGTATCTTGACCAGGGCATAACTTTTTCATGGATTGTCAGAAAAATCCCATCCAATGCACATTTTGAAGGGGATGCAATTTCCTACAATCCATCTTCACAATCCAAGTCCAGAAAAAGCTCTCACAAAAAGTTATCAATTTTTATATTATAGGTCAAATTCAAAAGTCAACAAAAGTACATTTTGAGTCAAAGGCCATAACTTGAGATTGGTAAATCCAAATGACATGGGACCAAAGGCATTGGTTAGAGGACTTCAAGAGATTTCCAAAATGTCCAAGAACATGGTCATATGATCAAAATTGAGCAAGTTGTGCATTGGAGAAGTTGGGAAATTTTCATGAATTTGCAAAAGTCAACTTTGCTCAAAACACCTTATTTTTGCTAATGGGCCTTAAATCTCTTCTTGAAACTTCACCCATGACCTATGCACGACCCATCAAGATTAATTGGATTTATTTTCTTATTTTTATTGATTAATTGGATTTTTAATTAATATTAATTCATTTAATTAATTTAAATCATAAGAAAATAAGAAGATTTGTTTTTTAAATCTTTTTGTGAAGCAAATATGACCTAAACATGCTGGCAAGTTCGTGCACAAAGTCAAAGATACAAAAAATCCAAAATTGGCAACTTTGTTCAATCATGAAGAATAAAAAATATTTGATTTCCAATCAAAGATCTAAACATCAATGCAATGGATATTGGCCCAAGTTTTTGACCTAATTCAATTGCCTTATACATATGCAAGCTAACCCTGACCTAATGGACGTGAAAAAACGGCAGAAACCACCCTGTCAAAACCAAGAATTTCCAAGAAAATTGAAAACCTGTTCTTGCATTCTAGGGCGATTCAAGGGTTTTTGTTGATTCAAATACATTGCAGGAGGTCCCAGGAGTGTTTTACAATCAAACTCAAGCATTAAAACTCAAAGAATCGTCGCTTACAGTTTCACGGTTTGGCTTTTTTATTCAAAATCGTATTGCCTAATTCATGCGCATTTAACATGTTTTCATGATTGTTTTGCATTGCTAGGAACCATACGAAGTTAATGGTATGACTGAATTAAACTATAACGCCCTGAATCAAAAGATGCCATGATCAAAATTCTAGGGTTCTTGAGCTTTGAATTAGGGCTTTCTGAACCAGGCAAAATTAGGACTCATGAGATACATGACTGAACTCGTGTGGCCAAGACGAACAAGCCCAATACCTCGCGAAATATTTATATGTACTGTGCTTCTAATCGCTATTTTTTATTGCAGGAATTAGTGGGGGTTAAAAACCCCCGCTATCTAATATTATTTATGCAGAACGAATGAAGAAGATGATGAGGTGTTAGCGTCCCATTGGCGAATTTGAAAAAAGCGCGCGTTTTGTTTTATTTACAGCATATTGATTCATTAGCGCATATAATAATTACCTCTTGTTCCACTAATGAATTGAACACGTTGGCTGAGTGGTTGGGGAAAGCGTGCAAAGTCCATTGGGACCTGGGTTCGAATCCCAGGTCCCCCAAAACATTGTTGCTTTTATTTTTCAGGCATTCATGTGCAAGCTTCAAAGTGAGGTCCATCATACACCTCCAATTTTCAGGCGCCAGTTGTCTCCAAGCCTGGATCCAATGGCCAAAATTGAAGGACCACCATAGTCCTTAGTCAACAAGCGTGTAGATGTCCCAGAAAGTCAAACAGGCTTGAGCATTATTGGGCTTCAGAATTGCTGATACACCTCCTCTTTGGGCCCATCACCCCCTGGGTTCATTCTTTTTTTTTCTTTTATATTTTTTCATTTTATTGTTTTTTTATTATTAATTATTATTATTATCATTTAAATAACCAAATTAATTTTTTTTTCATAATAAAATCAGAAAACTAAAAAATAATATTATTTTTGTTATTATTTATTAAAATTAATCTCACCCTTTTATTATTTTTGTAAATAAATACTAACATAATTTGTTTAGTTTTAATTAGATTAATTTTAACTTTTTTCACAATAAATAAAATCAATGTAGAATTAGGTTAATTAATATATTTAATCATTTTATTTTTATTTCCTTAAAACATAAAAAAAAACCAAAAATATTTCTTTTTATTAATTAATTAGTTTTAGGTTTAATTTAATTAAATACAAAATAATAAAAATCTCTTTCTTTCTCAAAAAAATGGTCAAAACCCTAAAAACTTTCTGATTCAATTTTCTCTCGCGCGTATGTTTATTTTATTCATATTTTGATCCAATTATGTAATTGCTCCGAGGATGTAATAGCTTTAATTAGGACTTTTTATCGCTTTTATTTAATTTCCCGCAATTTACTTTTTCAAGGGTTTGTTTTTGGCGATGTAAATACCCGACGCCTTGTAATAGTTTAGCTTTATTTTCCGCAACTATTAACTGCTAGATGTATGCTAACTAGGCTATGCATGTCAAGATCTCTCTTAAATTAAAATCAATCGTAGCTCACCATAACATGTACAAAGATAACATAAATGAAACCTGACACACTCGCACATGCCACTCCTAGGGTACGCCTCACTTGGTTGCCTATACGTGGTCATTGAGTATAAGGTGTTTTAGAGGTCGCCCTCCTGTCTAAAGATCAAAGTTGCCTCGGAACGGTTGCCTCGATAAAAAATGATCTAAGACATTAGGGTTAACCGCTAAGGCGTCCTACCATTGCTTCGGTGACCACATGCCCCTATAATCGAATTGACTCGAAGACTCCAATGACGGTACTACCTACTTCTCAATAGTGGGATAGTACTGTCTAAAGGACATTTACACAGCTTAATTTCTTTTGAGTAGGTAGAGGTTCTTAGATACTTGGTCTTTCAAAACAAAAAAATACTTTTCGCACTTACACTTTTCTGACAAAAGTTTTCAAACAACACTTCATACACTCTTGAGGACAGACACAAGAGTTAAATCGAAGTTTTCAAACAAACTTTTTTTCAAAACCCACAAACACAAGAAAAGCAAAACATTTTGAAAACATAGTGAGCAAGTACCTAAGAGCCCGTGGATAACCACGGATAGAAAGGGTTCTAACACCTTCCCTTTCTATAATCTACCTTCCGAACCCGAGAAACATCTCGAAAAGGAATTTTGCTGTGCTTTTGTCCTTTCCTTGTTGGAGAAAATAAAAGACGGTGGCGACTCTTGCTTACCGCGACATTTTGCTAAACGCAAACGCGAACCAGCATTCCAAAACAGTCAGTTCTATTTCCACCGATCACAGAACTGGCGACTCTGCTGGGGAAGATATTATAAGTGAGGTGTACCTTAGGATTAGATCACTTATGTTTTCAATTGTATGCTCTGTATGCTTTAATTTTGTGGGCTTGTATCGGAGTTTCATAGATCCTAACCCGGATCTGGGGAATACCCTTTAGGTAAGTAGCAATAAACTGTGAGGGACCTGTCCGACATAGACCGACACGGGTGAAGCAGTAGCTACGTTGGTGTGACACCTTGGTCTGTACTGATAACCCTTGTGTTGGAACGAGGAGAATATGGGTCTTCTGAGGAGTCATTAAGCACCAACTGACCTTAGAACCTTAAATTGACCAACTTGACCATAGAACAGTAGCAGTATGCTACACTCATTGAGGCTAAACTCTCGCGATGGTTCCGGCCGCAAGAAAAGGTTGCCAAACTGGAATTATAACCGATCGAGGGTAGTCAGTGATATTGAGATCCTCTAGAACCCGGTTACTATTTTTAGGACAGGTCTTAACCAACTGAAACTGAAAGAGGGTAGTACCTAAACTTCATGCCAGCTTGAAATCTAAGGGCTCTTTAGTGACTTGTGTGCCTTTACCATGTTTGCCTTTTTGTGAATACTTGTGGTGTGCCTTTATCATAACATCATAACATCGCATACATCCTGCAAAAGGACTAACCCATTTCAAGGATCTCAAGGGTTTGTGATGCAGGTCATGAGGAACCAAATGTCTAGCAAGGGGCAAAGGGGATTTATTTTCCTCTAGCCAAGGTTGTTTGGAGATCAAAACATGATGACTTGAGTCAGGGGCTATGACCCACTCGATATGGTGAGCTTTGACTCTTGAAGAAGGACTCTCAGCAACATGAAGTTCCTTCAATCAAGCTATCAGATTCAAATTCTAACAAGTTTCTCTGTTTACCCCGCGAGATCCTTGAAAACATTGAAAACATAAATCATACGCATTTCATTTCATCATATGCATAACAGGTACCCCTTTTTACAGTCACTTATCTTCTTCGCTGTTTATTTCAGCAATCGGCATGTCTATTAAACCTTCCACTGAACAAGCTATCAAGGCCCTCCAGGCCCAGAATTCCCAGTTCCAAGAGTTGGTTATGAGCCTAGCCCAGGGTCAACAGGAGTTGAAGACTCTGATTCTGAAGAAGAAGAAGAAGAGGACCGTCTTGTTCAACACTGGACGCAGATTTGGGAATGGACTGAAGAATGAGGTTGAGCTGACTACCTCATCTGTAGGGAAAGACAGCCCACAAGGGAGAAGGGTTCCTATTCCCGTGGTCTCCGACAACGAGACAGATTATGATGAAGAACAGTATCCTCCTGCTGAGGATAGGTATAAACAGTTGGAGGACCGCTTGAGCGCCATGGAGATACAAAATGTGCCCGGGTTGGACTTTGGAGACCTAGGCTTATCCTCTGGGGTGGTGATTCCCCATAAGTTCAAGGCACCTGCCTTTGCCAAATATGACGGAGCCTCCTGCCCAAAGCTGCACCTCCGGTCATATGTAAGGAAGATCCAACCCTACACCGCTGATAAGAGTTTGTGGATCCATTTCTTTCAGGATAGTCTTTCAGGGACTCAACTCGAGTGGTTCTATCAGCTGGATGGAGCCAGTATCCGTAACTGGGAGGATTTGGCTACTGCGTTCTATAAGCAGTATCAATATAATTCCGACCTCGCTCCTACGCGTACCCAACTCCAGGGTATGTCACTAGGGACGGGTGAAGGATTTAAAGAATATGCTCAAAAGTGGAGAGACCTTGCCGGAAGGGTGCAACCACCCTTGACTGATCGTGAGCTGGTTGATATGTTTCTGGGGACCCTGTCTGGTCCATTATTCAACCATTTGATTAGAAACTCTTCAGCCGGGTTCACAGACCTTATCTTGACTGGTGAAAGAATTGAAGCTGACATCAAAAGCGGGAAGATTCAAGAAGCTACACCTTCCGATGCTCAAAAAAAGCCCTACAATGGGAAGAAAGAGTCCAATGTTGTGTATGGTCAAAAGAGTCGTCATGACCAACGCGTAGGAGAAATCTTGATCTCTAATCCTACGCCTGCTCAACAAAGACAGGGGCATCAACGTAAGGAGGTCGCACCTAAAAGACAATTCACTAAGATCAACATGTCACTGACTCAAGCGCTACAGCAAATGTTGAAGGCATGGCTGATTACATTAAGGGCTCCTCTCCAGAATCCAAACACTTTCGCTCCTACCTATCATCCCAATGAAAGGTGTGCATACCACTCTGACAGTCCAGGACATGACACAAACAACTATTGGGCCCTAAAGAATAAGGTTCAAGACATGATTGATGCCAAAGAAATCCAGTTTGACCCTCCAGAGACTCCAAACATAATCATTGCTCCTATGCCAAATCATTGAAGGCTTTTGTTTTATTTGAATTTTCAAGTTGTATTTTTCTTTGCTTATTCAAACAATTATTGTCATGGCAAACTTTTTTATTTCATTAATGCATCGCATATGTCTGTTTTGAATCAATCCGTTCGTATTCACTATATTCAAATTGCTTTCATTTTTTTGTGATGTTCAACTCTCGATCTAAAATTCTAAACCTTCTGAGGGAGGATGACGAAAATGATACCACAATCTTTATAGTATGCTTTTGAATAGACCCCGCTAATGAGGTACAGACATTGTTTCAAATCCTAAACAGTGGAGTTATAAGGAAGATAATCCCTAGTCAACCCCTCTGAGCCAAAGAAGTTGGAGTTTTTCTTTTCACAAATTAAAACCCTTAATCACAACCTGGGGCAGGGTAGTTTTCTCAGCTGATCCAGGTACACAATGAATGGCATCAAAGGAGTCCTTCCAAAACAAGAGACAGTAATGGTTCCGAATAATCATAAGGACATGCAGTCATTATCTCTAAAAAAAAAGAGCCCATTAAGTCAAAACCTATGAAGGAGACTTACAAAAAACTGGGGCATCCCGCTGACTGTAATCACAAGAGAAACAGTTCAGACAAAAAAGACAGGGATAATAAAATCGAAAAGAAAGAGGTCCTACAAACCCTCAACAAAAAAAGAAATGACTGTCTGTTCAAAATAAATTGTCAATATCCGAACCATCACCGGAATATCAGAGCAGAGACTCAAACAAGATCTAATGCACGATTAGCTGAGTTTAGGATCGAAGAACATCACGGAGAACGGGTGGGTACAAATAAAATTTGAGCCTTTATCCTTTGTTTCTTAAACCGTGAACCAGGCCACGTTATAACCCTTAAAAAGTCCTACCTGAAGCATGGGTTAGTTCGAAAGTATACTGTTACAAAAGGTATCCTGACTCTTGTAGGGCTCGCTATAAAATCCCGAGTTGACATCACATTTTACAAAAATTCACTTGTTTTATTGAAAACTGCATTTTCAAAAAACTTCAAGACAAACATAAGCTTTGCATTCTTAAAATAACATTGTTTGCATATGACTATTTGTTCAACAGCAGAGAAATTTACACGACGAATATCCAGTGAACAAAAATCTTCTCAACAAAAAGGTCACATCAAGTGGAAAAACACTTCCAATCCAGGGGCACGACATGAGCATTGTCCATCATCTGGGGAAGTCAAGTCAAGATTCAAGGAATATCTCAAGATGCCAAATAGCCAGGGGCAAATCTTCGCCTGAGTCACTTGGGGCATTGGACATGAATTCCAGCAACGAATCTTGCATGATCAGACATCTTCTGGTAGTATGGCGACACGACACTACTGACAGTGATAACTCCCTGCGCTCTGAGAACGTGGACATAGTCGAAAAATACTACGCATAATCAAAGACCCGCTAGGTCGAATGGCCTAGGAAAAAATAATGGCTTCCCGGTGAATCAAAAGGGTTCGGGCAAAAATAAGGGATGAAAATGAAAAAAATTTGTACACCCGACAAGTCGAAAACCTGAAAAGGCGGCTTGGGCAAAAAGGGGTATCCCGATGGACTGAAAACCCGAAAGGGCGGTCCAGGCAAAAGTTAGGGATCAAAAGCTTACGACTATGTCCCATCATCTCGTCACTTGCCTACCAGAAGGAGATTTGTCAATCGGCAGTTATCAAGCTCCTCCACAGGCATTTTCTCCCACAGAAACTGGGGCAATAAGAACTGTACAAGCTGCTCTGTCCACCAGGTACCCAGGTAGGTTCAGTTGAAGAATATGACCAAAATACCTTCACTCCCCAAGAATAAGACAGTAATGGTAGCTCTCCCCGCTGAGACTTGCAACTATGAACAAATCAGCAATACTCTACCCAAGCAGAGTTGGTCTACCATCAACCCCAAAAAGGTTGGGTATCCCCAGTAGGTCTTAATATTCCCCAACGGAGTATACAGATATTCCCCAGCGAGCGTAAAGAGCATCCCCGACAGTATTAATATTCCTCAACAGAATATGAGAATGTTCCCCGGCGGAATACAAGATACCCCCAGTGGAGCCATGTCCCAGCGCAGTCTAAAAAGCTTCCCCGCTAGAGTTGAATCATCTTCCCCAGAAGATTCTGGAAGCTTGTCCCCTGCAGAATATAAATGCATCTCCTCGGCCATATTCAGAAGGTTATCCCCACAAGAGTCTAACTGGGTTATCCTCAGCAAGGTGCAACAGAAAGATCATCCTCAGCGAAGTTCTTTCTATCCCCAACGGAGTTCATCTTCAAAATCCCCAACAAAGTTTATCAACGGAATCCCCAGCGGAGTTATCATTAAAACTCTCAGCAGAACATCTCTCCCCCACAGAGTATTTCCCCTCAGAGTAATCTCTTTCGTCAAGTTTATTCCCCAACAGAGTTCTTTTCTCCTGCAGGTTTATTCTCACAATCATCTTCATCATCCCCAGCAGAAACGAAGAATTCAACGTCATCCTCCAGCAGCTATCCAGGATTTACTTTCCCCAGCTGAAACATCACATCTTCATACATCATGATACATGCATATACGCATCATACGAGTACAATCTCATTTATGTTGAGAACATCATTGCTTGATCCATATCATGCATTGCATAGGACTGACCTTTACCTTTCAGGAAAGATGCAGTTAAGTTCTTAGCTTAGTCGAAGATCTGACCAGTTCTTAAATCTCAATCGGATTATCCTCGGTTGAAGTTCAGATAAGGTTCTCAATCTCGACAGTTTCTCTACATCATAGGGTGGACAAGTACTATAACCTCAACGGTATACTCCATTGAGCACGAGTCAGTTCCTAGATCTTGATGTTCTCCTCCATCATAGTACGAACAAGTACTATAACCTCAACGGTATACTCCATTGAGCACGAGTCAGTTCCTAGATCTTGATGTTCTCCTCCGTCATAGTACGAACTAGTTCTATAACCTCAGCGTTTTACTCCATTGAGCAAGAGATGGTTCAGATGTGACCCAGACATGGCGACATTCTGATACTTATTCCAAGATTCCTTCTAGAGATGGTTCAGATGTGACCCAGACATGGCGACATTCTGATACTTATTCCAGATTCCTTCTAGAGATGGTTCAGATGTGACCCAGACATGGCGACATTCTGATACTTATTCTAGATTCCTTCTAGAGATGGTTCAGATGTGACCCAAGCATGGCGACATTCTGATACTTATTCCAGATTCCTTCCAGAGACGGTTCAGATGTGACCCAAGCATGGCGACATTCTGATACTTATTCTAGATTCCTTCTAGAGATGGTTTAGATGTGACCCAAGCATGGCGACATTCTGATACTTATTCCAGATTCTTTCCAGAGACAGTTCAAATGTGACCCAGATATGGAGATATTCTAATACTTATTCCAAACTCATTGAGATACAGTATGGATACACCCCAGACACGGCGGTCATTCTACTACTCATTCAGACGTCAGCAATCAGATACAGACTAGATACGCTCCAGACACGGAAGCCATTCTATTTCTTATTCAGATTCAACTATCAACTTCAAGTGCAGATACACTCCAGACATGAAAGTCATTCTGTCACTTATCCAGATCCCAATTACAACACAGATACGCTCCAGACACGGAAATCATTCTGCTACTCATACAGATCTCGATTTCAAATACAATTCAGATACGATCCAGATTCGGATGTCATTCTGTCACTCTCTCAAATAAAGTCCAAATACGATCCAGATTCAGATGTCATTCTGTCACTCATGTTTCTGATGCATCCAGTCAAGGGATACAAAACCAGTCAAATCGATTCCTAAATATTTTTCTGACGCTCATCCGGTCAAAGAAGACAAAACCAATCAAATCAATTCCTAAAGATTTTTCTGAATCCGGTCAAAGAAGACAAAACCAGTCAAATCAATTCCTAAAGATTTTTCTGAAGCCAGTCAATGGAGACAAAACCAGTTAAATTGATTCCTAAAGATTTTTCTGAATTCAGTCAATGGAGACAAATCCAGTTAAATCGATTCCTAAAGATTTTTCTGATGATAACCCGTTAATGAAGACAACCTGTCAATGAAGACAACCCGTCAATGAAGACAAAACTACCTACCAACAATCTCCAGGTGGCATCTATAAGCCCATCCTCCTATCCATCATCTCTCCAAATGGCATCTGTAAGCCCATTTCCGACATCACATTGCTGATACTACACCATGCGAGTGCAAATTTCTGGGCACTTTAGTGTTCAATCATCTTCCACCTTCGGATCACAAAAGGCATGCAAGCCAATCTACATCCTCAGGTTTAAGAAGATTGAACAGGGGCAACTGTTGTACCCCAAAATTTGCCCTCCCATATTCCTCAAGATATGTCAAGGATGAGCTTCAAATTACTCAAGATGGCTTAAGAGGTAGACAGTCAGACCACCTCCTAAGACAACTGAAATTAGGGTTTTGATTCTTTCAAGGAATTTGGGGTTATCAATGGTTCAATCAAGTCTCAAGGGCCTATATACATTCTCTAGCATCTACATGCCAAGTTTCAAGACTCACAGTGCCAATTTGCACAGTCAAAAGCCCCATTTGATCCACAGTTAACTGCAAGGGCAAAATGGTCATTTTGCAGTCAAAAGTCAGAATTTTTGGTCAACATCTTATTTTGAGGTCACAATCATCATTTGATCAAGTCTTGATCATGATTCCACAAGAATAGCTCACAAATCATCAAGATGCAAAAAGTTACTATTTTTGGACAGTAGAAAAGTCAACTGTATCTTGACCAGGGCATAACTTTTTCATTGTTTGTCATAAAAATCCCATCCAATGCTCATTTTGAAGGGGATTCAATTTACTACAATCCATCTTCACAATCCAAGTCCAGAAAAATCTCTCACAAAAAGTTATCAATTTTTACATTATAGGTCAAATTCAAAAGTCAACAAAAGTACACTTTGAGTCAAAGGACATAACTTGAGATTGGTAACTCCAAATGACATGGGACCAAAGGCATTGGTTATAGGACTTCAAGAGCTTTCCAAAATGTCCAAGAACATGGTCATATGATCAAAATTGAGCAAGTTGTGCATTGGAGAAGTTGGTAAATTTTCATGAATTTGCAAAAGTCAACTTTGCTCAAAACACCTTATTTTTGCTAATGGGCCTTAAATCTCTTCTTGAAACTTCATCCATGACCTATGCACGACCCATCAAGATTAATTGGATTTATTTTCTTATTTTTATTGATTAATTTTATTTTTAATTAATATTAATTCATTTAATCAATTTAAATCATAAGAAAATAAGAAGATTTGTTTTTTAAATCTTTTTGTGAAGCAAATATGACCTAAACATGCTGGCAAATTCGTGCACAAAGTCAAAGATACAAAAAATCCAAAATTGGAAACTTTGTTCAATCATGAAGAATCAAAAATATTTGATTTCCAATCAAAGATCTAAACATCAATGCAATGGATATTGGCCCGAGTTTTTGACCTAATTCAATTGCCTTATACATATGCAAGCTAACCCTGACCTAATGGACGTGAAAAAATGGCAGAAAACACCCTGTCAAAACCAAGAATTTCCAAGAAAATTGAAAACCTATTCTTGCATTCTAGGGCGATTCAAGGGTTTTTGTTGATTCAAATACATTGCAGGAGGTCCCAGGAGTGTTTTACAATCAAACTCAAGCATTAAAACTCAAAGAATCGTCGCTTACAGTTTCACGGTTTGGATTTTTTATTCAAAATCGTATTGCCTAATTCATGCGCATTTAACATGTTTTCATGATTGTTTTGCATTGCTAGGAACCATACGAAGCTAATGGTATGACTGAATTAAACTATAACGCCCTGAATCAAAAGATGCCATGATCAAAATTCTAGGGTTCTTGAGCTTTGAATTAGGGCTTTCTGAACCAGGCAAAATTAGGACTCATGAGATACATGACTGAACTCGTGTGGCCAAGACGAACAAGCCCAATACCTCGCGAAATATTTATATGTACTGTGCTTCTAATCGCTATTTTTTATTGCAGGAATTAGTGGGGGTTAAAAACCCCCGCTATCTAATATTATTTATGCAGAACGAATGACGAAGATGATGAGGTGTTAGCGTCCCATTGGCCAATTTGAAAAAAGCGCGCGTTTTGTTTTATTTACAGCATATTGATTCATTAGCGCATATAATAATTACCTCTTGTTCCACTAATGAATTGAACACGTTGGCTGAGTGGTTGGGGAAAGCGTGCAAAGTCCATTGGGACCTGGGTTCGAATCCCAGGTCCCCCAAAACATTGTTGCTTTTATTTTTCAGGCATTCATGTGCAAGCTTCAAAGTGAGGTCCATCATACACCTCCAATTTCCAGGCGCCAGGTGTCTCCAAGCCTGGATCCAATGGCCAAAATTGAAGGACCACCATAGTCCTTAGTCAACAAGCGTGTAGATGTCCCAGAAAGTCAAACAGGCTTGAACATTATTGGGCTTCAGAATTGCTGATACACCTCCTCTTTGGGCCCATCACCCCCTGGGTTCATTCTTTTTTTTTTCTTTTATATTTTTTCATTTAATTGTTTTTTATTATTAATTATTATTATTATCATTTAATTAACCAAATTAATTTTTTTTCATAATAAAATCAGAAAACTAAAAAATAATATTATTTTTGTTATTATTTATTAAAATTAATCTCACCCTTTTATTATTTTTGTAAATAAATACTAACATAATTTGTTTAGTTTTAATTAGATTAATTTTAACTTTTTCACAATAAATAAAATCAATGTAGAATTAGGTTAATTAATATATTTAATCATTTTATTTTTATTTCCTTAAAACATAAAAAAAACCAAAAATATTTCTTTTTATTAATTAATTAGTTTTAGGTTTAATTTAATTAAATACAAAATAATAAAAATCTCTTTCTTTCTCAAAAAAAGGGTCAAAACCCTAAAAACTTTCTGATTCAATTTTCTCTCGCGCGTATGTTTATTTTATTCATATTTTGATCCAATTATGTAATTGCTCCGAGGATGTAATAGCTTTAATTAGGACTTTTTATCGCTTTTATTTAATTTCCCGCAATTTACTTTTTCAAGGGTTTGTTTTTGGCGATGTAAATACCCGACGCCTTGTAATAGTTTAGCTTTATTTTCCGCAACTATTAACTGCTAGATGTATGCTAACTAGGCTATGCATGTGAAGATCTCTCTTAAATTAAAATCAATCGTAGCTCACCATAACATGTACAAAGATAACATAACTGAAACCTGACACACTCGCACATGCCACTCCTAGGGTACGCCTCACTTGGTTGCCTCTACGTGGTCATTGAGTATAGGGTGTTTTAGAGGTCGCCCTCCTGTCTAAAGATCAAAGTTGCCTCGGAACGGTTGCCTCGATAAAAAATGATCTAAGACATTAGGGTTACCGCTAAGGAGTCCTACCATTGCTTCGGTGACCACATGCCCTTATAATCGAATTGATCCGAAGACTCCAACGACGGTACTACCTACTTCTCAATAGTGGGATAGTACTGTCTAAAGGACATTTACACAGCTTAATTTCTTTTGAGTAGGTAGAGGTTCTTAGATACTTGCTCTTTCAAAACACAAAAATACTTTTCGCACTTACACTTTTCTGACAAAAGTTTTCAAACAACACTTCATACACTCTTGAGGACAGACACAAGAGTTAAATCGAAGTTTTCAAACAAACTTTTTTTCAAAACCCACAAACACAAGAAAAGCAAAACATTTTGAAAACATAGTGAGCAAGTACCTAAGAGCCCGTGGATAACCACAGATAGAAAGGGTGCTAACACCTTCCCTTTCTATAATCTACCTTCCAAACCCGAGAAACATCTCGAAAAGGAATTTTGCTGTGCTTTTGTCCTTTCCTTGTTGGAGAAAATAAAAGACGATAGCGACTCTTGCTTACCGCGACATTTTGCTAAACGCAAACGCGAACCAGCATTCCAAAACAGTCAGTTCTATTTCCACCGATCACACATGGATAAAAGGGGTGCTTGCACCTTCCCTTTTAATAATCTACTCCCGAACCCAAGAAAACATCTCAAAGGTCTTTCCTGTGCTTTTTGACCTTTCCTTAGGATAAAATAAAAAGTCGTTGGCGACTCTTGCTAAACCAAAACATTTGCAAACACAAAACGCAAAACCTCAAGTCAGTTCTCCCATCGTATCACAGCTGGGTTTCTCAGATGCCGACTTGACACCGAAGGGAAGAAAGCATAATGATGCTCTGCATGTCTCGATTGAATGCAGAGGCACCACTATGGCTCATGTGCTGGTAGACACCGGGTCTTCACTGAATGTCCTACCTAAGAAGGCTCTCGACCGACTAAATTGTGAAGGATTGACTCTAAAGCCTAGTAACATTGTGGTAAGGGCTTTTGATGGGTCGAAAAGAATGGTGCATGGGGAAGTGAACATCCCTGTCAAAATATGTTCTCATACTTTTGAGTCCACCTTCTATGTGATGGATATCAGACCATCATACTCCTGTTTGTTGGGTCGTCCTTGGATCCACGAAGCTGGGGCTGTTACTTCCACACTTCACTAAATGCCGAAGTATCCGGTAAAAGGAAAGATTGTCATAGTACGGGGTGAGGAAGAATACATGGTGAGCCACCTCAATTCCTTCCTCTACGTGGAGATGGACAGAGAATTTATAGAGACTCCTTGCCAAAACATTGAAGAGGTTCCCTAGATTTTGGCATCAATCGAGACCACTACTAGTACAAGATCTCCTTTGAAGATGGCTTCTCTCAGGGATGCAAGAGCAATAGTTGAAGAAGGCAGGAATACCAATTGGGGACAGCTTCCCGAGTTTATTCACAAGACTGATAGTTTGGTTTGGGCTTTACTTTAGAAGCTCAGACGGCTGTTCGACGCGCTCGAGTTGGAGGACCTCCCCTACGCATCAGCAATCGAGAGGTCAATGCTATTGAAGAAAATGAGGAAGACTTTGATTTTGACAGCTAGATTTACCCGACTACCAACGGTGGACCGAGTAATTGGACGACCAGATATTTCATACCAGTTTCTTTTGTTCCACAGTAATTTGTCTTATTTGTTTTTTTTTAAATTTGTAATGAACAATTTAAACTTTGTAGCCTTGTGTCTTACCCGAGGCACGATGGCTCTATCTGTGAGGGTTATTATGTGTCATCTCATATATCATCAATGAAACATTGGACTTTCTTTGCATATAAATTTTTTTGCACTCTCTGTTTTTCTTTTTGTCTTTGTTTATCAATACATCTATGCTCTTACACACACTCACATATCAAACTGCAGATCCATATCCACTCTGGATCCCATTGACAACAATCCTGCTATTTCCAGTTATGACTTCAAAAATCCAATCAACCAAGCCGAGGACGAAGGTGAGGACAATTGTGAAGTACCTATGGAACTTGCTAGACTTCTACAGCAGGAAGAGAGGGCTATACAGCCTCATGAAGAGTCGGTTGATACGATAAACTTGGGTACAAAAATAGACAGAAAAGAGGTCAAAATAGGTGCAAATATGGAGCTTAGCGTCAAATAGAGGTTGATACAAATGTTGCATGACTACATTGAGATATTCGCTTGGTCCTATAAAGACATGCCTGGTTTGGACACTGATATTGTGGTACATCGCCTGCCGACTAAGGAAGACTGCCCGCCAGTTAAACAGAAGGTCTGTCGTATGCGCCCTGAAATGTCAGAGAAAATTAAGGCAGAGGTTATGAAGCAGTTCGACGTGGGATTCTTAGCTGTCAACTCCTATCCGCAGTGGGTTGCTAACGTTGTTCCGGTGCCTAAGAAGGAAGACAAGTTACAGATGTGTGTGGATTACAGATATCTGAATAGGGCAAGCCCCAAGGATGACTTCCCACTTCCTCACATTGACGTTCTAGTCGACAATACCGCGTAGCACAAAATCTTTTCCTTCATGGATGGTTTCTCTGGCTACAACTAGATCAAGATGGCTCCCGAAGACATGGAAAAGACAACTTTCGTTACACAGTGGGGCATTTTCTGCTACAAGGTGATGCCTTTTGGGTTGAAAAATGCTGGGGCAACTTATCAGCGGGCCATGGTCGCTTTGTTCCACGACATGATTCACCATGAGATCGAGGTTTACGTCGATGATATGATAGCCAGGTCTCAGACTGAGGAAGAACACCTTGATCATCTCCAAAAGCTGTTCGAGAGATTGAAGGTATACAAACTAAGATTGAATCCGAACAAATGCATTTTCGGGGTAAGGTCCGGTAAGCTTCTAGGTTTCATCGTCAGCGACAAAGGTATTCAAGTAGATCCTGCAAAGGTAAAAGCTATACAGGAAATGCAAGCTCCCCACACAGAGAAGGAAGTTAGCGGTTTCTTAGGACGCCTGAATTATATTGCCAGGTTCATTTCACATCTGACTTCCACTTTTGAGCCAATCTTCAAACTTTTGAAAAAAGATCAACTGGTAAAGTGGAATGATAAATGCCAGACCGTTTTCGAAAAAATCAAGGAATACCTACAAGAACCACCAATTCTGTTGCCTCCAGTTGAAGGGAGACCTTTGATATTGTATATGAAAGTATTAGACAATTCAATGGGGTGTGTGCTGGGGCAGCATGACGAGTCTGGTTGAAAAGAGCACGCAATATACTACCTTAGCAAAAAGTTTACCGATTGTGAGACACGGTACTCACTGCTCGAGAAAACTTGCTACGATTTGGCATGGGCTGCTCGCCGACTGAGACAGTATATGCTGACTCACACTACCTTGTTGATATCTAAGATGGATCCGATCAAGTATATTTTCGAGAAGCTCGCTCTCTCCGGAAGGATAGCAAGGTGGTAGATGATCTTAACTGAATACGACATACAATATACTACCCAGAAAGCAATCAAGGGAAGTGTATTGGCTAATCATTTGGCTCATCAGGCCGTGGATGACTATCAATCCATGAACTTTGAGTTCCCGGATGAGAATATTATGCTGGTAACTGACTACGAAGGACACGGACCAGGCGAAGGACCTGAGGAAGGATCCCGATGGTCTATGTATTTTGATGGAGCCTCAAACGCACTGGGTTACGGCATTGGCGTTGTAATCATGTCTCCCGAGGGATGTCATACTCCGTTCACTGCCCGATTATGTTTCAATTGTACCAACATTATGGCGGAGTATAAAGCCTGCATCATGGGTCTCAAAGCCGCTATTGACCTCAGGATCAAGTTCCTAAATGTCTTAGGGGATTCAGCCTTGGTGATAAGTCAGATCAAAGGGGAATGGGACACCAAACACCCCAACCTTATCCCTTACAAAGAAGATGTGTTGACATTGTTGCTGCATTTTGAGAAGATTACCTTCGAGCATTTCCCGCGAGAAGAAAATCAGCTAGCAGACGCACTAGCTACAATGTCATCTATGTTTAAACTTAACTGGGATAATGAGGCTCCTCAAATCACCATTGAGCGGATGGATGAACCAACTTACTGTTACGAGATCGGTACTGAAGAAGTAGTGGATCGACCTTGGTTCCATGAAGTTAAAAGGTATCTCGAGTCTCAAGAATATCCAGAAGGAGCTTCAGTGAATGACAAGAAGTTCCTAAGAAGATTCTCGGCTAAGTTTTTCCTTAGTAAAGGTATTTTGTACAAATGCTGTCATAACTCTGTATTGCTTCGGTGCGTAGACAAGGTTGAGGCTGAAAGGATCATGGTTGAATTACACGAAGGCACTTTTGATACCCATTCTAGTGGGCATACAATGGCAAAGAAAATCCTACGGGCAGACTATTATTGGTCTACCATAGAGGCAGATTGCTACCAACACTCTCGGACTTTCCATAAGTGTCAGGTTTATGCTGATAAAGTGCACGTACCTCCGGTTCCTCTGAACATCTTGACGGCTCCTTGGCCCTTTTCTATGTTGGGAATCGATATGATTGGGGAAATCAAGCCAACGGCCTCCAATGGACACCGCTTCATCTTAGTGGCCATCGACTATTTTACAAAGTGGGTTGAGGCAACTTCCTTTGCTTCCATTACTAAGAATGTGGTCGCCCGGTTCATCAAACAGAACTTCATCTGTCGGTACGGTGCCCGAGAGAGAATCCTCACTGATAATGGTACGAATCTAAACAACACTATGATCACCGCCTTGTGCGAGCAATTCAAGATCCAGCATCATAATTCTTCCCCTTACCGGTCAAAGATGAATGGTGCTGTAGAAGTTGCTAACAAAAACATTAAGAAGATCATAAAAAAATGACAGTCATATACAAAGACTGGCATGAGATGCTACCATTTGCTCTTCATGGATACCGTACCTCAGCATGGACATCGACAGGGGCAACACCCTACTCTCTGGTATATGGTATGGAGGCAGTCCTACCCATTCAGGTTCAGATTCCCTTACTAAGGATTATGAGAGATGCAGGCCTAAATGAAGACGACTGGATCCAAACTTGACTTGATCAGTTAAATCTAATCGATGAAAAGAGACTTACTGCTATCTTCAATGGTCAGACGTATCAGAAGCGGATGATCAAGGCTTTTAACAAGAAAGTCAAGCGTCAAGAATATCGAGTCAGAGATCTAGTGATCAAGCGCATCATACTGCTGCAAGGTGACCCCAGGGGAAAATGGACTCCCACATACGAAGGGCCATTTGTGGTTAAAAATATTTTCTCAGGAGGAGCCATGATTCTGACCACCATAGATGGTGAGGACCTTCCTCATCCTATCAATGCAAACATAGTGAAAAGATACTACGCATAATCAAAGACCCGCTAGGTTGACTGGCCTAGGCAAAAATAAGGGCTTCCCGGTGAACCAAAAGGGTTCGGGCAAAAATAAGGGATGAAAATATAAAAAAAACCTGTACACCTGGCAAGTCAAAAACCTGAAAAGGCGACTTGGGAAAAAAGGGGTATCCCGGTGGGCCGAAAACCCGAAACGGTGGTCCAGGAAAAAGTTAGGGATGAAAAGTGTATCACTATGTACCATTGGATCACCCTGCGATCTGACCTCAGTATCAACTGTCGAGCTCAAATGGCATCCCTCAATCTAATCAGCTTCAGACAAGCGGCAAAGTGAGGAGGCGCTCGAAGACATAGTGGCAATAGCGGATTTGAAACCCAATGGGATTATTGCACATAGCTGTTTTCTTTCTGTTGTACACAAAATTGTATACCCTTCATTTTTATGGTGACACTCTCTTACTAGAGCGTCAACTTCCCTGTACAAAAGCACCTGTTATAGGCCAACTTCAAAATTAATACAAGACATTTTTACAAAACTATTTGTTTTCCTTTTTCTGTTTTATTTTTTCAAGAACGTCCAATGATTTATTCTTGACATATGCATTTGAATATGATTTCTATCACAAATATTTGCATAAAGAAACCAAAGACAATTGCTCATAACTTAAGAAACAGGAACAAAATCGACAGTTACCATGTCCAGCAGGTACTAGGGCAGAGACAGCTTTGGAGCACGATCATCAATACATGTGATCTTATAACATCTATACTCCCCTCCTTCTAGCGCCAGAGTAAAAGTAATCAAAACATCAACAACAGTCCTCTCGAAAAAGGACGTAATCTCCCTATCCGAGGGTAATCCAGAAACCTGACACCTATGTTCCCCAGTCAGATTTTCATAATCACGAATGGATCATCACAAATTTCTGATTCCCCAAAATAGAGTTTATTTCTCTGGATACAGAAGCTCAACCCTCGACAGAGCCCATTACTTCAACTATCGGAAATTCACCTTTCAAGTGGTTCCCCGCAGAGTTATTCTCAAGCACAGTCTCTCCCCGACAGAACATCCATAAATAAGGAGCAGATCCCCAACATAATCACTTCCATTCATCATCCCCAGCGGAAGTACAAGAGCCACGTTTCTCTATAATAATCAGGACTTCTACTTTTCCCTAGCAGCAGTCAGGGATTTATTTTCCCAGACTCGAATATGTCACAACTACCATGCTCAAACACCATGACATGCGCATACATATCACATACAACATAATCTCGTTTATTTTGGGAACATCATCTCACAACGCATTTCATGCATCGCATATAACTAACCCTGTTATCTTTTCAGGAAAGAGAGTTATCACCAACAATACCAGCAGTTATACATGTCATAACTACATGCAACCAAGGAAAAATCATCAGTTCTCGAAACCAAACGGGTTAACTAACCTACACGATCAAACGAAGTAACCCTACTATCCATGTTCCTTATCACATCCCTACTGTCCAGACTTTCATTTCAAAGTAACCATACTATCCAGGTTCCTTCTCACAACCCTACTATCCAGGTTCCTTCTTGCAGCCCTACTATCCAGGATTTCATTTCGAAGTAACCCTACTATCCGGGTTCCTTCTTGCAGCCCTACTATCCAGGATTTCATTTCGAAGTAACCCTACTATCTAGTTCCTTCTCACAACCCTACTATCCATGCTTTCATTTCGAAGTAACCCTACTATCTAGGTTCCTTCACACAGCCCTACTACCCAGGCTTTCATTTCGAAGTAACCCTACTATCCAGGTTCCTTCTCACAACCCTACTACCCAGGATTTCATTTCGAAGTAACCCTACTATCCAGGTTCCTTCTCCCTTATCTCCAGACAACAGGTTACAACATTGTAAAGCCTGAACCCGATCAAATACGATCAATTTCACATTTTCCCAGTGAGTTGCTGTATAACCTGGACCTTGACCAGGTATACAGTCTACTTTCACCTCTTCAAATCAAGAGTTAATTCCCCAATAGAGTAATGGACAACCAAAATCTCTTAGACTTTACTTCCCAGTGCATAAATCAACATTCCCCAGTAGCAGGTACATGAATTTTCACCCATGAATCTCTTATGCAACCAATCTTTTCTGGATGGCATCTGTAAGCCCATTCCCGACACTACCAATCAGTATTACTTTATACAAGTGCAAATTTATGGGCACTCTAGTGTTCAATCATCTTCCTCCTTCAGATCACGAAAGGCATATCAGTCAATCTACATCCTCAAGCTTAAGAAAATTGAACAGGGGAAACTGTTGTACCCCAAAATTTGCCCTCCCATTTCTCAAAGGATTCATCCTAGACTCTCAGTTTTGCCTCTATCAAGCTCCAAGTCTTGGATCATCATTTTTCAAGGAAATCATCCATAAGGGCAAAATGGTCAAAAGTATACTGAAAAAGTCAAGCTTTGACTTTTAAATCAAAATCAAGTTCAAAGAATTACATTTCATTAAGGCATAGATTTGGTTCATCAAAAATCAGAAGTCAGAAGTTACTTTGAAAAAGATCAGAAAATAAAAATTTCTAAACATTTAGAAAAATTTTCTAAGTGCCTAGAGAATGTGATACTTCAGAACTTCTGAGCAAGCCTCTATGCAACTGCCGTCAGAAGTTGCAAACACAGTCAGAACATAACGCTTCAATCAGAACATGCAGAAGCGTTACTCTTTGGTCAGAACATTCCGCTTCAATCAGAACATGCAGAAGCATTGCTCTTTGGTTAGAACATAATGTTTCAGTCAGAACATGATTCTTCAGCATATAGAGGCTATGTTCAATGCTCTGGTCAGAAGATGCCCGTTCAATATTTGGAGGTTACGTTTCTGATTTTCTACAATCAGAACATCACCAAACCCCAAACCTTAATCTGCTGCCCTGCTATGGCACAGTCCTGCAACCAGCTACCACAACACTCCAAGGTGCTGTTGATCCAGTCCATGCCTATGTTTTTCTTACACCAAATCAGCCTACGGAAACTGTGATTAAAAAACAAAGGGACAGTATGCCAAAAATGTTTTAAAAACTCATTTGTTTTTCCCCCCAAAACCACAACAAATCCATCTCTAAATAGTTTGTTCCATCACACGTTGAAAGGGTTGGTTTTTAGGGAGAGAGAATCGCCAAATGAAAGAAAGAGGCCTTGAATCTTTGCAAAATCCCAAAGAACCCAAAAAGCTGTAAGCACCAAAAATACAAAACCTTAGCATTTGATTCTAGCATCAAAACTCCATTGTTCCTTGACTAAAACCATCCCCACAATTGCTAATTAGAAGCTATCCTAACTTTTGTACTCATACTGCCATATACTCTCCATTCACCTCCACCTCAAAGAAGTCAGAGTATCACCCCTTAGTTGTTCCAGAAGCTGAAAGCTTCCATCTTGCTGAATACGTGAAGAAGCAGCTCAGAATATTACCAGAGTCCAGGACCAACCTCCAGCTTGCAGAATCTTTTCCAGCTGAAAGGTAAGCTTCTACTGACTCTTATCACATTGCTTCAGCATAATCAGATTTGCATGTTCAAAAAATACAATGTAGATATCATGTTTATGACATTATACGTATTTTGAGGCTTCATGTATTTGCCTGCCTAAGTATGGAATAAATCCGTTCAGAACTTCTGGGAGAAATTAGAACTCAGAATTAGGATTAGTATTCATGTTTGCCTCTACTTTGTAGTTCTGATATTTCTTATTTCTGAAACACCATGATACCTGCCATAACTGTCATATGCACATCTTCTGTTTTTTTGTAAAGAAATGACTAAGTTGCAGATGTTCTGACTAGCATGGAGAGAGAGACCAAGTTCTTCCAGTAGTATCAGAACTTCTAAAATACATTTTCTTACTAATGATATTAAAACTTCTGAAACCTATTTTGTTACTGGTGGCATCAGAACTTCTGAAAACTGATTTGCTCCCAGTGGACTCAGAACTTCCGACTCTACTTACGTTTTTTTACTAACAGGAGTTCTGATTTGCAGAGCGCCAGAGTCAGAACTTCTGACCCCCCTTTAATCAGTAACACGCTGATTCTATTTTTACTTTTTCTCACTAGCTCTTGCTATCACTTTCTATTTCATTAATCAACAAACACCACAAAACATTTTTTCCACGCTTTGCTTTATTTCTTAAAAAAACAAAAGACCAAAAATATCTTCTTAAGCAAACTTATTTCTTTTCTTAAATAAATAATTAATTTCGTTTCTTGCACATTCTGATCCATTTCGATATGGTTGTAATAGTGACTTAGGATTTAATTTTACTTGCAATCCCCATTCATAAACATGTACCCCCATCCCCTAAATATTGTAATAACATAGAATTTCATTTTTCGCAATTTACTGTGTTCCTTATACTGTATAGTAATTAGGCTTGTATGGCAAGATAAAACCAAAAAGTAGACCACCCTAATCAAAGACAAATGCATGCAATCAAACACACTTCCACACATGCACCCTTAGGGTAATTCCACTTGTTGCCTAATTAAAAATGGTCATGTTATGCATGTGGGGTGTCTTAGCAAAAAACAATCGAAATACAAGGTCATAGTCCCTCGATGACGCTATCAAAGTTGCCTTTCTTAATGATCTTAGCCCCTAAAGGAAAATTCTAAGACATCTCACAACATTGCTATCATGATCATACGATGACCCAACGCCGGTCCCTTCACATCCAACGATGGGGCTTCTTACCAAATCAATGGTAAGATAGCAACATCTAAAGGATGAGGAAAAGCATATCTAAGACCTTTTGAGTAGGTAGATTCGCTCTCGGTTACTTGCTTGCTAATAATAAAAACTTTTTCATACACCTACACTTCCCCTTTGAAACATTTTCGAAACAAACACTTTGTATGCGTTCTTATAGAAACGAGAATTATTACAAAGTTACATTTTCAAATTACTTTCAAAAACTCATCTCACAAACACATCTTTGAACTATTTTAGAAACAAACACTTTGTACGCGTTCCTATAGAGACGAGAACCGTTGCAAAGACATTTTCAAAATACTTTCAAAAACCATACCACAAGCACATTCAAACAAAAGCAAGTGATCTAGCGAGTAACTAAGAGCCCATGGAAAACCATGGATGAAAAGGGTGCTAATACCTTCCGTTTTCATAATCTACCCCCGAACTCAAAAACATCTCTAAAGGTCTTTCCTGTGCTTTTTAACCTTTCCTTTTTGGATAAAAGAAAATTCGGTGGCGACTCTTGCTAAACCTCAACATTTGCAAACACAAACACAAAACCTCAAAAGTCAGTTCTCCCACCGTATCACACTTGTGCTTGCAATTTTCGAGAGTATATAAGCTCAAGTGTTTTGTTCGCAGGGAACATGTTTGATTTCTGCGTGGTCAAACCTTTTCATTTTTTCTCTTACCAGGGTCAAGTATTCGATGAGGCTGTCATTCTTGGCCTGACACTCTGCCCGTACTTGGGACGCGACGAGTTAGGAGTCGGTGAACATTTGTACCTCTTGGGCGTCTAAATCCTCAGCCAGCCTTAACCTTACGAGCAACGCTTCGTACTTGGATTGGTTGTTTGATTATGGGAAAGATAAAACTAGCGAATTCTCGATCACGAAACCCTCTTCGTTCTCGAGGAGGATGCCTTGTCCACTCCCTATCGAACTGGATGCTCTATCTACAAAAATGGTTCACTTTCGGGCTCTCTCTTCAGGGGGCTCAACGGTGGTCATTTCTGCAACGAAGTCGGCCAATGCTTGTGCTTTGAGGGATTTTAGAATCTCATGTTGAATGTCAAACTTCGACAGCTTTAGGGACCATTTTAGCATTCGACCGACCATGTTTGGTCGTCCGAGTAGTTGCTTTATAGGTTGGTTGGTTCACACAATGATCGTGTGGACCAGGAAGTAATGTCTGAGTCTCCTTGCGGCGTTGATGAGGGATAAATCAACCTTTTCAATTATATT
This sequence comes from Vicia faba, assembly GCA_948472305.1. Lineage (NCBI taxonomy): Eukaryota > Viridiplantae > Streptophyta > Magnoliopsida > Fabales > Fabaceae > Vicia > Vicia faba. The sequence goes on along the minus strand of CATIWC010000329.1, from coordinate 416,182 downwards.
GCCTCTAAGCCCTGTAGCGCTTTGCTGGTGAAGTACACGGGCTTCTGCCTGTCATTGGTTTCATGAACAAGGGTCGCGCTAACGACCTCTGCTGAAATGACCATGTAGAAAAAGAATCTCCCTATTTTCATATCGTGAGAGCACGGTCGGTTCTGAGAGAGATTTCTTGAGGTGGAAGAGGGCTTTCTCGCATTCCTTAATCCATTCAAATTTTTCTTCTTTGCCTAGGAGTTTGAAAAATGGCAGTGCATGTTGGGCAGATTTTTCCACAAAGTAAGAGAACAAGGTGAGCATACTGTTCAAGACTTGAATGGATTTTTTCGAGTCGGACATGGGTAGTCCGGAGAAGGCCCTTCATTTGTTGCTGTTGGCTTCGATCCCTCGTTCTATCAAATAGAAATCGAGGAACTTGCTCGCCTTAACCCTAAAAGTGCATTTTCTGGGTTGAATCTTATCTTGCATCTCCTTGTCCGGTCGAAGACTCTGTTTAGGTGGGCCGATTGGTCGGTTTCCACTCGAGATTTAACGATCACATCGTCTATATACACCTCAAGCATGTATCCAATCTCGCCACAAAAAACCTTGTTCATCATTCGTTGGTATGTTGCGTCGATGTTTTTCAGGCCGAAGGACATTGCGTTGTAGTAATAATTGCCTAACTCCGTCATGAAGGTCGTGCACTATTTATGTCTCATTTCCATGGGAATTTTATTATGACCTGAATATGCATCCATAAATGATAAGATTTTATAGTCGACCAACCTGTCAATATTAGGTAAGGGATATGCGTCTTTGTGACATGCCCGGTTAAGATCAGTATAATCAACACACATATGTTATTTTCCATTATTTTTCTTATCAAGTACAACATTGCAAAGCCAAGTTGAATACTGCACCTTAGAAATAAAATTTTCCTCTAGGAGGTCTTTTAAAACTTTTTCAGCAGCCTCTGCTTTCTCGAGAGACTGTCTACACCTATGTTGTAGTAATGCCTTAGCGGTTGGATTCACAACAAGTTCATGACAGGAAATCTCAGGGTCGATTTCGGGCATCTCCGCAGCATTCCATGCAAACAAATCAACATTCTCCCTCAGATAGGCTTTGAGCTGCTTCCTCGCCAGGTCGGGGAGTCCAACTCCAATCTTTACATCTTTGTTCGGGTCCTTGCCGAGGAGGATGATTTCAAAGACTTCGTCGGAGACGGTCGAAGAGGATCTTGTTCTCCATTGCGGACCTCAACTTCATCTTTGTTAAATCGGGTTTCGAGGTCAATGGAGTCAACACCGAGGGGTGCCTCGCGTTCTTCAGTCTAAGCAGGCTTGGTCGTAGGGGAAGTTATTCTGCCGGTGGTCCTCGGCTTTGTGTCGACCATGTTCTGTCCCTTTGAGGCCGCATTAAAGAACTTTATCACATCTTGGATGTCTCCATGAATGGCAGCGACGCGACCCCTCTTTATGTGGAACTTCATATTTAGATGAACCGTGGAGGGCACGACGGTTAACTCGGCCAGCGTCGGTCTTCCCAGGATGCAATTGTAAAGGCATGGGCAATCGACCACTAGGAAACAGACTTCCACCTACCTGGCGGCTGTCTCTATCCCTAATGTGACTAATAGCTCGACGTAGCCCTATGGCTTAGAGGTCGAGTCATTGAAGCCTTGCAGGTCGGACCCCACGTATGGTGACAAGTGGAACCTGTCGAGCTGTAGAGTATGGAACAACTGAGTTGTTGTACCCCAACATTTCCCCCCCTTATTACTCAACACATGCCCATTGAGGTCCCTAACTTGCCCAAGGATGACCAAGAATTGACCAGACAAATTCTCCTCCTAAGGCAATGAACCTCTAACTAGGGTTTCAATTTTCATCAATATGTGTGAGATCCAATGGTCTCAAATGTTTGTCATTGTCCTAATATGTCCTCAATATTATCCATGCCAAATTTCATGCCTTGCATAACAAGTTTGATCAGTCAATTGCTCAAATGCTTGAAAATCAACTATGCTAGGTCAAAAGTCAACTGTGGCACATGTACAGTCAAACTTTAAGATTTTTGGTCAACATCAACATTTTAAAGTGATATCCATCATTTGATCAAGGGTTGGTCATGATTCCTCAAGAAATTCTCCTAATTCATCAAAATTCAAGAATGGCTAAATTAGGGTTTCTATAGGAAAAGTCAACCAAACATTGACCAGGCATTACTTTCTCATACTTCATCCATGTTTCCCCAACCAAAGCTCATTTTTAAGAGAATACAATTCCCTAAAACTTCTCTTCAGCCCACAAGTTCAAGAGATTCACCATTTGAAAGTGTTGTACCCCAAAATTTTCCCTCCCATATTCTTCAAGGTTTGTCAAGAATCATCTTCAAATGGTTCAAAATTTTTCAAGGGTTGCACAATCCAACTGCCTCCTAAGCCAGTCAAAATTAGGGTTTTGGTTCTCTCAAGGAATTTGAGGTTTTCAATGGCTCAATCAAGTCTCATAGGTCTATATACATTGTCAAGCACCTACATGCCAAGTCTCAAGATTCACAATGCCAGTTTGCACAGTCAAAAGCCCTAGTTGCTCCACAATCAACTGTAGGGGCAAAATGGTCATTTTGCAGTCAAAAGTCAGAATTTTTGGTCAACATCTTATTTTGAGCCCACAATCATCATTTGATCAAGTCTTGATCATGATTCCACAAGGATGGCTCAAAAATCATCAAGATGCAAAAGTTACTATTTTTGGACAGCAGAAAAGTCAACTGTATATTGACCAAGGCATAACTTTTTCATGGTTCATCAGAAAAATCCTATCCAATGCTCATTTTGAAGGGGATGAAATTTCCTACAACTCATCTTCACATTCCAAGTCCAAGAAATGCTCTCACAAAAGTTATCAATTTCTACATTATAGGTCCTTTTCAAAAGTCAACAAAAATGCACTTTAAGTCAAAGACCATAACTTGAGATTGGTAAATCCAAATGACATGGGACCAAAGGCATTGGTTAAAGGACTTGAAGAACTTTCCAAAATGTCCAAGAACATGTTCATATGATCAAAATTGAGCAAGATATGCAGTGGAGAAGTTGGGAAATTTTTGTGAATTTGCAAAAGTCAACTTTGCTCAAACACCTTGTTTTTGCTAATGGGCCTCAAATTTATTCTTGAAACTTTATCCATGGCCTATGCACGACCCATTGAGATTAAATTGAATTATTTTCTTATTTTTTATTAATTAATTTGATTTTTAATTGATTTTAATTCATTTAATTAATTTAAAATGTAGGAAATTCAAAGATATGTTTTTTTCAATCTTTTGTGAAGCAAACAAGCTCTAGACAAGCTGGAAAATTCGTGTGCACATCAAGGGGACAAAAATCTCCAAGTTTGGCAAGTTTTCTCAATCAAAAAGATGCAAAAAGATATGATTGCAAATCAAATATTCAAACCATCATGCAATGGATTTCTTGGCCAAGATTTAACCTAAACTTAGTCTCCTATATATACACAACTCAACCCTAATGCATTGGACGAGAATTTGCTGCACACAAAGCCATAACAACATTGAAAAAATTCAAAGAAACTTGAAAACTGTTCTCCAGGTTCCAGGCCAATTCAAGGGCTTTTGTGGATTCAAATACATTGCCGGAGGTTCCCAGGATGATTTGCAATCAGTTTCCAGCTTCATAGCTCCAAGAATCGCTAGTTTCAGAACCACGGTTTGCATATTTCTTTCATAATTGTAATTCATTATTCATGCATCATTAACGTGATTTTTTGTGTGTTTTGCATTGCTAGAACTCCTCTGAAGCTAATAGTACAGGTTAATTGCATTATAATGTCCAAGATCATAAAACGCCATTGATGAATTCTAGGGTTTTTGAGTTCTCAAATTGGGGCTTTCCCATACAGAAAAAATTGGAACCCCTAATGCACATGACTGAACTCGTGAGAACCATACGAATTCAAAGGACATATCGTGAAATATTTATGTAGCCTCTACGCCTAATCTCTATTATTCGTCGTTCTATATTGTGGGGGTTAAAACCCCCCGCTATCTATTTGTCTTTTTTACAGGTAAACGAAGAAGACGATGAGCTGGTGATATGCTATTGGTTCATTCAAATGAAAAGGCACGCGCGTTTGTTTTTCAACATATGCGTTGATTTGTGTATATTATAATATATTGTCATTATATTATCAGATGCAAGCGAATGGCTCAGTGGTGGATGCATTGTCCAAGAATCATTGGGACCTGGGTTCGATTCCCAGGTCCCCCAAATCCCTTGTTTCTATTTTTTTCCCTTGTGTTCACATGCAGGTTGCTAAAAGGTGTCTACCATATACCTCACGCCTCAGTGTGCCAAGTGGCCACCCTCACAGATCTGATGGCCATGAGATGAGGACCATGTTGCTCCTGGTCAACCAGTGCCCTGGACAAGTCAGAAAGTCAAAGAGGCTTGTGGCTTAATGGGCTTGGAATTTCTAACAAAACTCCTTCTGGGCCCAGCACCCCCTTGGTTTTCTTTATTCTTTTTTTCTTTTCTATTTCAATTTCTATTTAATTATTTTATTAATTATAACTATTATTATTATTATTATTATTATTATTATTATTATTATTTAATTAGCTCATAAATTATTATTTTCATAATAAAATCAGAAATATAATAATTATTATTATTGTTAATTGCACCTTAATTTAATTATTTTGTAAATAAAATTCTAACAAATTAATTTAGTTTAATTAGGTTAAAACTTGACTTTCTTTTTCACAAATATAAAATCCATGTAGAATTAGGTTTTACTAACTTTTGACTTTATTTTATTTTTATTTTATTTTTATTAAAACATAAAAAACACAAAAATATTTTTTTCTTTTAATAAAATAATTAATTAGTAAATTAGGTTTAATATTTAATTAATTGCAAAAAGGACCAAGATTCATTCTTTTCTCAAAAAGGGTCAAAACCCTAAGACTTTTCCCAATTCAATTTCTTTTCGCGCATGTTTATTCTTGATTATTATTTTGATCATATTTATGTATCTGTTCCGAGGATGTAATAGATAATTAGGACTTTTATGGCTTTCTTTTATTTTCCGCATTTATTTTCAAGGGTTATGTTTTTGGCGATGTAAATACCCGACGCCTTGTAATAGCGTAGATTCACTTTCCGCAATTTATTTCCCGCAAATTATTAACTGTTCACTATGCATGCAAGACTTGCCTGAAAAATAAAATTAACTCGTAGCTCACCATAACTTGTGCAAAGACAATTAACATGAAACCTGACACACGTGCACATGCCACTCCTAGGGTACGCCTCACTTGGTTGCCTCGAGGTGGTCATTAAGTATAGGGTGTTTTAGAGGTCGCCCTCCTGTCTAAAGATCCAGTTGCCTCGAAACGGTTGCCTCGGATAAAAAAAGGATCTAGGACATTAGGGTTACTGCTAAAGCGTCCTACTATTGCTTTGGTGACCACACATGCCCCTATAATCGAATTGACCCGAATAACTCCAACGACGGTGCTACCTACTTCTTAATAGTGGAATAGTACTGTCTAAAGGACATTTACACAGCTTAGTTCCTTAGAGTATGTAGATTTCTCCTGGGTACTTGCTCTTTCAAAAACAAAAACAACTTTTCGCACCTACACTTTCAAAAAGTTTCCAAACAAACACTTCATACACTCTTGAGGGCTGATACAAGAGTTACCTAGAAGTTTTCAAACTAAACTTTTTCAAAACCCACAAACACAAGAAAAGCAAACAATTTTTGAAAACATAGTGAGCAAGTACCTAAGAGCCCGTGGATAACCACGGATAGAAAGGGTGTTAATACCTTCCCTTTCTATAATCTACCTCCCGAACCGAGAAACATCTCAAAAAGGAATTTTGCTGTGCTTTTGTCCTTTCCTTGTTGGAGAACATAAAATACGGTGGCGACTCTTGCTTACCGCGACATTTCGCGAACCAGCATTTCAAAACAGTCAGTTCTATTTCCACCGATCACAGAACTGGCGACTCTGCTGGGGATCAATTAATAAGTGAGGTGTAACTTAGGATTAGATCATTCTATGTTTTCAATTGTATGCCTTGATTGCTTTTATATTTATGGGCTTGCATCGGAGTTTCATAGATCCTAACCTGGATCTGAGGAATACCCTTTAGGTAGCAAAAAGCTGTGAGGGACCTGTCCGGTGTAGACCGACATGGGTGAAGCAGTAGCTACGTTGGTGTGACACCTTGGTCTATACTGATATCCCTTGTGTTGGAACGAGGAGAATATGGGTCTTCTGAGGAGTCATTAAGCACCAACCGACCTTGGAACCCTAAATTGACCTAACTTGGCCATAGAACAGTAGCAGTATGCTACACTCATTGAGGCTAAACTCTCGCGATGGTTCTGGCCGCAAGAAAAGATTGCGAAGCTGGAGTTATGACCGATTGAGGGTAGTCAGTGATATTGAGATCCTTTAGAACCCGTTTACTATTTTCTAGGACAGGTCTTAACCAACGAAACTGAAAGAGGGTAATATCTAAACTTCATGCCAGCCTGAAATCTAAGGGCTCTCTGGTGTGACTTGTGTGCCTTACCATGTTTGCCTTTTGTGAATACTTGTGGTGTGCCTTTATCATGACATCATAACATCACACCATTGCATACATCCTGCATAATGACTAACCCATTTCAAGGATCTCAAGGGTTTGTGATGCAGGTCATGATGAACCAAATGTATAGCAAGGGGAAAAGGGGATTTATTTTCCTCTAGCCAAGGTTGTTTGGAGATCAAAACACGATAACTTGAGTCAGGGGCTATGACCCACTCGATATGGTGAGCTTGACTCTTGAAGAAGGACTCTCAGCAACGTGAAGTTCCTTCAATCAAGTTACCAGATTCAAATTCTGACGAGTTTCTCTGTTTACCCCGCGAGATCCTTGAAAACATTGCATACATATATCATACATATCATTGCATAACAGGTACCCTTGTTACAGGTCACTTACCTTCTTCGCTGTTTATTTCAGCAATGGCTTCCCAACAAGACAACCAGGATCTTCATGCTCAAGAGACTCAGTTCAGGGAGATCTTCCTAAGCCTATCCAAGGGGCAGGAAGAGTTGAGAACACTCCTCATGGGGACTTTGGTCAGGAACAGTCCTGAAGATGATAAGGACGAACGGCTGAAAAGTCTGCAAGCTGAGGTAGATGCAATGAAAACCCAGATGCTGGGGAAAATGGCTCTTATCCAAGGCTTAGCTCGGGAACAAGAAGAGTTGCGGGCCATGATCAACCAACTTCATCAAGACAAATACAATAGTATGAAGCAAACGGTCAAGGCTGGGGATCAAACCAGTAATCAGCCTCCAAGAAGACAAGAGTTTGGTATGGTGAAGAATGGACCTCTCCAAGTTGCTACTACATCGAGGGTCCAACAACAACCTCACCAAGAACAACAGGTTGATCAGAGTAAGCCAAACAAGCCTAGGAGGCAATTCACCAAGCTCAACGTGTCACCGTCTCAAGATTTACAATGCCTGTTGAGATTGAATCTGGTGACGTTAAGGGACCCTCCTAAGAATCCCAACACTTCCTCTTCCTGGTATAACCCGAGTGTGAGATGTGCCTACCACTCTGATAGTCCAGGACATGACACCGACGACTGTTGGACTCTGAAGAACAAGATCCAGGACCTGATTGATGAAGGAGCATTAGAATTCACCCAAGGTGGTCAGGCTGAGTTCTTCTACCATCCCTCCAAAGTTCACCATTTGAAGTGACAAGTCCTGAGACGAGAAGAATTTTTGTTCATTAGAATTTTCAATTTGCAATTTTATTTTGAGTGTTCGAACATTTATTCATGTCAAACTTTGTTACTATATCAATGCATTGCATATGTCTGTTTTGAATCAATCCATTCGTGTTCACTATATTCAAATTGCTTTCATTTTTTTGTGATGTTCAACTCTCGATTAAAAAATTCTAAACCTTTTGAGGGAGGATGACAAAAACGATACCACGATCTTTACAGTATGCTTTTGAACAGACCCCGCTGATGAGGTACATGCATTGTTTCAATTCCTAAACACTGGAGTTATAAGGAAGATAATCCCTCGTCAACCCCTTCGAGCCAAAGAAGTAGGAGTTTTTTCTTTTCACAAAAAATTAAAACCCTTAATCATAACCTGGGGCAGGGTAGTCTTCTCAGTTGATCCAGGTGCACAATGAATGGCATCAAAGGAGTCCTTCCAAAGAAAAAGACAATGATGGTTCCGAATAATCATAAAGACAGACAGTCATTATCTCTCAGAAATAAAAACCCAATAAGTCAAAACCTATGAAGGAGACTTACAAAAACTGGGGCATCCCGCTGACTGTAATCACAAAAGAAACAGTTCAGGCAAAAATACAGGGATAATAAAATCGAAAACAAAGAGGTCCTACAAACCCTCAACAAAAAAGAAATGACTGCCTATTCAAAATAAACTTTTAGTATCCGAACCATCACCGGAATATCAGAGCAAAGACTCAAACAAGGTCTAACGCACGATTAGGTGAGTTTAGGATCGAAGAACATCATGAAGAATGGGTGGGTATAAATAAAATTTGAGCCTTTATCCTTTGTTTCTTAAAACGTGAACCAGACCACGTTATAACCCTTAAAAGTCCTAGCTGAAGCATGGGTTAGTTCGAAAGCATACTGTTACCAAAGGTATCCTGACTCCTGTAGGGTTTGCTGTAAAATCTTAAGTGGACATCACATTTTACAAAAATTCACTTGTTTTATTGAAAATTGCATTTTCAAAAACTTCAAGACAAACATAAGCTTTGCATTCTTAAAATAACATTGTTTGCATAGGACTATTTGTTCAAACAACAGAGAAATTCGCACGACGAATATCTAGTGAACAAAAATCTTCTCAAGGATCACCTCAAGTGGAAAAGCACTTCCAATTCAGGGGCATACATGATCATGGTCCGTCATCTGGGGCAGTCCAGTCAAGATTCAAGGAATCTCTCAAAAATTCCAAATAGTTAGGGGCAGATCTCCATCTGAATCAACTGGGGCAATGAACATAAATTCCAGCAACGAATCTTGCATGATCAAACATCTTCTGGTAGTATGGCAACACAACACTACTAACAGTGACACCGCTCTACATTATGAGGGAATGTACATAGTCAAAAAATACTACGCATAAACAAAGACCCGCTAGGTTGACACACCTAGGCAAAAATAAGGGCTTCTCGGCGAACCAAAAGGGTTCGGGCAAAAATAAGGGATGAAAATGAAAAAATACGTACACCCGGCAAGTCGAAAACCTGAAAAGGCGGCTTGGGCAAAAATGGGTATCCCGATGGACTGAAAACCCGAAAGGGCGGTCTAGGAAAAAGTTAGGGATCAAAAGCATACGACTATGTCTCGTCATCTCGTCACTTGCCTACCAGAAGAAGATTTGTCAAATCGGAAGTTATCAAGCTCCTCATAGGCTTTCTTCTCCCACAGAAACTGGGGCAATAAGAATTGTCCAAACTGTACAAGCTGCTCTGTCCTCCAGGTACAAGGTAGGTTCGGCTGAAGAATATGACCAGGATACCTTCACTCCCTGCATAGTAAGACAAGATTCAGCAATACTCTCCCCAAGCAGAGTTGATCCCCCATAAGCCCTAAAAAGGCACAATATCCCTAGCAAGTCAGCAACACTCTCCCCAAGCAGAGTCAGGCTACTGTCAGCCCTAAGGAAGTTGGATATCCCCAGAAGATCTCAATATTCTCCAGCAGAGTATACATATATTCCCTAAGCAAGCATCCCCGACAGTCTTAATATAAGATTGTTCCCCGGCGGAATACCAGACACCCCAGTAGAGCCATTCCCCAGTGCAGTCCAAAAGGTTTCCCCAGGAGAGTTGAATCAATCTCCCCAGTAGATCCTGGAAGCTTGTCTCCTGCATAGTACAAAGGCATCTCTCTCCCGACCATATTCAGAGGTTATTCCCCACCAGAATCTAACTGGGTTATCCTCAGCAAATTACAACGGAAAGATCGTCCTCGGCGAAGTTCTTCCTACCCCCAGCGGAGTTCATCAAATCCCCCAACAGAGCTTATCAACGGAATCCCCAGCAGAGTTCTCATTAAAATCTCAGCGAAGCATCTCTTCCCACAGAGTAATTCCCTGCAGAATAATCTCTTCGCCAGGTTTATTCCCCAACAGAGTCATCTTCTCCTACCGGTTTATTCTTGCAAACATCCTCGTTCATTATCCCCAGCGGAAACGAAGAATTCTACTCTTCAACATCAGCCCAGGATTCAACAAACTTCCCGGCATTCGTCAAGGGTTTATTTTCCTAGACGAAAATACATTCATAAACATATCACATTTCATATCTCCTGCTTACATACATGATAAAGTGCATACGGCACAATCTCATTCATTCTTGAGAACATCATGACAGCATGCAGTTCATGCATCATGACATTGCATACAGCTAACGTTTTGCCTTTTCAGGAAAAGGTCAATCAAAAGATGATTACCATCTACCTTTGCAGTTCCAGATCAACACCTGTAACAAGCCAGGAAAATTCTGTGGACGACTGATCGTAGGTTAATACCTGAAACCAGACAGGACAATTATCTACTTGATCATCATGAAGCAACCCTACACCGGTTCCTTCTCAAATTCAGATGTAGTTTTACACGAACTCATCATCAGGAAACCCTACACCGGTTCCTTCTCAATTTCAGAAGAAGTTTTACAAGGACTCATCGTCAGGAAACCCTACACCGGTTCCTTCTCATCTTCAGATGTAGTTTTACACGGACTCATCATCAGGAAACCCTACACCGGTTCCTTCTCAACCTCAGATGTAGTTTTACACGGGCTCATCATCAGGAAACCCTACACAGGTTCCTCCTCAGTTCCAAGACGAAGTTTTACACGGACTCGTCCTCAGGCAACCCTACACCGGTTCTTCCTCAGTTCCAAGATGAAGTTTTACACAGACTCGTCCTCAGGCAACCCTACACCGGTTCCTCCATAAGTTTCACACGAACTTATCCCAAAGTAACCTTACCCCGGTTCCTCCTGAAGTTTTACACGAACTTTTCTCACAGTAACCTTACCCCGGTTCCTCCTGAAGTTTTACACGAACTTATCTCAAAGTAACCTTACCCTGGTTCATCCAGAAGTTTTACACGGACTTATCTCAAAGTAACCTTACCCCGGTTCATCCTAAAGTTTTACACGAATTTATCTCAAAGTAACCTTACCCCGGTTCATCCAGAAGTTTTACATGAACTTATCTCAAAAATAACCTTACCCCGGTTCATCCAGAAGTTTTACACAAACTTATCCCGAAGTAACCTTACACCGGTCCCTCCTCAACTCCATACGCAGTTTTACACGGACTCGTCACCAAGAAACCCTACACAGGTTCTCTCTTTCCAAAGATGATGTTTTACACGGACTCGTCACCAAGAAACCCTACACAGGTTCTCTCTTTCCAAAGATGCAGTTTCACACGGACTCATCATCAGTCAACCCTACACAGGTTTCCTTCATTCCAAAGATGCAGTTTCACACGGACTCATCATCAGTCAACCCTACACAGGTTCTCTCTTTCCAAAGATGCAGTTTCACACGGACTCATCATCAGTCAACCCTACACAGGTTTCCTTCATTCCAAGATGCAGTTTCACACGGACTCGTCGTCAGTCAACCCTACACAGGTTTCCTTCCTTCAAAGATGCAGTTTCACACAGGCTCATCATCAGTCAACCCTACACAGGTTTCCTTCTTTCCAAGATGTAGTTTTACACGAGCTCATCATCAGGCAACCCTACACAGGTTCCCTCATTCAACTTACAAGATCACAATTCAACAAACAATCTCCAGATGGCATCTTTAAGCCCATCTCCACAACTATCCATTACACTTCCAAATGGAATCTATAAGCCCATTCCCGACAAGGTTCTGTCACATCTCCAGATGGCATCTATAAGCCCATCCTCCTATCCACCATATCTCCAAATGGCATCTGTAAGCCCATTCCCGACATCACATTGCTGATACTCCACTATGCGAGTGCAAATTTCTGGGCACTCTAGTGTTCAATCATCTTCCACCTTCGGATCACGAAAGGCACGCAAGCCAATCTACATCCTCAGGTCTAAGAAGATTGAACAGGGGCAACTGTTGTACCCCAAAATTTTCCCTCCCATATTCTTCAAGGTTTGTCAAGAATCATCTTCAAATGGTTCAAGATTTCTCAAGGGTTGCACAGTCCAACTGCCTCCTAAGCCAGTCAAAATTAGGGTTTTGGTTCTCTCAAGGAATTTGAGGTTTTCAATGGCTCAATCAAGTCTCATAGGTCTATATACATTATCAAGCACCTACATGCCAAGTCTCAAGATTCACAATGCCAGTTTACACAGTCAAAAGCCCTAGTTGCTCCACAATCAACTGCAGGGGCAAAATGGTCATTTTGCAGTCAAAAGTCAGAATTTTTTGTCAACATCTTATTTTGAGCCCACAATCATCATTTGATCAAGTCTTGATCATGATTCCACAAGCATAGCTCAAAAATCATCAAGATGCAAAAAGTTACTATTTTTGGACAGCAGAAAAGTCAACTGTATCTTGACCAGGGCATAACTTTTTCATGGTTCATCAGAAAAATCCCATCCAATTATCATTTTGAAGGGGATGACATTTCCTACAACTCATATTCACACTCCAAGTCCAAGAAATGCTCTCACAAAAAGTTATCAATTTCTACATTATAGGTCAATTTCAAAAGTCAACAAAAATGCACTTTAAGTCAAAGGCCATAATTTGAGATTGGTAAATCCAAATGACATGGGACCAAAGGCATTGGTTAGAGGACTTCAAGACCTTTCCAAAATGTCCAAGAACATGTTCATATGATCAAAATTGAGCAAGATATGCATTGGAGAAGTTGGGAAATTTTTGTGAATTTGCAAAAGTCAACTTTGCTCAAAACACCTTGTTTTTGCTAATGGGCCTCAAATTTCTTCTTGAAACTTTATCCAAGGCCTATGCACGACCCATCAAGCTTAAATTGATTTATTAATTAATTGGATTTTTAATCAATTTTAATTCATTTAATTAATTTAAATTGTAGGAAATATCAAGATATGGTTTTTCAATCTTTTCATGAAGCAAATATGACCTAAAAGAGCTGGCAAATTCGTGTATCAATCAAAGAGACAAAAATCTCCAAGTTTGGCAAGTTTTTACGATCAAAAAGATTGAAAAATATTTGATTTTCAATCAAATATTGAAACCATAATTCCATGGATCTTTGCTTAAGGATTTAACCTAAACTCAGTCTCCTATATATACACAACTCAACCCTAATGCATTGGACGTGAAATCTCTGCAGAAAAACCATAGTCACATTCAAGAAAAATCAAGAAAAAGTGAAAACTGTTTTCTATAGTTTAGCACGATTCAAAGCGTTTTATAATTTCTAATACCTTGTAGGAACTCTCAGGGACCTTTTTGAATCAAAATCAAGTGCTAAAGCTTGAGAAATCGCTCCAAACGGAATCACGGTTTGTCCACTTTTTTCAGAATTGAAACTCATGATTCATAAGCATTTGATGTGATTTATGGTTTGTTTTGTATTGCTTGCATCCATACCAAGCTAATGGTATTAATTAATTGGATTATATTGTACAGAATCGTGAATTGCCATTGAAGGAATTTAGGGTTCTTGAGGTCTCAAATTGGGGCTTTACAGCCCAAGAAAAATTAAGCTTCATAATGCCTATGGTTGAGATCACTGCGTCCAGACGAACGTAACGCCATACTCGCGAAACATTTATATAAATCACACTGCTATTCGCTATTTTTTCGTCCTTGCAGGTTGTGGGGGTTAAAAACCCCCGCTATCTATTTGTTATTTGTAGGCTTCAGCGAAGGAGATGAAGACGTGTAAGCATGTGGTTGGTCCATTCAAATAAAACGCGCGCTTGTTTGTATTTCCAGCATAATTGTTATGTTTTATATATTATATTTGTTCATTATCATAATTACAAAAGCAGGCAAGTGGCTGGGTGGATAATGCGCTGGCTGGTAATTATTGGGACCTGGGTTCGATTCCCAGGTCCACCCAAATAATTGTTTCTATTTTTTCTTACATATTCACACGCAGGCTTTTAAAGGCGTTCCACCATATACCTTAAACATCAGCATGACAAGTGTCTTAAAGCAGCAATCCAAAGGCCATGAGAGAGGGAACACCATGCTCCCAGTCAATGAACGTGCACCTGATCCAGAAAGTCAAACGTGGCTTTGTGGCTTAATGGGCTTCAGATTGCCTTTCTAACCTCCATCTGGGCTAACACCCCCCTGGGTTCTTCTTCTCTTTTCCTTTTTTTTTCTCTTTTATATTTTCTTTTTAATTATTTTCTTTTACTAATTATTATTATCAATTACTATTATTATTATTTAACTAACAAATAATTATTTTTATAATTAATTCAGAAAACAATATTTTCTTATTATTATCATTATTTATTAATTTCACTATTAATTATTTTGTAAATAAATACTAATATAACTAATTTAGTTTAATTAGGTTTAAATTTTAACTTTTTTTACAATAAATAAAATTAGCCTAGAATTAGGGTTTTTCTTTTGATAACTTTTAATTTCCTTTTTTTATTTTATTTTATTTTCATTAAAACATAAAAAAACATAAAAAATACTTTTTCTTGTAATTATTTAATTAATTAGTAAATTAGGTTTAATATTTAATTAAATGCAAAGGACCAAAATTCATTCTTTTCTCAAAAAGGGTCAAAACCCTAAGGACTTTCCCGATTCAACTTTATCACGCACATATTTATTTTTGATTCATTATTTTGATTATATTTATGTAACTGCTCCGGGAATGTAATAGATAATTAGGACTTTTATCGCTTTCTTTATTTTCTCGCATTTACTTTTCAAGGGTTATGTTTTTGGCGATGTAAATACCCGACGCCTTGTAATAGCGTAGATTTACTTTCTGCACAATTATTAACTGTTAACTATGCATGACAAGACTTGCCTGAAAATTAAAATCAACTCGTAGCTCACCAATAACATGTACAAGATAATTAAACATGAAACCTGACACACATGCACATGCCACTCCTAGGGTATGCCTCACTTGGTTGCCTCGACGTGGTCATTAAGTATATGGCATAACTTTTTCATGGTTCATCAGAAAAATCCTATCCAATTCTAATTTTGAAGGGGATGACATTTCCTACAACTCATCTTCACATTCCAAGTCCAAGAAATGCTCTCACAAAAAGTTATCAATTTCTACATTATAGGTCCTTTTCAAAAGTCAACAAAAATGCACTTTAAGTCAAAGACCATAACTTGAGATTGGTAAATCCAAATGACATGGAACCAAAGGCATTGGTTAGAGGACTTCAAGACCTTTCCAAAATGTCCAAGAACATGTTCATATGATCACAATTGAGCAAGATATGCATTGGAGAAGTTGGGAAATTTTTGTGAATTTGCAAAAGTCAACTTTGCTCAAACACCTTGTTTTTGCTAATGGGCCTCAAATTTCTTCTTGAAACTTTATCCATGGCCTATGCACGACCCATTGAGATTAAATTGAATTATTTTCTTATTTTTTATTAATTAATTGGATTTTTAATTGATTTTAATTCATTTAATTAATTTAAAATGTAGGAAATTCAAAGATATGTTTTTTCAATCTTTTGTGAAGCAAACAAGCTCAAGACAAGCTGGAAAATTTGTGTGCACATCAAGGGGACAAAAATCTCCAAGTTTGGCAAGTTTTATCTATTAAAAAGATGCAAAAAGATATGATTGCAAATCAAATATTCAAACCATCATGCAATGGATTTCTTGGCCAAGATTTAACCTAAACTCAGTCTCCTATATATATACAACTCAACCCTAATGCATTGGACGAGAATTTGCTGCACACAAATCCATAACAACATTGAAAAAATTCAAAGAAACTTGAAAAATGTTCTCCAGGTTCCAGGCCAATTCAAGGGCTTTTGTGGATTCAAATACATTGCTGGAGGTTCCCAGGACGATTTGCAATCAGTTTCCAGCTTCATAGCTCCAGAATCGCTAGTTTCAGAACCACGGTTTGCATATTTCTTTCATAATTGTAATTCATTATTCATGCATCATTAACGTGATTTTTTGTGTGTTTTGCATTGCTAGAACTCCTCTGAAGCTAATAGTACAGGTTAATTGCATTATAATGTCCAGGATCATAAAACGCCATTGATGAATTCTAGGGTTTTTGAGTTCTCAAATTGGGGCTTTCCCATACAGAAAAAATTGGAACCCCTAATGCACATGATTGAACTCGTGAGAACCATACGAATTCAAAGGACATATCGCGAAATATTTATGTAGCCTCTACGCCTAATCGCTATTATTCGTCGTTCCATATTGTGGGGGTTAAAAACCCCCGCTATCTATTTGTCTTTTTTACAGGTAAACAAAGAAGACGATGAGCTGGTGATATGCTATTGGTTCATTCAAATGAAAAGGCGCGCGCGTTTGTTTTTCAGCATATGCGTTGATTTGTGTATATTATAATATATTGTCATTATATTATCAGATGCAAGCGAATGGCTCAGTGGTGGATGCATTGTCCAAGAATCATTGGGACCTGGGTTCGATTCCCAGGTCCCCCAAATCCCTTGTTTCTATTTTTTTCCCTTGTGTTCACATGCAGGTTGCTAAAAGGTGTCTACCATATACCTCACGCCTCAGTGTGCCAAGTGGCCACCCTCACATATCTGATGGCCATGAGATGAGGATCATGTTGCTCCTGGTCAACCAGTGCCCTGGACAAGTCAGAAAGTCAAAGAGGCTTGTGGCTTAATGGGCTTGGAATTGCTAACAAAACTCCTTCTGGGCCCAGGACCCCCTTGGTTTTCTTTATTCTTTTTTCTTTTCTATTTCAATTTCTATTTAATTATTTTATTAATTATAACTATTATTATTATTATTTAATTAGCTCATAAATTATTATTTTCATAATAAAATCAGAAATATAATAATAATTATTATTATTGTTAATTTCACCTTAATTTAATTATTTTGTAAATAAAATTCTAACAAATTAATTTAGTTTAATTAGGTTAAAACTTGACTTTCTTTTTCACAAATATAAAATCCATGTAGAATTAGGTTTTACTAACTTTTGACTTTATTTTATTTTTATTTTATTTTTATTAAAACATAAAAAACACAAAAATATTTTTTTCTTTTAATAAAATAATTAATTAGTAAATTAGGTTTAATATTTAATTAATTGCAAAAAGGACCAAGATTCATTCTTTTCTCAAAAAGGGTCAAAACCCTAAGACTTTTCCCAATTCAATTTCTTTTCGCGCATGTTTATTCTTGATTATTATTTTGATCATATTTATGTATCTGTTCCGAGGATGTAATAGATAATTAGGACTTTTATCGCTTTCTTTTATTTTCCGCATTTATTTTTAAGGGTTATGTTTTTGGCGATGTAAATACCCGACGCCTTGTAATAGCGTAGATTCACTTTCCGCAATTTATTTCCCACAAATTATTAATTGTTCACTATGCATGCAAGACTTGCCTGAAAAATAAAATTAACTCGTAGCTCACCATAACTTGTGCAAAGACAATTAACATGAAACCTGACACACGTGCACATGCCACTCCTAGGGTACGCCTCACTTGGTTGCCTCGAGGTGATCATTAAGTATATGGTGTTTTAGAGGTCGCCCTCCTGTCTAAAGATCCAGTTGCCTCGAAACGGTTGCCTCGGATAAAAAAAGGATCTAGGACATTAGGGTTACCGCTAAGGCGTCCTACTATTGCTTTGGTGACCACACATGTCCTTATAATCGAATTGACCCAAATAACTCCAACGACGGTGCTACCTACTTCTCAATAGTGGGATAGTACTGTCTAAAGGACATTTACACAGCTTAGTTCCTTAGAGTAGGTAGATTTCTCCTGGGTACTTGCTCTTTCAAAAACAAAAACAACTTTTCGCACCTACACTTTCAAAAGTTTCCAAACAAACACTTCATACATTCTTGAGGACTCATACAAGAGTTACATAGAAGTTTTCAAACTAAACTTTTTCAAAACCTACAAACACAAGAAAAGCAAACAATTTTTGAAAACATAGTGAGCAAGTACCTAAGAGCCCGTGGATAACCACGGATAGAAAGGGTGCTAATACCTTCCCTTTCTATAATCTACCTCCTGAACCGAGAAACATCTCGAAAAGGAATTTTGTTGTGCTTTTGTCCTTTCCTTGTTGGAGAACATAAAAGACGGTGGCGACTCTTACTTACCGCGACATTTCGCGAACCAGCATTTCAAAATAGTCAGTTCTATTTCCACCGATCACAGAAAGGTATAAGCTCAGACATCACAAGTTATTTTCAAAAAGTCAACAAAAGCCACTTTTTTCCAAGACCTTTTACATCAAGACAAAATCTTCAAATACAAAATTGGTTAAAAGAGAGATTGAAGTAGACATCTCTGGCTTTCCAAAAAGTCAAAGATCATCATCAGGAGATAAAAATTGAGCAAGTTATGGCTTGCCCAAGTTTGGAGAATTTGGGAAATTTCAAGAATTGTACATTGAGCAAACCTAAAATTTTAGGTCAATGACCTAACTTTTTGAGCTTTAAAACACTACATGACCTTGTGAAGGACCTCTCAACCCATTTTTCGCATGACCATGATTTTTATTGTATTTTATTTTTATTTTATTTGATTTAAAATTAAATAAAATGGAAGAAATACTAGAAAATATAGGCCATGACATTTAGGCTTGACTTGGCCCATTAAGAGGACCGATTTTTCATTCAAGCTTCATCACAAGTGTCAAGATCAAAATAGGCAAGAATATGCAATTATGGCATTTTTTCAAGATGTTTGATTTTGCTTTCATGGACCATGATTAAGATTGATTCTTACCATAATATCTGGTCCTCTCTACCTCCTCTATATAAGGAGCATGTTAGCAAGCCAAACACGCGCCTACACACTGTACAAGAGTACTACCAAATTTGCAAAAAATTGTCCAAATCGTGAAAATCTTCCAGTCTGTTTAAGTCCATCCTAAGCCCTCCATCCATGCCAAGAGGTTCCCAAGAGCACATACCAGTCTTTATTCAAGCAAACTCACGCCTAGAAGCACCAAACTGAAACACTCATCATTGGTAACATTCTTGAATCCATATTTTTGATTTTTATGATGAATTAACCTCTTTCGGTGTTTGATTTATGTTCAGGGTAGTCTATAGGACAAATCTAGCGTAAAATATATGAGGAAAGGGGCCAGAACAAGGTCGTGCCATTTCTAGGGAAGGATCTGTGTTCTTCATCATACCTCACAATACAGCCAGTTTCAGGATAAACAAACCCCAGAAATGGACTCAGGAGGGTTGACTTGGGGGGGGGGGGGGTGTAGCCTTGATTGTAGGCTTTGATTTTATGATTTTGCAGGTTTTACATTTTTGATATCTCGGAGAAGACGACCGGAGTTTGACTCCGGCGTCCCCCCGATCAGTTGGCTCAGGCAGAAGCGTGCGTGGCTGGATCAACATCTCGGATTGGCTCATTCAAACATCAGGGTCTCACCTGGAGCACGCGTGTGTACAACTCAGCACGATCCAATTGCTTCACATATATATTATTTCTTTTGTTTATATAAACGAATGATAAAATGGCCTGGTGGTGAGACATGTGTGTGTATATCTAGAGGTCCTGGGTTCAACCCTAGGTTGCTGCATTTTGTTTTGTTTTTTCAACATTTCTCTTTTATAGGTTTTTTTGTTTGAGCGTTGGGTTCATCTCCATGGGCCAAGCAAGTTTCAAAAGCACACCCCCCTGTTTGCTTAGACATCCGGCCCAAGTCTCTTTATTTTTCTTTATTTTTTTATTTAAGTTTTTTTAATCAAATCATATAAAATCAAATAATAATAAAAAAAACAATAGACTTAGGATTTTACTAATTAATTTTAATTTTGTAATTAATTAGATTAATTATTTTAACTTTATTTTACTAATTTTAAAATCAATTAGACTTAGGTTATCTTCATCCAAATATTTTCTTAAATAAAAATGCAAAAAGAACTTTAGAACTAGGTTAATTTCCATTTAATATTTATTTTTCTCAATTAAATTTAGGGTTAATGTGTTTTAAGCATCTTTTTTTAATCAAAAATAAACAAAACAACAAAAAGATTCTTCTTTATTTAGATTTTTTTAACTTCTTAGACATATTGTTTAACTCGCGCGCATTTATTTTTTACATTTTTACGATAATGTAATTATATCCTGGTATGTAATAACTTAAGTAGGACTTTTATCACTTTCCTTATTTTACTTTTCCCCCAGTTTTATATATTGTAAATCCCCCACCCGAAGCATTGTAATAGTGTAGGTTTAACTTTCCGCACTTTTTTTAATTTCTGTATATTAATTGTTAATAATTAGGCGTGCATGATAAGACTGAAAATTAAAACGTTAGCGAACTTAATAATGCAAGATAAATAATAGAACTTAACACACATGCACATATGCACCTCTAGGGTATCCCCACTTCGGTTGCCTTCGGTAAAATAGTCACAATTCTCGAAACGTGAGAAGTTTTAGTGACTATCCTTCAGTTTAAAGATCACTAATCCCTCGATGACCCTCTCGATGTTGCCTCAGTTTAAAAGTGATCTAGAACTTTAGGGTGGTTACTAAAGCCTCTTTCCAAGTTGCCTTTGTGACTGTAAACGTCTCTTCGATTGTCCCTTAAACATCCAAGGACAAGGCTACCTACTCAGTAATAGTAGGACTGCATTGTCTAATGGAAAAGAGGAAAAGAACGACCCTATTTCGAGTATAAAATTAGATAGTTGTTAGAAGTTTGCTCAAACATTTTGGACTTACACAAAAAACTACTTTTCAGAAACAATTTCAAAACACTTTGTATACTTTTACTACTACCCCGAGAAACATTACAAAGTTCGCCATACTAAGGCATTTTCAAAGCATTTTCAAACATACAAAGCACAAAGGTATTTCAAAAATGAGCAAACCTCTTAGAGCCCGTGGAAAACCACAGATGGAAAGGGTGCTAACACCTTCCCTTTCCATAATCTACCCCCTTACTCAAAAAATATCGAAAAAGTTCTTTTTCTATTCTTTTCACCCTTTCCTTTATTGTATAAAAGAAAAGTCAGTGGCGACTCTTGCTTACCACAACATTTGCGAATACAAATGCAAAACCAGTATAACAGTCGATTATGCCACCGTATCACAGAACTGGCGACCCTGCTGGGGAATGCTTATAAATAGGGGTTACCTTAGAGTTTTAGTTCATCATTTTAAATGCCTCATTTTGTGTTTGCTTGCTTTATCTTTAAGGTTTTCTTGGGGTATTCTTGTAAAGATCCTACACCCGGATCTGGGGCACCTTATTAGGTAAGTAGCAATAAATCATGAAGGTTGTACGGTGTAGACCGATATGGACGAAGTGGTGGCTATGTTAGCGCGATACTTTGGATTGTACTAATGTTACTTGAGTAAGTTAAGGATAACATTAGGCTTCCTCATAGTGTCACTAAGCACTAACTGGCCTTTAGAACCTTTAATTGACACATCTTAGCCATTAGGAAGTAGTGAGTTAACCGACTTTGGTTCCGAACGAAGATTGGTTGATACTCGATACTACACTCATTGAGACTGGAATTTCGAGATTTTTTGGCTGCAATACTTCGGCGCTGAGCTGAAACAATTTCTGAAGGTAAGGTCAATGATATTGAGGCTCCTTACAACCCGATTACTATAAATAAAACAGGTTAAGCCAACTCAACATTCAAGAGGGTACTTACCTTAAAACCTCATGCAAGCCTTTGAGCCTAAGGTCTATTGTGTGATTTGCCTATGTTTATCTGTGATTTTAAACATAATCATGACATCATAAACATCATGACATTCATATATACTAATAATTTCAAGGACCTGTTGGATTTACCTCTTTGCTATTTTGTAGGATATGAATTCGGGTCGTAGAAAAACCATCCGGATTCACTTCACAGAAGTTCCTCCAAGGCTCAAGGAATTAGTCTTGAATGTTCCCGAGGGCTCATCATTCCACAAAATACATGGTGACTTACTCAGTTTGGTTAGCGCCGTATTTGAGGAAGGTTTGATGAGTGTCTTATTCCAGTTCTTCGACCCTAAGCACCATTTCTTCATATTCCCCGATTATCAACTGGTGCCTACACTGGAAGAATTATCTAAGTTACTTGGTTTACCTATATTGGAGCGAGTACCTTTCACTGGTTTAGAACAAGACCCAGCTTCTGAAGATGTTGCCGTAGCTTTGCACTTGAAGCCGTCTGACATTAAGTCCAATTGGGAAAAAAGAAGTGAAGTTAAGGGTCTCCTTGCAAATTTTCTGATGAAGAAAGCTCAGTTTTCATGGATGCTATGAGTTATCATGCCTTCGAAGATGTATTAGCCCTCTTGATCCATGGGTTGGTCCTGTTTCCTAATTCAGATCAATTTATAGATGTTAATGCCATCAACATTTTTCTTGCTCACAATCCAGTTCCTACATTGCTCGGGGATATCCTACATTCTCTCTATACTCGTACTCTGAAGAAGCGAGGAACACTCATGTGTTACACCCCTCTGCTATATAGGTGGTTTATTTCGCACCTTCCCGGTTAGTAATGCAGAATCATTTAGGCTTAAGGTGGAGTCAAAGACTAATGTCTCTCTCTCACTCCGACATCCATTGGTGTCCTCGCTCTCAAGGATACATGTCTTTTATTGATCGCTACGGAGAATTTCCTAATGTGCCACTCTCAGGAATTATGGGAGGCATCACCTACAATCCTTCTTTAGCACTACGTCAGTTTGGCTGTGCACGGAGAGATGGTCCACCGGATATGCTCATCCAGGGTATTGTGTTCAACTACTCAGATGATTTGCAAAATTATCGTCAGAGGTTCATCCGCGCTTGGGGCATTATTAAGAAGACTGATAGTAAGACTTTGGGGTGCAAGAAATCTATCCCTTTGGAACCTTACCTCAAATGGGTGCGAGCTCGAGCCCAAATTCTTATGATTCCATATGATTCCGTCTTACCGGTGTTCTTGGAATCTGTTATTCAAGGGGGAAAGTCCCGTATTATTCTCCATCATGATATGCCAACCAACTTCAAAGAGTTGCAAAAGTCTTGGATCCAGCTCAAGGAAGAACGGGATACTTTTGAGGCTCAATTCTATGCAAGTGAGAAGAAGGTGCTGGAATTAAGAAAGCAGCTTCACGAAGAGAGGTACCTCAACACCAAGAGGAAGCGCCCATGGGGGACTTAGGAGTTTAGAATTTCCTTTAAATGTTTATCCCTGTGTAATCTTTTGTTTCTTTAAAAACTTGCTAATAAAGGGTTTTGTTTCTTATTTTGTTTAAAAGAGCTTAAATCCAATAAGGTCCATGAAAACATTGCATAAGCATATCATGCATCTCATTGCATAAGAAGGTCTCAAAGCAGGGTTCTTATCTTCTTCGTTGTTTATTTCAGTAAGTAAAGAAATGGCTCTTGAACAAAACATCAGGGATCTCTAGGCGAAAAACGCCCAGTTCCAGCAAATGATCGTGGCCCTAGCTAAAGGGAAAGAAGATCTGAAATCCCTCATACTGAAAGATAAAAAGAAGAAGCCAAAGAAACCAACTGGGGTAGTAAATCTAAGAAGAAGGATCAGAGGACCACTGCAGCGAGCTTCAGAAATGGTAACTTCATCAAAAGAAGGAGATAATCAAGAAGAGGAAACAAGAGAGGAAGACCCTGGTCCAAGGGAATTTGATAATGAGGCTGACTATAATGAGGAGAAGTATCCTCGACCGATGAATAATACAAACAGCTGGAGGATCGTCTAAACACAATGGAAATCTAGAAGGTACTGGGGCTGGATTTTGAAGAGTTGGGTTTGGTTTTTGGGGTTGTCATCCCGCAGAAGTTCAAGGTTCCAGTGTTCGCTAAATATGATGGGGTCTCATGTCCCAAGATGCATCTCCGATCTTATGTGATGAAGATTCAGCCTCACACTGCAGATAAGGACTTATGGGTCCACTTCTTTCAAGACAGTCTATCTGGGACTAAACTAGACTGGTTCTATCAACTGGAGGGGACCAATATTCGTAACTGGGAAGACCGTGATGCTGATTTCTACAAGCAGTATCAATATAATGCAGACCTTGCTCCTACCCGTACACAACTCCAAAGTATGTCTATGGGTTCGAGCGAGGGTTTTGAAGACTATGCTCCGAAGTGGAGGGACTTAGCAGAAAGAGTCCACCCCCCAGTCTGATAGGGAGTTAGTGGATATGTTTTTGGGTACCCTATCTGGTCCGTTTTTCATTCATCTGATTGGAAGCTCCTCCGCTGGCTTTACTGAGTTGATTTTGACGGGAGAAAGAGTGGAAGTTGGGATTAGAAGTGGCAAGATTCAGAAGGATGCCTCTTCAAGTGCAGGAAAGAGACCTTTCGTAGGAAAAAAAGAGGTCAGTGCTGTTTACAATCAATGAAATCAGGGCAGAACCGAGCTTCTTCCAACGGTAGGGGACGTTATGATATCCAAGCCTGCAGCTACTCAACAATGAAATAATCAGCCTAGAGTGGAAATACCTGTAAGGCAATTCACCTAGATAAATATGAATTTGTGTCAAGTTGCCTCACCTACTGAAATCCAATCTGGTTACCTTGAGGGAAGCTCCCAAGAATCCCAACACCGCATCTCCTCGCTACAACCTAAATGCTCATTGTGCTTACCATTCAGAAAGTCTAGGCTATGATACAAATGACTGTTGGGCTTTGAAAAACAAGGTGCAAGACCTTATTGAGGCGAAGGAGATTGAATTTGACGCTCCTAAGATTCCCAATATTATAACGGCTCCCATGCCCAAGCACGACCGTGGTGTTAATGCTGTTGACAATGATACATTTGTTACTTCTGTTGAGGAATTTGTTTCAAGCCGGTTTATTTCCGGGCTGTGGTGAGGATTGCCACTTATGTTTGTCTCTACCGACTGGTTGCTGTTTGTTGAAAGTAGGTGTTCAACGTTTGATGGATGATAAAGAGATTCTATTTGAGAAGACTCCCGTCACAACTGATTCTTGTAAGGATGTTTCGATTATAACCATTTCCACCAATCCTCCCAGGGTCTCCACCAAAAGACCCGTCAGGATTACGTCTGCTCCGAAGTTGGCTCCTATGATCATCACTATGCCAGGGCCAATCCCATACTCCTAGGACAAAGCTGTTCCTTGGAACTATGGGGTTTACATCTATTACCATGGCGTCAAGCAAGACCTGTTGGCTGCTGAAGACCAAGTTTATGGAAATATTGATCCCGACATTGGCAACATCGTTGGGACCAAGAAAATAACAAGAAGTGGAAGAGTGTTCTCCCCTGATATTTCTCCTCCAAAATTTTTTACTATTCATGTGATCATTCCTACTATTGTTCCTGCTGATACTACCACCGCAATTCATATGATTACCCCTGTTGCCACCCCTATCACTGAGTCGGCCGAGACTCGGGGCAAGGACATATTGATTGAGCCTGTCCAAACGAAGGCATATTCAGAATCTATTCTAGAGGCTTCCAAGAAGGAAATGGAAGAAATCTTAAAGATAATTAAGAAGAGCGACTACAATATGGTCGAACAGCTAAGGAAGACCCCTTCTAAGATTTTAATGTTAGCCCTACTATTATGCTCCTAAGCTCATGCAAAAACTTTGGTGAAATTCCTCAAAAATGCCCATGTGCCACATGAAACCTCCGCTGACCAATTTGAAGATTGTGTGGCCAGTTTGACGGCTGATAACAGTTTGGGTTTTTTTATTGCTGATCTAACACCCAGAGGAAGAAGACACAATGATGCGCTGCATGTCTCCATCGAATGAAGGGGCACTACTTTGGCCCATGTTCTAGTAGATACTGGTTCATCGTTGAACATGCTGCCCAAGAAGGCTCTAGACAAATTAGACTGCGAAGGTTTGAACCTGAAGCCCAGCAACATTGTAGTGAGGGCTTTCGATGGTTCAAAAAGAATGGTGCACAGGGAGGTGGACATCCCCATCAAAGTTAGTTCTCAGACCTTTGACTCCACCTTCTACATGATGGATATCAGACCATCTTATTCTTGTTTGTTGGTTCGCCCTTGGATCCATGGGGCTGGAGCTGTCACGTCTATTCTGCATCAGATGATGAAGTACCCGGTGAAAGGAAAGATTGTCATGGTACATGGTGAAGAGGAATACATGGTAAGCCACATGAACTCTTTCGGGTATGTGGAAATGGATGGCGAGTTCATCGAGACTCCTTGTCAGAACTTCGAAGAGGTGCCCTAGACCATGGTTGCAACTGATATTGTTACCAATATGCCAAAGATCACCAGACCTCCCTTGAAAATGGATTCTCTCAAGGACGCCAAAGAAGTTATTGAAGAAGGGGCTCAAAGGGTTGTTCGTCGTGCTCATGCTGGAGGACCTCCTCTGCGCATCAACAAACATAGGATCAATGCTTTAGAAGACAATGATGGTGACTATGACATGGATAGCTGGATCTTCCTTACTACCAATGGTGGACCCAGTAACTGGACGACTAAAGACTTTGTACCAATTACTTTTATTCAGAAGTAATTGTCTTTCTTGTTTTCGGATATGTAATAATTAAACAATATAAACTCTATGACCATGTGTCTTACCCGAGGCATAATGGTTTATTTGTGAGGGTTATCATGTTTCAATCTCATATGTCATTAATAAAGCATTGGACATTTTGTATACAAATTTTGTGCTCTCTGTCTTTCTTTTCTGCTTTTTACTTTGTCAATACAACTATGCTCTTACACACACTCACATATCAAACTGCAGATCCATATCCACTCTGGATCCCATTGATAACTGTTCTGCTATTCCTGGTTATGACTTTGAAAATTTGATCAACCAAGCCGAAGACGAAGGTGAGGAAGATTGTGAGGTACCCAGAGAACTTGCCAGACTGTTACAATAGGATGAAAGGGCTATACAACCTCATGAAGAGCCAGTTGAGACTGTGAATTTGGGAATAGAAGAGGACAGAGAAGAAGTCAAGATAGGTGCAAATTTGGAGCTTAGTGTCAAACAGAGGTTGATATAAATGTTGCATGATTATGTCAAGATATTTGCCTGGTCATATCAAGACATGCAAGGACTAGACACGGATATTGTGGGTTCATCGTCTTCCAACTAAAGAAGATTTCCCTCCAGTAAAGCAGAAGGTTCGTCGTATGCGCCCTAAAATGTCGGAGAAGATCAAAGCAGAAGTGATGAAACAATTCAACACTGGGTTCTTAGCTGTCACTTCCTATCCATAATGGGTTGCTAACGTAGTCCCGAATCCTAAAAAGGACGGCAAGTTAAGTATGTGTGTGGACTATAGAGATTTGAACAGGGCAAGCCCCAAGGATGACTTCCTGCTTCCCCATGTTGACGTTCTGGTTGACAACACCGCACAACATAAGATCTTTTCCTTCATGGACGATTTCTCTGGTTACAATCTAATCAAGATAGAACCCAAGGACATGGAGAAGACAACCTTCATCACACAATGGGGCACTTTCTGTTACAAAGTGATGCCCTTTGGATTGAAGAACGCTGGGGAAACCTATCAGTGATCCATTGTAGCTTTGTTCCATGACATGATTCACCATGAGATAGAGGTCTATGTTGATGACATGATATCCAGGTCTCAAACTGAGGAAGAGAACCTTGATCATCTACAAAATATGCTTGATAGGTTGAATATGTACAAGCTGAGGTTAAATCTGAACAAGTGCACCTTCGGGGTAAGGTCTGGTAAACTCATAGGTTTCATTGTCAGTGACAAGGGTATTCAGGTAGACCCTGCAAATGTGAAAGCTATACAAGAGATGCCGGCTCCTTGAACTGAGAAGGAGGTTATAGGTTTCTTGGGATGCCTAAATTACATTTCCAGGTTCATTTCCCATCTAACTACTACTTGTGAGCCAATCTTCAAACTCCTGAAGAAAAATCAAGTGGTAAAGTGGAATGACGAATGCCAGACTTCCTTCGAGAGAATCAAAGAATACCTTCAAGAGCCTCCAATTCTGATGTCGCCGATTGAAGGAAAACATTTGATAATGTACTTAACAGTGTTAGATAACTCAATGGGGTGTGTGTTGGGGCAGCATGACGAGTCCGGTCAAAAAGAGCATGCAACATACTACCTTAGCAAAAAGTTTACCGACTGTGAAACAAGATACTCACTACTCGAGAAAACTTGTTGTGCTTTGGCATGGGCTGCTAGCCGACTGAGACAGTATATGTTGACCCACACTAATTTATTGATATCTAAGATGGATCATATCAAGTACATCTTTGAGAAGCCCGCTCTCTCCGGAAGAATAGCGAGATGGCAAATGATCCTGGCCGAATACGACATTCAATACACAAACCAAAAAGCAATCAAGGGAAGTGTATTAGCTGATCATTTGGCTCATCAGGCTGTAGACGAATACCAATCCATGAACTTTGAATTCCCGAATGAGAATATCATGTTAGTGACTGATTATGAAGAACCTGGACCGGATGAAGGACCTGAGAAAGGATCCCGATGGACTATGGTTTTTGACAGAGCTTCTAACGCACTCGGTAATGGAATTGGTGATGTAATCATATCTCCCGAGGGCTGTCATACTCCTTTCACTACCAGACTATGTTTCAACTGTATGAACAATATGGCTGAGTATACAGCATGCATCATGGGTCTCAAAGCGGCTATTGACATAAGGATCAAGCTCTTGAGTGTTTTCGAAGATTCGATTTTGGTAATAAGTCAAATCAAATGAGAGTTGGACACGAAGCATCCTAACCTCATCCCTTACAAAGAACATGTGCTAACATTGCTTCCACACTTTGAAAAAGTTACCTTCGAATATTTTCCACGAGAAGAGAATCAGTTAGTGGACGCGCTAGCTACTATGTCATCAATGTTCAAGGTCAGGTGGGACAATGAGGCTCCTCATATCACTATTGAGAGGTTAGATGAACTAGAATATTGCTATGAGATTGATATTGAAGAAGTAACAGACAAACCTTGGTTACATGAAGTGAAAAGGTATCTCGAGGCTCAAGAATAGCCTGAGGGGGCATCTATCAATGATAAGAAGTTTCTGAGAAGGTTCTCCGCAAAGTTCTTCCTCAGTAATGGAATCCTCTACAAGTGCAACCATGACTCTACTTTACTTTGGTGTGTAGACAAGAGCGAAGCAGAGAGGATCATGGAAGATTTACACGAAGGTACCTTTGGCGTCCATTCTAATGGACACACCATGGCTAAAGAGATCCTACGGGCAGGATATTACTGGTCCACTATGGAAGCAAATTGTTATCAGCATTCCCGAACTTGTCACAAATGGCAGATCTATATTGATAAAGTACATGTACCTCCACTTCCCTTGAACGTCCTAACGAACCCCTGGCCCTTTGCAATGTGGGGCATTGACATGATCAAAGAAATCAGACCTACCGCTTCAAATGGGCATTATTTCATCCTAGTCGCCATTGATTACTTCACAAAGTGGGTTGAGGCTGCCTCATTTTCTTCTGTTACCAAGAATGTTATGGCGCGGTTCATCAAGCATAACCTTATCTGTCAGTATGGCATCCCCAGAAGAATAATTACGGATAATGGTACAAATCTCAATAACACTATGATCACCGAACTCTGGAAACAATTCAAAATCCAGCATCATAATTCTTCCCCTTACCGGCCGAAGATGAATGGCACTGTGGAGGCTGCTAACAAGAAAATTAAGAAAATCATACAGAAGATGACAGTGACATACAAAGACTGGCATGAGATGTTACCATTTTCTCTTCATGGTTACCGCACCTCAGCACATACATCAACAGGGGCAAACACCTTACTCTCTGGTGTACAGTATGGAGGTTGTCCTACCTGTTGAGGTCCAGATCCCTTCTTTGAGAATCATGAAAGATGCGGGTTTGAACGAAGATGATTGGATCCAGACTCGACTTTACCAACTGAATCTGATTGATGAAAAAAAGGCTTGCTGATGTTTGTCATGGTCAGATGTACACAAAGAGAATGATCAAGGCTTTCAACAAGAAAGTCAGACATCAGATATATCAAGTTGGTGATCTAGTAATCAAGCGTATCATTCAGCCGCAAGGTGATCCCAGGGGAAAATGGACTTCCACATACAAAGGGCCATTTGTCATTAAAAGCATATTTTCTGGTGGAGCCATGACTCTGACCACCATGGATGGTGACGACCTTCCTCACCCTGTGAATGCAGACATAGTGAAAAGATACAACGCATGAATAAAGACCTGCTAGGTTGACTAGCCTATAAAAAAATAAGGGCATCCCGGCGAACCAAAAGGGTTCGGGAAAAAGTTAGAGATAAATACAAAAAAAACTTGTACACTCGGTAAGTCAAAAACCTAAAAAGGCGGCTTGGGAAAAAAAGGGTATCCCGGTGGACTGAAAACCCGAAAGGACGGTCCAGGAATAAGTTAGGGATTTAAAACATACGACTATGTCCCATTGGATCACCTTGTGACCAGACTTCAGTATCAACTATCAAGCACCAATGGTACCAATCAATCCAGTCAACTTCGGACAAGTAGCAAAGTGATGAAACGCTCAAAGACATAAGGGAAATAGTAGAATTGAAACCCAATGGGATTATTACACATAGTTGTTTTCTCTTTGTACACTATTTTGTATAGTTTTAATTTTCACGACGACGTTCTCCTACTAGAACGTCAGTCTCTTTGTACAAAAAATGCCTGTTATAGGAAAACTTCAAAATCAATGCAAATCATTTCTTTTAAAGTAAAAAACTATTTGTTTTCTATTTTTCTGTTTTGTTTTGGAAAAATGTCCAGTGATTATTTTTGACATATTCATTTGAATATGATTATTGTTTACAAATACTTGCATAAGAAACAAAAAGACAGTTACTAATGATTTTAAGAAACAGGGCAAAGTCTAAAAAAGCCATTTGTAATCTCGACAATTACTCTTTCTAACAGGTACATGGGTAGAGACATTTTGAGACGAAGTCACCTCTACATCCTTAGCATACTGTCTAGTGATGTCTATGTTCCCCACAAAGTGGAAACAACCAAAATTTTAATCTCTTCTTCCCCAAACAGGAATTACCTCCTCCAGTAAAGTTCCCTCTGAGAGGTTAACTCAAAGATCCCCAGCTGAGTTTTACACATCATAAAAGGTTTATAAAGCCTTATCCCCTAGTAGAGTTCATTTCTCTAGATGCGGAAGTTTATCCCCCAATAGAGTTTATTCCTCTACATTGGTAAAATCTTCCGACAAAGCATCTTTCTCCCCACAGAGTCATTCTCAAGCAGGAGTCAAAAATCCCCGGAAAATCATCTTTGTTCATCATCCCCAACGGAAATGAAAGAATCACTTTCCTCAGCTACCAAATAGCTGTCCGGGATTCAGCTTCCCAATACTCTCCAGCAGTAGTCGAGGATTTATTTTCCCATACTAGGAAATTATCGCAACAACATTCCATATTCATACATCATGGCATGCACATACATATTGCATACAGTATAATCTCATTTATTTTGAGAACATCATTACACAATGCATTTCATACATCATGATATTGCATACGACTAACTATTTACCTTTGAAGGAAAGATCAAATCAATAAACACCGTTGACTACTTATATTACTTGGATGTCTTCTCAAAGGCTACATCTGACGAAGGGCTATTTCAGCATTTTCCTCAGAAAGATCATTCTAAAAAGACCTTCATCTGGTTCAGTTAAATTGAAATTAAGATTTTTATGATTTCTATTCCAGTTGAAGATAATCCAAGACTTTTCTCTGGTTCAGTTAAATCAACACTAAGATTTTTCTGATTTCTATTCCAGTTAAAGTTAATTCAAGACCTTCCTCTGGTTTAGTTAAATCGACACTAAGATTTTTCTATTTCTTATCCAGTCAAAGATAACTCAAGACCTCTGCTGGTTCAGTTTAAATCAAACAATGATTTATTCTTATTCTTTCCAGTAGATACTTTCTCTAATTTAGTTAAATCGACCCTAAGATTTTTCCGATTCTGATCCATTTAAAGATGATTCAAGACCTTTCTCTGGTTCAGTCAAATCGACCCTAATATTTTTCTGATTCTTATCCAGTTAAACATGATTCGAGACCTTTCTCTGTTTCAGTCAAATCGACCCTAAGATTTTTCTGATTCTTATCCAGTTAAAGATAATTCAAGACCTTTCTATAGTTCAGTTAAATCGATACTAAGATTTTTCTGATTTCTATTCCAGTTGAAGATGATTCAAGACCTTCCTCTGGTCAGTCAAATCGATACTAAGATTTCCTGATTCTTATCCAGTTAAAGAAACTTCAAAGCCTAGAGTTCGACCAGATAACAGTTAATTTTATGCTCCCCTAGTAAGTCGCTGTGAAGCCTGGAGTAAACCAGATATCAGTCAGCCTTATTATCCTCAGCAAGTCGATGTGAAGCCTAAATCTTGACCAGATAGCAGTTCACTTCCGTCTCTCCAGTCAAGAGATGACTCCCCAGTAGAGTAATGGACAACTGAAGCTCCTAAACTCTATTTCCCAAAACAGAGACTAACATTCCCCAGCGGAGTCCTCCTTAACAACAACAATAGGAATCCCCACAAAGGAATGTCTCGTGAAATCAACATTGTTCTCTAGATGGCATATTTAAGCCCATTTCCAACAACTCTCAATCATATTCCCTGGATGGCATCTCTAAGCCCATCTCCAACAATCTTCTGCCATC
Organism: Vicia faba; assembly: GCA_948472305.1. Taxonomy (NCBI): domain Eukaryota; kingdom Viridiplantae; phylum Streptophyta; class Magnoliopsida; order Fabales; family Fabaceae; genus Vicia; species Vicia faba. Next base: position 383,259 of record CATIWC010000329.1, on the reverse strand, counting down.
TTTTACAAATGGAATCTATAAGCTCATTCCTGATATCATCCATCAACAATATCACTTTAGACGAGTGTAAATTTATAGGCACTCTGGTGTTCAATCATCTTCCACCTTTAGATCATGAAAGGAAGACCATCCAATCTACATCCTCAAGTTTAAGAAGATTGAACAGGGGAAGCTATTTTACCCCATAATTTTCCCTCCCTTTTTACTCAACACATGGCCATTGAGGTCCCCAACTTGTCCAAGGATGACCAAGAATTGACCAGACAAGTTCTCCTCCTAAGGCAATGAACCTCTAACTAGGGTTTCATTTTTCATAAAGATGTGTGAGCTCCAACGGTCTCAAATGTTTTCCATGGTCCTAATATGTCCTCAAGATTATCCATGCCAAATTTCATGCCTTTCATAACAAGTTTGCTCAGTCAATTTCTCAAATGCTTGAAAATCAACTGTGCTAGGTCAAAAGTCAACTGGGGCACATGTACAATCAAACATCAAGATTTTTGGTCAACATCAACATTTTGAAGTGATATCAATCATTTAATCAAGTGTTTATCATGATTCCTCAAGAAATACTCCTAATTCATCAAAAGTCAAGAATTGCTAAATTAGGGTTTCTATAGGAAAAGTCAACCAAACTTTGCCCAGGCATAACTTTCTCATTCTTCATCCATGTTTCCCCAATCAAATATGATATTGAAGAGAATCCAATTCCCTATAACTTCTCTTTAGCCCACAAGTTCAAGAGTGTAACGCGGTGGGTGAACTGACTTGGTGTTTTGCATTTTATCGCAAATGTTGCGGTTAGCAAGAATCGCCACTGACTTTTCTTTTATCCAAAAGGAAAGGTTGAAAAGAACAGGAAAGACCTTTGAGATATTTTCTTGAGTTCGGGGGATAGATTATGAAAAGGAAATGTATTAGCACCATTTTCATCCGCAGTTATCTACGGGCTCTTAGTTGCTTGCTAGATCACTTGCTTTTGTTTGAAAATATGCTTTGTGTGGTTTTTTGAAAGTGTTTTGAAAAGGTGCCATCGTTTAGGCAAAATTTGTAATGATTCTTGTTCGTAAGAATGTATACAAAGTGTTGATATTTTGAAAATATTTTCAAGTTTGAAAGATGTTTTTAAAAGTGATTAGGTGTTTGTTTTGAAAATAGCAAGGATGTTTTGGTTTGAAAAATGAGCAAGCAACTATGAACATCATACCTACTCAAAAGTATTTCATGTTTATTTCCTCTTTCCTTTGACATTGTTATCTTACCATTTATTTGGTAAGAAACCCTATCTTTGAATGTAAAATGGGATAGACAAGGGTCATTGTATAGTCATGAATAGCAATATTGTAAGATATCTTAGCATTTTCTTTTAGGGACTAAGATCATTCGTAAGTTAATATTTGTAGCGTCATCGAGCAACTATGATCTTGTATTTTGTTTGTTTTTGCTAAGACATCTTACATGCGTATTATGACCATTTATTTCTCAAGGCAACAAGTGGATTTACCCTAAGGGTGTAAGTGTGCAAGTGTATTGATTTACATGTATTGTTTTGTCTTTGAATTATGGTTTTCTAAGCATTGATTTTATCTTTCCATACAAACCCTAATTTACTAGCATTTATATATAAAGCATTAAATTGCGGAAAATAAAAATACTAAGCTATTACCTCATTAGGGGAGGGGGTATACAAAATTTACAAAATGGGGATTTTGCAAGAAAATTAAACCTAGTTGACTATTACAACCATATTGAATAATATACAAGAATTGAATAACTAACAATGTACAAATGCAAATGAAAAAAAAAAGAAATGATTTTTGTTTGGTTTTTTTATGAAAGGGGTTTATTCTTGACCTAATTTAGAAAATTATTAATTAAAAAATTAACAAAAACTTAAACCTAAATTAAGAAAGAAAATTAAGTTAAAAATGTTTTTAGGGTTTTAGTTATGAAAAGGTTTTAAATTAATAGAAATAATATAAATATCAATTAATTAAAAGAAACTTAACTTCTAAACTAATTTTAATTGCAAGAAAATAATATAATAGTTAAACCTAAACCTAAATATTAATTATTAAGAAAGAAATTAATTTATTAAGAAAATGTTTTTGTTCTGGGGGTTTTATAAAACAAATAAACTAAATAAGTGTAAAAATAATAAATACAATATTTTTGGATTTTTATTAATAATAATAAAAATATATTAATAATAATAATAATAAAGGAAAAGGAAATAAAATAAAATAAAAAGAAAAAAAGAAATAGTAACAAAAATTTGTCCCAGGGGGTGCTAAAGTAAGGCAGAGGTTAGAAAGTTAGCAAAACAGAAGAAGCCCCAATGCTGGGCCCAGGCGCTGCAAAGAAACCAAAAAAATGTAAAAAAGAATAAAGGGCAGCGCGCTGGGTGTTGAACCCACGCCCTCTTGGTTACCAGCGCGCTACCTTACCACTGGGGTGGCTATACATCCGTTTACTTATGTCAAACCATAAATATATATTACAAATCAAGTCCATGGCCTGAACTTCATCTTCAACCTCATGCCCAGCCAGAGTACCTCTAACTTCTTCATCTCTCAGTAAAAATGGAAAGTACAAACATGAAAGTTATGGTATTTCTTTCCATAAATCCAACCATATAAATAACTAAAGCTAAAAGTCAAAGATGAGTGAGAATTTTTCTGGCCCTAATTTAAAACCTAAAAATTTCAGAAACTTCAACTCTAAAATTCTCTAAGCTCATGCCATATAAATTCAAACTATGGATATGTACAGTTTTGTGGTAATGAGGTCTACATTTTATATTTGAAAATGAAAGCTTAACAATGCCTATATGAATAGTTCAAAAGTCAGAAAACTTACCTTACAAGAGGGTATCATGTTTTGAGTTTGAGCAGCTTTCAATGAGTTCTAGTGATTGGGTTAGCTTCCTCAAGTTCCCAGGAAGCTAATGTGATGCTTGGCTTGTGCTGAAAGTGGTTGAGGAGTTCTGGAGAAGTCCACTTGCAGTGCTCTATTTTTTAGTTTGGATAATGGTGGAAATGGAGTTACAGAACTGTAACATGTATTGGGATGAGTTGTATTTGATGTTTAGAAGCTTTAGGAACCAAAAGGCTTGAAAACGCACGAGGGAGATGTGAGTTTCATGTTTTTGGTTAGATTATGCAACAATGGAGTTTTTGTGTGTGATTCTGAGTTCTAGGGTGTTTGAGGGTCTAAGCATGCGTGTGTTTTGATGCAAACAACTTATGCATAAGTAAGGAAAATGTTCTAGCACTTGATAGGGTCAGAAGTGAAAGATATAAAGTTATGGCTACGTTACTTTATTTTGAAGAAAAGTGAAAACATGGTTTCAAGGCAAAGTACAAGCATGGGATGAGTTGTTTTGAGGCTTTAGACAAGTTTCTTTTGGGTTATAGATTGTGTATGATCAGAAGAAAACAAGTGCAAAGCTCAAGAACTGATTTTGTGGATAAAGCTACTTTTCCAAAATGGCAATGTGCACTTTCTTCCCAAAATGGAAATAAGCATGGGCAATGCATTGAATGCTTGAGTTGAAGCTTCTTACAATTGTGAAAACATTTAATTATGGAGTGCAAAGCAAGTTTGAGGACTGCAAAGCAAAGATTGTGCAGCCTAGCATGGATTTGAATTCTTGTTCATCACATAATTCTTCCTTGTAAAACAACTTGAAACCCTAACTTCTGATCTTCGATTCTCCTTGCTCATAAATGATCTCAAGGAGTTCTTTGACTTTTTAGAAATATTGTAATATGCTCTACAACCCCTATTTGAATAACTTTTGCAAAATTCAAATGGAAATATGTGAAACTTGGCTCATAAGTTTGGTCAAAATCCTAACCAAAATGCTCAAAATTTCACTAAGTGTTTTAGTTTCATGACCATGATTTCATGGATTAATAACTTGAGATCCAAGTATTTCAAGGAGGATTTGTGTAAAGCAATGTTTTAGATCTCATTGAGATCTACAACTTTCATTTTGAAAGTTTCTTTTGAATCATCTTGCATCATGGTGAAAAATTGGCTCAAAGTTGTGAAAAAATATTAAGTTTTCAACAATTAGAAAAATTTCTAAGTTTGGAAACTTTGACTTTTCAAAATGAAATCTTCAATTTTTGATTTCTTGATGAACAAGTTTTATATTTTGACATGTTTTGATGAATTGTGATCTTTGACACTTGATTTTGACCAAAAAGTCAATGTTTGACTTTTCAGTGTACAGTTGAATTTTGATCAGTTGACTGAAAATCAACTATCAATCAATTGATCTTGAGGGATGTTTTGAGTCATGTCATTAGGTCAAAATTATGAAATTGAATTCTTGAGATCATGTTTCCAACCAATCAACCATTTGCTAGGTCAAAAATCAGAAATTGCCTTTTCTTAGTCAAAACCCTAATTTTGACCATTTTGCCCTTTTGATGATCTGATCAAATTTCTTGAGGAATTATGGTCCAAACTTGATAAAATTATACATATGAGTTCATAATGTTGATATGGATAAAAAATTATGAAGTTTGACTGTAAATTGTCCACAATTGACTTTTTCCCCAATACAACTGATTTTTAGGTCAATTGATCAATTAACTGGACAAAAATGTGATCCAAGACTTGAAACTTGACATGAGAAATCTTGAGGGTCCATAATGATCCATGAAAGTCATATTATGCATTAAAAGTTCGATTATCCTTGTGCAATCTAAAACCCTAATTTCAGTCATCAATGCTTAAGGACGTGTCTTGAGCTGATCAACCGTTGTGCAGTCTTGAACCAAAGGAGATATTGTGAGAAAATACTTGATAAATGAGAGGGAAAATTTTGGGGTACAACAGATGCCCCTGTTAAATCTTCTTAAACTTGAAGAGTTAGATTGGTGGATCTGCCATTCGTGACTTGAAGGTGGAAGATGATTGAACACTAGAGTGCCCAGAAATTTGCACTCGAATATGAATTGTGAATGGGCTTATAGATGCCATTTGGAGTAATGGAGGATATTTTCTGGAGATGGACTTGTAGATGCCATCCAAAGATGACTGTTGATAGAAAATGGACTAAGTCTGAACTTGGTTTCAACTGGAAAAGAATTAGAATAAGTCTTTGGAGAGATTTATCTAAAACTAGCAGAAGTCTTGTGTGTTGTTTGACTGGGAAGAATCAGAATAAATATTGGAGTAATTTATCTGAACCAGAAATGTTCATTTGGAAAGCATTAGGATAAACTATTGAAAGGTTTAAACTGAACCAAAAGAGGTCTTGAATATTATTTAACTAGAGAGAATCAGAGTAGATCTTTGAGCGATTTATCTGAACCAGAGAAAGTGTATACTAGGAAAGAATCAGAATAAATAGTTGAGAGATTTATTTGAACCAACAAGGATTTGGAGAAGAATCATAATAAATCATTGAGAGATTTATCTGAACCAGAGAAAACGTCTGCGGGAAAGAATCAGAATAAACCGTTGAGAGATTTAAACTAAACTGACAGGGATATGGAGAAGAATCAGAATAAATTGTATAGAGATTTATCTAAACCAGAGAAAACATCTGCGGTAAAGAATCAGAATAAACCATTGAGAGATTTATCTGAACCAGAGAAAACATCTGCGGGAAAGAATCAGAATAAACCGTTGAGAGATTTAAACTGAACCGACAGGGATCTGGAGAAGAATCAGAATAAATCATTGAGAGATTTATCTGAACCAGAGAAAGTTTTTGCGGGAAAGAATCAGAATAAACCGTTGAGAGATTTAAACTGAACTAGAAGGGGTCTGAAGGAAATATCTGTTACATAGATGGTCGACCAGTCCTTTCTCAGGAATTGATCTGTAATTGACTTGTTGAAAATTTGATAATTTTTTGTTGAGTGATCTTTCCTGAAAAGGTGAAAGGTTAGTTGCATGCAATGCCATGATGTATGAAATGCATGGTATAATGCTGTTTCTCAAAATAAATGAGATCACGCTGTACGTATATATGTTGTCAATGCTATGATGTATGGATGTAATGTATGGACACGTTAATCGTTATGCCGCAGTGTTGCTGGAGTTGGGGAAAATAAATCCCTGAGTACTGCTGGGAATGAGAAGTGTAAGTCCTCATACTTTAAAGTTGAAGTGTAGATGAGTTTCCTTTTGTTAAAGAGATAAACTCTGTTGTGGAAGGGAAACGATGTGCATTTCTTGTGGACCTTGCGAAATCCTGCTGGGGAATCCTGAGAGACGGTGAGACTTTCACTGGGGAACCTTTGGAGCAGTAACCGGAAGTTTTGTTCCGCCGGGGATGTGAGAGCACTTGATACCATTAGGCTGCATACTGGAGATGTGTTAGAGATCCTGTAGTGGGATGTTCTGATTTCTGCTTTTGCTGGAAAAAGTACCTGCGGGGGATTTTATGGAATAGTATAAAGATATTATCCTATTTCTTAAAGCCATTAGTGATTGTCTTTCTATTTTCTGTTCCTCTTTTTTGTTCATTTGTAAAGAGTAGTCACGTTCAAATGCATATGTTCAAAAATAATCATTGGACGTTTTCACAAACAAAACACGGAAATAAAAGAAAAACAAATAGTTTTGCACTTTCAAAAGGATATCTTTGTATTAACTTGAATAAGTATTTTTGTACAATGAGACAAACATTCTAGTAAGAGAATATCGTCGTAAAAAATGAAAATTGATACAAAGAAAATATAACTATGTGAAATAATCCCATGGGGTTCCCATTCTTCTATAACCTTCATGTCTCTGAGCGTCTAATCCACTTGCTGCCTTGTCCGAAGTTGATTGGATTGACTAGACCCGTTTGAGTTTGTCAGTTGATGATAAAGGTTGTCTGTAAGGTGATCCAATGGGACATAGTCATACGATTTATTTCCCTAACTTTTGCCTGGATCTCCCTTTCGGGTTTTCAGTCCACCGGTATACCCTTTTTTTCCCAAGCCGCCCTTTCGGGTTTTCAGCTTGCTGGGTGTATAGATGTTTTTGTATTTTATCCCTAATTTTTGCCCGAACCTTTGTGGTTCACCGGGATGCCCTAATTTTTTCCTAGGCCAGTCAACCTTGTAGGTATTTATTTATGCGTAGTATCTTTTGACTATGTCCGCATTTACAAGGCGCAGAAGGTCATCGACATCCATAGTGGTTAAGATCATGTTCCACCAAAGAATATGCTTTTGATCACAAATGGTCCTTCGTATGTAGGAGTCCATTTGCCTCTGGGATCACCTTGTGTCAATATGATACGCTTGATTACCAAGTCACCAACCCGATATACCTGATGTTTGACCTTCTTGTTAAAAGCTTTGATCATACGTTTTTGGTACATCTGACCATGACAGACAACTATAAGCCTCTTCTCATCAATCAAGTTCAACTGGTCAAGCCGAGTTTGAATCCATTCATCTTCATTTAGCCCTGGATCATTTATGATTCTCAGAGAAGGTATTTGGACTTCAATTAGTAGAACAACTTCCATGTCGTATACCAAGGAGAAGGGAGTTGCCCCTGTTGATGTGCCTGCCGTGGTATGGTAACCATGGAGAGCAAATGGTAACATCTCATGCCATTCCTTGTAGGTCACTATCATTTTTTGTATGATCTTCTTGATGTTTTTATTTGCGGCTTCGATAGCGTCATTCATCTACGGTCGGTAAGGGGAAGAATTATGGTGCTGGATCTTGAATTGCGTGCATAGTGCAGTGATCATAGTATTGTTTAGATTGGTACCATTGTCTGTGATGATTCTCTTCGGGATACCGTACCGAGAGATGAGATTTTGTTTGATGAATCAGGCCACAACATTCTTGGTAACGGAAGCGAAAGAAGTTGCCTCAACCCACTTCGTGAAATAGTCAATGGCCACAAAGATGAAGTAGTGTCCATTAGAATCTATAGGTTTGACTTCTCCGATCATGTCGATCCCCCACATCGCGAATGGCCAGGGAGCAGTCAGGACGTTTAGAGGAACTGGAGGCACATGTACTTTGTCATCATAGATCTGACACTTGTGACAGGTTCGTGAATGCTGATGGAAATCTGCATCCATCGTAGACCAGTAATACCCTGCCCGTAGGATCTTTTTAGCCATCATATGCCCACTAGAATGGGTGCCAAAAACGCCTTCATATATATCAGCCATGATCTTGTCTGCCTTAACCTTGTTTATGCAACGAAGCAGAGTAGAGTCGTGGTTGCGCTTGTAGAGAATGCCATTATTGAGGAAGAACTTAGCAGAGAATCTTCTCAGGAACTTCTTATTATTGACTGAAGCTCCCTCCGGATACTCTTGGGCCTCGAGATACCTCTTAACTTCATGGAACCAAGGCTTTTCCACTACTTCTTCATTATCGATCTCGTGACAGTAAGTTGGTTCATCCATCCGCTCAATGGTGATTTGGGAAGCCTCGTTACCCTGCTTGAGTTTAAACATGGATGACATAGTGGCTAGCACGTCCTCTAGTTGATTTTCCTCTCGTGGAAAATGCTCAAAGGTAATTTCCTCAAAATGCGGGATTAATGTCAACACATGTTCTTTGTAGGGGATGAGATTAGGGTGCTTCATGTCCCATTCTCCTTTGATCTGACTGATGACTAAGGCTGAATTTCCGAATACCTATAAGGACTTGATTCCCAAATATATGGCAGCTTTGAGACCCATAATACACGCTTCATATTCCGCCATATTATTGGTACAGTTGAAACAAAGTCTTGCAGTGAAAGGAGTATGACATCCTTTAGGGGATATGATTACAACACTTATGCCATTGCTGAGTGCGTTGGAGGCTTCGTCAAAAACCAAGGTCCATTTGGATCCTTGTTCAGGTCCTTTATATGGTCTGAGTTCTTCAAAATTGTTTACCAACATGATGTCTTCATCTGGGAACTCAAATTTCATGGACTGGTAGTCATCCACAGCCTGATGAGCAAGGTGATCGGCTAGTACACTGCCCTTTTTTGCTTTTTGGGTAGTGTATTGAATGTCGTATTCAGTCAGGATCATCTGCCATCTTACTATTCTTTCCGAGAGGGTGGGCTTCTTGAATATGTATTTAATTGGATCCATCTTGGATATCAATAAGGTAGTATGGGTCAACATATACTGTCTTATCTAGCGAGTAGCCCATGCCAGAGCGCAGCAAGTTTTCTCGAGCAGTGAATATCTGGTTTCACAGTCAGTAAACATTTTGCTCAGGTAGTATATTGCATGCTCTTTTCGGCCAGACTCGTCATGCTTCCCCAACACACACTCCATTGAATTTTCCAAGACAGTTAGATACATGATCAAAGGTCTTCCCTCGACTGGAGGCATCAAAACAGGAGGCTCGTGAAGGTACTCTTTGATCTTGTCGAAGGCAGCTTGGCATTCATCATTCCATCTGACTACTTGATCTTTCTTCAGTAATTTGAAGATTGGTTCAGAAGTAGCGGTTAGGTGAGAAATGAATCTGGCGATGTAGTTTAGTCGTCCTAAGAATCCTCTGACTTCCTTATCGGTGCGAGGAGCAGGCATTTCTTGTATTTATTTTACCTTTGTAGGGTCCACTTCGATACCTTTATCACTGACGATAAAGCCTAGGAGTTTACCGGACCTTACTCCAAATGTGCATTTATTCGGGTTCAACCTTAGCTTGTATTTCTTTAGCCTTTCAAACAGTTTCTGCAAATGGTCAAGATATTCCTCTTTAGTTTGAGATCTGGCTATCATGTCATCCACATAGACTTCTATTTCGTGATAGATCATATCATGTAACAGAGCTACCATGGCGCGTTGATAAGTTACCCCAGCATTCTTCAACCCGAATGGCATAACCTTGTAACAAAATGTACCCCACTATGTGACGAAGTTCGTTTTCTCCATGTCCTCAGGTGCCATTTTGATTTTATTATAGCCTGAGAAACCATCCATAAATAAGAACACTTTATGTTGTGCGGTATTGTCAACCAGAATATCGATATGGGGAAGCGGGAAATCATCCTTAGGGCTTGCCCTATTCAAATCTCTGTAACCCACACACATGCGTACTTTACCGTCCTTTTTAGGCACTGGAACAAAATTGGCGACCCATTGTGGATAGGAGGTGACAACTAAGAATCCTGCGTTGAATTGTTTCATGACTTCAGTCTTGATCTTCTCTGACATGTCTGGATGCATGCGACGAACATTCTATTTTACCGGAGGGCAGTCTTCTTTTTTCGATAGATGATGGACCACGATATCAGCGTCAAGTCCCAGCATGTCTTTGTATGACCAGGCAAAGACTTCAACATAGTCATGTAGTAACTGAGTTAATCGCTTCTTGACACTAGGTTCCAGATTGGCACCTACCTTGACTTCTTTCTTGTCCTCTTTGGTACCTAAGTTAAATGTATCAACCAGTTCTTCGTGGGGTTGTATGGTCCTTTCTTCCTATTGTAGTAGCCTGGCTAGTTCCCCTGGCACTTCACAATCTTCCTCACCTTCATCTTCGGCTTGGAAGATTGGATTTTCAAAGTCACAAAAGGCCATAGAAGAATCGTTACCCATGGGATCCTGAGTGGATGTGGATCTATGTTTTGATATGTGAGTGTGCGTAAGAGCATAACTATCATTGAAAAAATAAACATGTAGAAAAAATAAAAACGAAGAGCGTAAAATTTGCATGAAAAATGTCCATGATTCATTGATGACATATGAAAATGAAGTAACAACCCTTACAAATGGACCGTTGTGCCTCGGGTAAGACATAAGGTTTTAAAGGTCTAAATTGTTTAATTATTACAAGTCCGACAAAAATTTAAAGACAATTACTGTTGGATAAAAGTAATAGGGACAAATTTTTTGGCTTCCCAGTTGTTGAGTCCTCCGTTGATAGTTGAAAAAAATCCATTCTTCCAGGTCACATTTGTTATCACTATCCTCCATTGTATTGACTCCGTGGCTGCTGATCCACAAAGGTGGTCCCCCAACATGAGCATGACGAACAACTTTCTGGGCTCCTGAAGTAAAACCTAAACCAAATTTGTCAGACTTGTAGGGGATATCCGGGAGTTGGCCCCAAATAGTACACCCACCTTCTTCGACTACTGCTTTGGTATCTTTTAGAGAAGCCATCTTCAGCGAAGGTCTGGTAATCTTCGGAACTTTGGAAATAGTCTTGGTTGCTGCAACTGTTTGTGGGACTTCCTCTAAATGTTGACACGGAGTTTCGATGAATTCACCATCCATTTCCACGTATTTGAAGGAGTTCAGGTGACTGACCATATATTCCTCCTCTCCATGGACAATGATGATTTTTCCCTTGGTTGGGTATTTCAACATCTGATGTAATGTAGAGGTGGCACCAGCGTCATGAATCCAAGGCCGTCCCAATAAACAGGAATAGGCAGGGCGAATATCCATTACATAGAAAGTTGAATCAAAGGTCTGAGTTCCAACTTTAATGGGGATGTCCACCTCCCCATGCACCATTCTCTTTGAACCGTCGAAGGCCCTTACCACTATGTTGTTGGGTTTTAAGGTCAAACCTTCATAGTCTAGTCTATCCAGAGCCTTCTTAGGCAATACATTTAAAGATGAACCAGTATCTACCAGGACATGGGCCAAAGTAGTGCCCCTGCATTCGACAGAGACATGCAATGCCTCATTGTGTTTCCTCCCTCTAGGTGTCAGGTCAGCATCAAAAAATCCCAAACCATTATCAGCAGTCAAACTGGCCACACAGTCCTTGAATTGGTCAGCAGAGGTTTCCTGTGGCAGATGGGCAGTTTTAAGAAATTTCACCAAGGGCTTCGCATGAGCCTCGGAGCACAACAGTAAAGCTAGCATAGAGATCTTTGAAGGGGTCTTCCCTAGCTGTTCGACTACATTGTAGTCGCTTCTCTTTGTAATTTTCAAAATTTCTTCCACCTCCTTCTTGGAGGCCTTTGGGATAGATACTGATTGCACCTTCATTCGGATAGGTTCAACCAAAATTACTTTGCCCCGAGTCTCGGTCGATTCGACAATAAGGGTGTCAGTAAGGGTAACCATAGGAACTGTAGTAGTAGTGTCAACTGGAACAAAAGCAGGGATGTTCATAGGACCGGTAACAGTTTTCGGAGGAGAAATCTCAGGGGAGAACACTCTTCCACTTCGGGTTATTTTGCTTGTTCCCACTGAAGATGTGAAAAACACAAGGAGGGGGGTTGAATTGTGAAACTTAAATCAAATGCTTAGACAACGCAATATTTTTATCCTGGTTCGTTTGATCTCAAACTACTCCAGTCCACCTGTCAAGGTGATTTTTCCTCTCTCCAACGAGGTCTTAATCCACTATATTCAAAGGATTACAACAGCTACTTTAAAAACTGTTAAAGCCTTCTTGAGTATAACCACAAACCGGTTTATCTTAAGGAAATCTCTTACAAATAATTTGAATAATGATGTGTTTAACGTTTTCTAATAAAACAATATATCACAACTGTGATAATACACAACTTAAGATTGGAATAAAACTGAATTTGCTAACATGTTTGAGTAAGCGTGGTTTGAAGGCTTGGCAAATTATGTGAGTGCATGCGTGCGTCTTTTCTCACACAGACTTGTTTATATAGACAAGGCAGAGATACGTTGTCCATAAAGCACTTTTAATGATAATAACTCACTTTCCTTTTTGAGAAGATCTTGTCTGAATAAAGCCATTAGCAATTAATTATGTCTTGAATACTTAGTAACGCTTCAGAATCTTCTTTGCTTATGGTAACGCTTCAGAGTGCTGATGACTTGGTAAAGATCTTTGATCAGAGTCAGAGTGTATATGTTTATGCGCAGATTCTGGTCATCAAACTTCAGCGTATGATCTGGTAGCTTCAGCGTGTAGCACATGTTACTGATCTTCTGATGCTTCTGATGCTGATGCTGATTCCATCAGAACTTCTGTATATACAAAACATAATTTTAAGAAGCATATTTGTCTTATATATATATCTTACAATTTATTTAATCTCTGTATTTTGTTATCATCAAAACTCTAATTAAGGGTTGTAGAATCAAACTATGTTCTAACAATCTCCCCCTTTTTGATGATGACAAAAACCAGATTTTTCAATTAAAAAGAAAGAATAAAAAGTATAGAATTAAGAAGAGAAACTCCCCCTGAGTTGTTTACTTCACTTTAATTCCATGAGTCTTTGAGCATCAGAACTTTACTGTATCTTTAATCAGAGTTTTGTACCTGTAAGATTTTCAGAAGAGAGAAATTTAAATGGATCAGAATGTTTGAGACTTATGTCTCAGTAATCCGTTATTGAAAAATATCATTCTTTCTCCCCCTTTTTGTCAGGTACCAAAAAGAAAAAATAATCAGAGCCAAAATGCATTTATATTAAAAACCAGAAGCAATGATAAGTTCAAAACAATTTAAAAATATTACAGATAGACATGTTTTAAAAACTAGGAATTTCTAAGAAGGAGGAGGTAGACGCGTGAACAAGGCTTCCAACATGCTCTTGATCTGGATGTTGGTTTCCTGTTGCTGGGTTAACATGCTGGATATTGCATCAATTTTGTTGTCCTGTTTATCCATTCTTTCCTTCATCAACATATCAGATCTTTTCATGTCTTCTAGAGTCTGCCTGTCAAGGGAGGAAGCTTGAGGATCTTCAGAAACAGGATGCTTCTCAGAGCTTTCTGCAATATCCTTTCCTTGACCCAGTTCTTCAACATGAATCATCTGCTCTTGAGTATCAGGTTGAACTTTGTTTACTGGACAACGTTCAGACCAGGGAGAAATGTCCAGAGGGAGAACTTCTTCCTTAAGCAGTTGGCTTAGAACTGGACCTTCAATTTCTTTCAGCAGATTGCTAAAGTTCTGTTGAGCTTGTCTGTAGCTCTATTCTTGCAACTTATAAGTTTCAGAGCATACCCATCTTCTGAACTTTGTCCAAAGGTAGTCTGATGCAGCAGGATCAATCAGCTCAAGACTAGCTTGCTTCAGAGAAGTGATCCACTTTTGTACTTCTATTTCAAATGTCAATAAGCTGGTACCAACATCTAGATGTTTTGGTTTTAGGATAGCTATTTTGTGGGTTATGGAAGCAAGACATTCAAAAACTGTTAAGTCAATGACAGTCTTGATGTTGTCTTCTGGATTGTTCTTTGGTGAGGGAGTGGGAGAGTCAGGAATTATGATTGGACTTGATGGGGAGTTTGGTGGAGTTGATTCTGGTGAAAAGGGAAGTTGGGGAATATTCACAATGGTACCAAGGGGCATACGAATGGCCATAGGTTCTGTGATTCCAGGAATGGGAATGGTATTAGAATCAACAGTTTGGTTTGATTGATCGTTATGAGGTTCTGGTTCACAGGATTCAGAGGGTTGAGCCTCAGAAGTTTGAACTTCTGGGCGAGATAGTTCAGGTTGTGGAGAAGGTGGATGAATTTCTGGTTGAGGAGATAAAGGTAGTGGTATTTCTGGTAGTGGAGAGAGGGGAATTTCTGGTTGTGCTTCTGTGGTGGTTTCAGGGTTTGGATTTTCTGGCATGGGAGCAGAAGTATGTTGGTCAAAGGTATCTATATCAGATAGAACTTTTGCAAGTTCTTGTTGGGTTGCTTCAATATTTGGATTTGGAAGTTGGGAGCGAGATCTTCTAAGAGTTAAAGATTCAGAGGGGTCAAAATCAATGTCAAAGTCATCAAATGTTTGTGGTGTGGGGTTTTCAGATTGAGTGGGAATTGGTATAGATGTTGATACCGAAATTGAATCTAAAACAGTTACAGAAGAAGGATTACCTCTCTTTTTAGGAGTATGCTGGGATAATCCTTCTGCTACAGCTTTCCTTTTCTTGGTTTTCTTCAGCACAACTTTTGGAGCCTTCTGCTGCAGATCCTGAATGTTCAGATTTGGTGTTGTACCATCCGCCTTGCAAGCATCCAGATATCTGACTATTATATTAGGTTTAGAATCAATCTCTGAGAACAGAGGAAAGTTATCCAGAGGGACTCTTCTGCTGGAGATTTCTGCAAAAGGAGTGACGTTGGGTTCCTTCTTGATGTTCTCAATCAACTTCATTTTCTTCAGATTCTTTGCATTCAGCTGTTTGCCAACAGTAACTTCCAAGGAGCTGATTTCCTGAGCCTCTGTAAGATGATCAATCAGCTTATTCTCTGTTAGAATATCTGATATAAGTCTTCCTAGGGGTATCCAGTCACTTTTTATGGGCTCCTCTTCTCTGGTTTCTTTAACACTTGTCCTTAGATGGTTAAATAGCAGATGAACCAGATTTACCTTGATCTTCTGAGAGATGAAGTAGATCAGAAATTGCTGATCAATATTGATGTAGCCAGGAGATCTGGTAGGCTTCCTGTGGTTTATGCATCCCAGAATGATCTTGGCCCATATTCTGTGATGGTCTTTTAAATCCATTATCTTGCTGGAGGGAAGCCCCAGAGTGAAGATTTCTCTAGCAATTAGGGCAACATCAGCGCATCTTTCAACCATGTCAATGCAACGTACACCACCACCACTGTAGCCTATTAATATTGCAATGAGATCCTCAGTAATAACTATCTTCTTCCCCATAATGTATGAAGTAACTTGATGGTTGGAAGATGAAGCATGAATCCAAAATTCCTTTACCAGAATTGGGAATGTTGGACCCACCAGTTGGTCAAAATATCTTTCCCAGCCTTGAGCCTTAACTTCTTCAGAGAGATTAAACCCATTCTCTTGAAGACTGTTGAAATCCACGATCAATTCAGAAAGAACTTCTAGATTTTTGATGGGTGTGAGAAGCGTTATGTAGGGTTCTTCGTATTGTTCAGAGGAAACTGTTTTCTGAGAACTGGAGGTAGGAATGCTGGAGGAAGCCATGTTCACACGAAGGTTTTGTGAAAAAAATTGAAAGGGTTTTGAGAAAGGATGCAAACAGAAATCAGTAAGTTTGAGAGAAAATGAAAGTGAAGGTAAAAGAGTGTAAATGGTGAGAAATGTGTTTAAATAGATTTCTGAACAATTTTGAAAACATAAACGGTAAGAGAGAGAAATTAATTATAATGATTATGAGCATTTAATGATAGCTGATTTTGGGGGATTTCAGAAAGATATTGGAACGGTTACCCATGACATGTGTCTCAATGCAACCAATCAGCGCTTTTGACCTTTCAGAAACGTGAACGCGTGTTCAGCCTCAGAAAGTAGCTGACGACTGGATGACACTTGTTTGCTTGAGTGAACTTCACATTTCTATCCTTGATTCTGTTACAATCTGTACTTCTAAATATCTGAAGAAAGATTGGTCAGTAGTTCACGAAAAATAAACAAAGTTCTGAAGGTTAAGATATGGAATCAAAACAGTTTTATTCTGGGCAGAGCTTCATGCTGAGATGTTTAAGAATGAAGTTGAACCTATCTTCAGAAAGAGGTTTTGTAAAGATATCATCCCATTGATGGTCTGTGTTAATAAATTTTAAATTTAGAATCCCTTTCTGAATATAGTCCCTAATAAAATGATGTTTTATTTCTATATGCTTAGCCCTAGAATGCAGAATAGGATTTTTACTGAGACAAATAGCAGAAGTATTGTCACAGAGGATAGGAATGTTACTCTCAAATATCTGGAAGTCCTCAAGTTGACTTTTCATCTAGAGAATTTGTGTACTGCATCCAGCTGCTGCTATGTATTCAGCTTCTGCTGTTGATAAAGCTATTGTGGATTGTCTTTTGCTGGACCATGAGATCAGATTTTCTCCCAGAAACTGGCAGCTTCCAGAAGTGCTTTTACGTTCTACTCTGTCTCCAGCGAAATCAGCATCACAGTATCCTATTAAGTTGTAATTACTTGATTTTCTATAAAACAAACCCAGATTAGTAGTACCTTTCAGATACTTGGAAATTCGCTTAACTGCTGTTAAGTGAGATTCTCTAGGATCTGATTGGAATCTAGCACAAATGCAAACACTGAATAAAATGTCAGGCCTTGAAGCCGTCAGATAGAGAAGAGAACTAATCATACCTCTGTAGACCTTCTGTTCTACCTTTTTACTTACCTCTTCTCTTTCCAGAATGCACGTGGGATGCATTGGAATCTTTGATTGCTTACATTCTGAGAGATCAAATTTCTTCAGAAGTTCTCTGACATATTTGCTCTGATGAATGTAAGTTCCTTATGGGGTTTGATTAATCTGAATGCCCAGAAAGAATTTTAGTTCCCCCATTAGGCTCATCTCAAATTCTGCCTGCATACATTTAGCAAACTTTCTTCCCAGAGAGGGTTTAGTGGATCCAAATATAATGTCATCAACATAAATCTAACATACTAAAATATCATTCTTAACTGTCTTACAGAACAAGGTTGTGTCCACTTTCCCTCTGGTGAATTCCTTTTCTAACAGGAAGTTACTTAGTCTTTCATACCAAGCTCTGGGAGCTTGTTTCAGACCATACAATGACTTCTTTAGTTTGAAAACATATTCTGGATTTTTGGAACTTTCAAAACCACGGGGTTGGTGCACATATACCTCTTCTTCTATATAGCCATTTAAGAATGCACTCTTAACATCCATCTTATACATAGTGATGCCTTTATTAACAACAAATGAGATTAAGAGTCTGATAGATTCTAACTTGGCGACTGGAGCAAAGGTTTCTGTATAGTCTATCCCCTCTTGTTGACTATAACCTTGTGCTACCAGTCGTGCTTTGTTTCTGATGACTTCACCTTGTTCATTCAGTTTGTTTCTGAACACCCATTTTGTACCAATGACGTTGAATCCTTTTGGTTTAGGAACTAGATCCCATACGTCATTTCTTGTAAATTGATTTAGCTCCTCTTGCATTGCTAGAATCCAGTCATTGTCCAGAAGTGCTTCATCAATTGTTGTTGGTTCAATTAGAGAAACCAGTCCCATGAGGGATTCTTCAGTGTTTCTGAAGCTAGATCTTGTTCTGATTGGATCTTCCTTCCTTCCTACGATTGTTTCTTCTGGGTGATCCATGCTGCTTCTGGATAGTCTCTTCTGAAGTTGATCAACAGAAGGTGCTGGATTGCTTGCAGTGCCTCTTTCTGATGTTGAGGGAGTGTCTCTGTTGAGAGCTTCTGATGATTTGTCTTCAGTACCTGTGAGTTCAACTTCCATACCTGCAAGGAATTCATTATGCTTTGACTTTTGAGAGTCAAGCTTATCATCAAAACGAACACTGATTGACTCTTCCACAATCTGTGTTTCTGTATTGTATACTCTGTACCCTCTTGAGCGTTCAGAATATCCTAACATAATACACTTTTGTGCTTTAGAGTCAAACTTGTTCAAATAATTTTTTGTATTCAGAATAAAACATGTACATCCAAATGGGTGAAAATAGGAAATGTTGGGCTTTCTGTTCTTCCACAATTCATATGGAGTCTTTTCCAGAATAGGTCTTATGGAGATTCTATTATGAATGTAACACGCTGTGTTTATTGCCTCTGCCCAGAAGATCTTAGCAACGTTAGTCTCGTTGATCATGGTTCTGGCCATTTCTTGCAATGTTCTGTTCTTTAGTTCTACAACTCCATTTTACTGGGGAGTTCTAGGACAAGAGAAATCATGCAGAATGCCTTTGTCATTAAAGAATGACTCAAAATCTTTGTTTTCAAATTCTCCACCATGATCACTTCTGACTTTGACGATTCTAAGATCCTTTTCATTCTGAACTTGGTTGCAAAAGGTAACAAACACAGAGTGTGACTCGTCCTTGTGCCTTAAGAACTTTACCCATGTCCATCTTCTATAGTCATCTACGATTACTAACCCATACTTCTTGCCACTGACTGAAGCTGTTTTAACTGGTCCAAATAAGTCAATGTGCAGAAGTTCTAATGGCTTGGAGGTGGAAACAACGTTTTTGGATTTGAAAGCTGGTTTTGCAAATTTGCCTTTCTGACATGCTTCGCACAGAGCATCTGAATTGAACTCCAGGTTAGGAAGTTCTCTGACCAGATTGAGTTTGTTAATATGAGATATTCTTCTTATACTAACATGTCCCAATGTTCTGTGCCAGATCCACTGCTCGTTGTTAACAGACAGTAGACATTTTACATTCTGACTTTTTAGTTCACAAAGTTTTATTTTATAAATGTTGTTTTTCCTCTTTCCATTAAATAGGATAGTCCCATCTTTCTGACTAACATCTTTGCATGAATTTTGATTGAAGATTATATCATAACCGTTATAACTTAATTGACTTATGGATAACTGATTATGCATTAATCCATCAACTAGTAAAACATTACTTATAGAGGGAAGATTTCCATTACCTACTGTTCCAGAGCCAATGATCTTTCCTCTCCGATTGCCTCCAAAACCTACGTGGCCTCCAGGCTTAAGTTCTAGGCTTTGGAACATATGCCTTCTTCCCGTCATGTGTCGTGAGTAGCCAGAGTCCAGGTACCATGACTGGTGTTTTTGCTTTGCTGCTAAAGATATCTGCCACATGTATTATTTTATCCTTAGGTACCCACATTTTCTTGGGTCCTGATTTGTTAGTTTTACCAAAACTCTGGTTGAATTTTGGTTTGACAGAGTAATCACTGCTTGTATATTTTATGTCATGTGTGTGCCCATATATAAAGTGTGAATCAAGTGGAGTACGCTTTATAACTAAATCCATGGCATTTTTTGGTGTAGGTACCTTACCTTGATATCCTATCCCTTTTCTTCCATTTCTGCTAACTCCATAGATCATTGAAGCCATTTTGCTTCTGTCTACGTTTTTAGCTAGAAACTTCTGAAAGTTGTGATCATACTCCTTGATGATCTCATCAACATTGCTGGGAGTTTCAGGGATTGTTTCCTTCTGAGAGTTTTACAATTGGTTTTCTAATTTTGGAATTTTATCTTTTAACTCAGAATTCTCCAATTTGAGACTCTCAGTCTTATCACAGTCAGAAGCAAGATTCCTTTTCAGGTTTCTGAATTTGACTCTGATCTGCTGATATCTTTCGAGTATTTCATTAAGGCTTTCAGCTAGTTCAGCCTTAGTAAAGTTTATAGTAAAGTCAGGGAATACCTCTTCTGTATCTGATTCAGATTCTAACTCAGAAGCTTCACTGTCTTCTGTTATGTTTGCCATGAGAGCTATGTTTGCTCTTTCATCATCTGATTCTGATTCAGCTTTAGATGTGTCAGAATCATCCCATGTAGCCATGAGACTTTTCTTCTTTTCCTTGCCAAACTTCTTTTTGGGCTTTTCCTTCTGAAGCTTTGGGAAATAACTTTTGTAGTGCCCTTGCTCGTTACATTCATAGCAGATGATGTCTTTGTTGTTTGGCTTTTTGTTTCCTGAAGAACCTTCAGATCTTCTATGTCTAGAGGAGGATTCTGACCTTCTGTATCTGGAGAAAGATTCATTCTGATTTTCTGATCTTCTGGGATTCTTGAACTTCCTTTGCCTCTGCTTCCACAATTGGTTCACCCTTCTGGAGAGGAGAGATAGTTCATCTTCTTCTGATGAGGACCTATCATAGGTTTCTTCCACAGCCTGCAAAACTTTGGAGTCAGATTTTCTGTTAGATTTTAAAGCTAATGGCTTACCTTGCTTTTGAGGTTTATCTGCTTCTAGCTATATCTCGTGACTTTTGAGGGAGCTGACAAGTTCCTCCAGAGATATTTTGTTGAGATCCTTGGCTAGCTTAAGCGTTGTGACCATTGGCCTCCATTGTTTTGGCAAGCTTCTGATGATCTTATTGACGTGATCAACAGTAGAATACCCTTTGTCAAGAACTTTTAGACCAGCAACAAGAATTTGAAATCTTGAAAACATAGTTTCTATTGATTCACTCTCTTCCATCTTGAATGCCTCATACTTCTGAATGAGTGCAAGGGCTTTGGTTTCTTTGACTTGAATGTTGCCTTCATGCGTCATTCTCAGAGAGTCAAACATATTATTTGTAGTGTCTCTGTTTGATATCTTCTCATATTCTGAATAAGAGATGGCGCTGAGAAGAATTGTTCTGGCCTTGTGATGATTTCTGAACTCACACTTTTGCTGATCAAACATTGTTTTCCTGTCAATCTTCTGACCACTTCCATCCACTGGGTGCGTGTATCCATCAGTCACCATGTCCCACAGATCAGCATCATGGGCCATAAAGAACCTCTCAATTCTGTCTTTCCAGTAGTCAAAGTTCTCTCCATCAAAGACTTGAGGTTTGCCACTGAATCTGTGTCTTTCTTCATTGTTGTCATTGCTGATGTTTTGATTTGGTCCTGCCATTGTGTTTTTCTGACGCTGGATCTTGTACTGACACAGTTAAGTGTTATAAGCTCAGAACCAGGCGCTCTGGTGCCAATTGAAGATGTGAAAAACACAAGAAGGGGGGTTGAATTGTGAAACTTAAATCAAATGCTTAGACAACACAGTATTTTTATCCTGGTTCGTTTGATCTCAAACTACTCCAGTCCACCTGTCAAGGTGATTTCGCCTCTCTCCAACGAGGTCTTAATCCACTATATTCAAAGGATTACAACAGCTACTTTAACAACTGTTAAAGCCTTCTTGAGTATAACCACAAACCGGTTTATCTCAAGGAAATCTCTTACAAATAATTTGAACAATGATGTGTTTAACGTTTTCTAATAAAACAATATATCACAATTGTGATAATACACAACTTAAGCTTGGAATAAAACTGAATTTGCTAAAGTGTTTGAGTAAGCGTGGTTTGAAGGCTTGGCAAATTATGTGAGTGCATGCGTGCGTCTTTTCTCACACAGACTTGTTTATATAGACAAGGCAGAGATACGTTGTCCATAAAGCACTTTTAATGATAATAACTCACTTTCCTTTTTGAGAAGATCTTGTCTGAATAAAGCCATTAGCAATTAATT
The DNA here is from genome assembly GCA_948472305.1 of Vicia faba. Classification (NCBI taxonomy): domain Eukaryota; kingdom Viridiplantae; phylum Streptophyta; class Magnoliopsida; order Fabales; family Fabaceae; genus Vicia; species Vicia faba. Next base: position 361,421 of record CATIWC010000329.1, on the reverse strand, counting down.
CTGTCTTGAATACTTAGTAACGCTTCAGAATCTTCTTTGCTTATGGTAACGCTTCAGAGTGCTGATGACTTGGTAAAGATCTTTGATCAGAGTCAGAGTGTATATGTTTATGCGCAGATTATGGTCATCAAGCTTCAGCGTATGATCTGGTAGCTTCAGCGTGTAGCACATGTTACTGATCTTCTGATGCTTCTGATGCTGATGCTGATTCCATCAAAACTTCTGTATATACAAAACATAATTTTAAGAAGCATATGTGTCTTATATATAAATATTACAATTTATTTAATCTTTGTATTTTGTTATCATCAAAGCTATAATTAAGGGTTGTAGAATCAAACTATGTTCTAACACCCACAATGTTGCCGATGTCGGGGTCAGCCTTCTCAAAAAACGATTCTTCAACAGCCAGCCAATCTTGCTTGACGCCGTGGTAGTAGACGTCACCCCCATAGTTCCAAGGGACAGTTTTATCTGAGGAGTACGGGATTGGCCCTGGCATAGTAATTATCAATGTAGTCACCTTCGAAACATATGTAATCCTAATAGGTCTTTTGGTGGAGACCCTGGAAGGATTGGCGGAAATGGTTATTATTGAAACATCCTTGTAAGCAATGGTTGGAACGGGAGTCTTTTCAAACAAAATCTCTTTGTCATCCATCAGGTGCTGGATACCTGCTTTCAATAAATGAAAACCAGTTGGTAGGGATAAACAGAGGTGGTAGCCTTCGCCACAGCCCGGAAACAAACTGGCGTTCAACAGGTTCCTCTTGACGGTCAGGAGAGGAGTAATAAGCTCATAAACAATAGTAACAAACACATCATCTTCAACAGCATTAATATCACGGCCGTGCTTGGGCATAGGAGCGGTGATGACATTTGGGATCTCAGGAGCATCAAATTCAATTTATTTTGCCTCGAGAAGATCTTGCACCTTATTTTTCAAAACCCAACAGTCGTTTGTATCATGACCTGGACTTTCTGAATGGTAAGCACAACGAGCATTTGGGTTATAACAGGGAGTGGCAGTGTTGGGATTCTTCGGAGCTTCTCGAAAGGTTACCAAATTAGATCTCAACAAGTGTGGCAAGACTTAAGACAACGTCATATTTATCCGGGTAAATTGTCTTACTGGTCTTTACGTTCTAAGCTGGTTATTCCTTTGTTGAGTAGGTGTAGGCTTAAGGATCATGACGCCCCCTACCGTTGGACGGCGTTCAGTTCTGTCCTAATTCCTTTGATGGTATGTAGCACCAACCTATTTCTTCCCAGTGAATGGTTTTCTCACGGCACTGGAGGATGCGTCCTTTTGGATCTTCCCACTCTTAATCCCAGCTTCCACTCTCTCCCCGGTCAAGATTAATTCAGTGAAGCCGACTGAGGAACTATTAATTAGATGATTAAAGAAAGGACCAGACAGAGTACCCAGAAACATGTCCACTAGCTCCTTGTCAGATAGGGGAGGCTGGACTCTTCCTTCTAAGTCCCTCCACGTCTGAGCATAGTCTTTGAAACCCTCGCTCGAATCCATAGCCAGACTCTGGAGTTGAGTACGGGTGGGAGCAAGGTCCGCGTTGTACTGATACTGCTTATAAAAAGCAGCGACCAAGTCTTCCCAATTATGGATATTGGCCCTCTCCAGTTTATAGAACCAATCTAGCTGAGTCCTGCATAGACTATCCTGAAAGAAGTGGACCCATAAATCTCTATCAGCAGTGTGAGGTTGTATCTTCCTCACATAAGATCAGAGGTGCATCTTGGGACACGAAACCCCGTCGTACTTAGCAAACACTGGTGCCTTTAACTTTGGTGGAATAACAATCCTAGACACCAAACCCAGCTCTTCAAAGTCTAGCCCGGGCACTTTCTGAATCTCTATTGCACTTAAGCGATCTTCCAACTGTTTGTATTTGTCGTCAGCTGGAGGATACTGCTCTTTAGAGTAAACAACCTCTTCAAATTCTCAATGGTCAGTAACTTCCTTGTTTTCCCCTTCTTGATTATCCTTTTCACCTGATGATGTTGCGAAGTCTAGAGTCCGTCTGGCTTACCCTTGGAACCTTCTTCCCAGATTCAAAACACCGGTTGATTTCTTTGATTTCTTCTTCTTTTATTTGATTAGTAAATTTTTAAAATCCTCTTGTCCTTTCTCCAGAGTAAAGAACATTTGTTGAAACTAAGAATTCTGCGCCTGAAGATCTTTTACTGTCTGTTCCATATCCATCTCACTGAAATAAAGAGTAGAAAGATAAGAAGACTTGTTGTAAGAAACTTGTTTGTGTTATGATCAATGAAGATGCATATGCAATGATTTCAAGGAAATTAGAGATTTAAATTTGCTTTAGACAAAAAGGAATACACGTCATATTAATAAATCAAAGTTTGAGTACATCATGCCTCTTTGGGCTTACAAAGAAACAAAAATACAAAATTTTATGACAAAAAAGTTGAACGCATCCTCTTTGGTGTGATATAGGCGTTCAGACTCCTCTCTTCTTGAAGCTGCTTGGTGAGTTCCAAAACTTTTTTCTCGCTGGCATAGAATTGGGCTTCGAAAGTGTCTCTCTTTTCCTTAAGCTGTATCCAATTCCTTTGCAATTCTTCGAGAGAGGTGGGCATGTTAGGATGAAGGATAGTGTACGGGACCTCTCCTTCCACAACAAGCTCTATGATAACTGGGAGAATAGAGGGGTAAGGCATCATAAGACTTTGAGCACGGGCTCGTACCCATTTGAGATAAGGTTCAAGAGGGATGGAGTTCTTGTGCCCCAGTGTCTTTCTATCCACCTTGTTTACCATCTTCCAAGCTTGCGTGAACCTCTGATGGTAGCCTTGATCATCGCTTTCGTAGTCGAACACCAAACCTTGGATGAGTATCTAATGAGAACCATCTCTCCGGGCATACCCAAACTGTCGTAAAGCTAAGAAAGGGTTGTAAGTGATACCTCCCCTAATTCCAAGTAGAGGGACATTAGGGAATTCCCCACAACGGTCAATGATAGAAGTATCGTTCGAGGATCTTGAACACAAATGAATATCAGAGTGGGTGATGGACATCATCCTCTGAGACCATGTTAATCTTTGCGCATTCTTAAATGTTGATCGAGGTAGGTGTGAAATGAACCACTTGGCGAGTAGGGGAATACAACACAAAAGGGTTCCTCTTTTCTTCATGGTGCGAGTATGGATGCCATGTAAGATGTCTCCCAACAAGGTAGGTATAGGATTACGGGAGAGAAAGACTTTGATGGCATTTACATCTATGAATTGGTCCGAGTTGGGGAAAAGAACCAGACCATAGATGAGAAGGGCCAGGACGTCTTCAAAGGCTTGAAAATCCATATCTTCCCAGAACGAACGAGCTTTCTCTAATAGAAATTTGGCTAGGAACCCTTTGACTCCACTTCTAGTCTCCCAATTTGCTATGATGTTGGATCTCTTCAGATGTAGAGCTTTGGCCATGACCTCAGGTTTCAGGATCCCTTCTAGACTAGTGAACAGTATCTGATCAAGCACGAGCACTCCTAATAATAGAGAGAACTCTTCTAGTGTAGGTACCAACTGATAGTCAGGAAAGTTGAAGCAATGATGTGTGGGATCAAATAATTTAAAGAGCACACACATCATTTCTTCTTGGAAATTGAAGGTAGCCAAACTGAGGATTCGTCCATTATTCTTGGTAAAAGAAGAATCTTCGGGCACCCTTTATGCTAACTCTTGGAGCCGAGGGTGTGCTTTCACGAAGTTGATTCAGATGGTGTTTCTTCGAACGAAGTTCATGGCCTACAAAACAAAAACAAAGATAAATTCCTAAATCCTTGAAATGGTTAGTGAGATTGCGTTTGATGTTATGATGTTCATGATGTTATGTACAAGTAAGCACATACACACAAGGAAAAAACAAGTCCTTAGGCTTAGGCTTGCATGGAGTTTGTAGGTAAGTACCCCTTTGAAGTTTAGTTGGCTCAAACATGTCCTAGTTAATAGTAACCGGGTTCTAAGGGATCTCAATATCACTGACCTTTCTTTTAGGCATTGTCCCAGCACAATCAATCTTTTCTTACGGCCGGGATATCCCAAAAGTCTAGTCTCAATGAGTGTAGTATCGAGTATCAACCAATTTTCAGCTTTCCACCGAAACCGGTTATCTCACTACGTCCTAATTGACCAAGTTTGTTCAATTAAGGTTCTAAAGTCAGTTAGTGCTTCATGACGCCATTCAGCGGCCTCGTATTCTCCTCGATTCAACACAAGGGATACTGGTACCCAAAAATGCATCACACTAACGTAGCCATTGTTTCAACCATATTGGTCTACACCGTATAGTTTCCACAATATATTGCTACTTACCCAACAAGGTGTCCCAAATCTGGGTGGAGGATCAAAGCAATCCCAAATAAGGAACCATAATGTAAAGCATGCAAGTCAAACAAAGAAAGCAAGTAAATGTGATCTAGCCCTAAGGTAACCCCACTTTTAAGTTTATTCCCCAACAGAGTCGCCAGTTCTGTAACACGGTGGGAGAACTGACTTGGTGTTTTGCGTTTTATCGCAAATGTTGCAGCTAGCAAGAGTCGGCACCGACTTTTCTTTTATCTAAAAGGAAAGGTTGAAAAGAACAGGAAAGACCTTTGAGATATTTTCTTGAGTTCGGGGGGTAGATTATGAAAAGGGAAGGTATTAGCACCCTTTTCATCCATAGTTATCTACGGGCTCTTAGTTTCTTGCTAGATCACTTGCTTTTGTTTGAAAATGTGCTTTGTATGGTTTTTTTAAAGTGTTTAGAAAAGGCGCCATCGTTTAGGAAAACTTTGTAATGATTCTTGTTTGTAAGAATGTATACAAAGTGTTGATCTTTTGAAAATGATTTCAAGTTTGAAAGATGTTTTTGAAAGTGTTTGGGTGCTTGTTTTGAAAATATCAAGGATGTTTTGGTTTGAAAAATGAGCAAGCAACTAGGAACATTATACCTACTAAAAAATCTTTCATGTTTATTTCCTCTTTCCTTTGACATTGTTATCTTACCATTGATTTGGTAAGAAACCCTATCTTTGGATGTAAAAAGGGACGGGCAAGGGTCATCATATAGTCATGAATAGAAATATTGTAAGATATCTTACCATTTTCTTTGAGGGACTAAGATCATTCGTAAGGCACCATTTGTAGCGTCATCGAGGGACTATGATCTTGTATTTTATTTGTTTTTGCTAAGACATCTTACATGCGTATTATGACCATTTATTTCTCAAGGCAACAAGTAGATTTACCCTAAGTGTGTAAGTGTCCAAGTGTATTGATTTACATGCATTGTTTTGTCTTTGAATTAGGGTTTTCTAAACATTTATTTTATCTTTCCGTACAAACCCTAATTTACTAGCGTTTATATATAAAGCATTAAATTGCGAAAAATAAAAATACTAAGATATTACATCATTAGGGGAGGGGTATACAAAATTTACAAAATGTGAATTTTGCAAGAAAATTAAACCTAATTGACTATTACAACCATATTGAATAATATACAAGAATTGAATAAATAACAATGTACAAATGCAAATGAAAAAAAAAGAAATGATTTTTATTTGGTTTTTTTATGAAAGGGGTTTAGTCTTGACCTAATTTAGAAAATGATTAATTAAAAAATTAACAAAAACTTAAACCTAAATTAAGAAAGAAAATTAAGTTAAAATGTTTTTAGGGTTTCATTTATGAAAATGTTTTAAATTAATAAAAATAATATGAATATTAATTAATTAAAAGAAACCTAAGTTTTAAACTAATTTTAATTACAATAAAATAATATAATAGTTAAACCTAAACCTAAATTTTAATTATTAAGAAAGAAATTAATTTATTAAGAAAATGTTTTTGTTCTGGGGGTTTAATAAAACAAATAAACTAAATAAGTGTAAAAATAATAAATAAAATATTTTTAGATTTTTATTAATAACAATAAAAATATAGTAATAATAATAATAATAATAATAAAGTAAAAGGAAAATAAGAAAATAAGAAAAAAAAGAAAGAAATAGTAATGAAAATTTGGGCTAGGGGTTGCTGAAGTAAGGCAGGGATTAGAAAGATAGCAAAAAAGAAGAAGGCCCAATGTTGGGCCCAGGCCCTGCAAAGAAACCAAAAAAATGTAAAAAAGTTTGAAAAAGAACAAAGGGCAGCCTGCTGGGTGTTGAACCCACGCCCTCTTGGTTACCAGTGCGATGCCTTACCACTGGGTGGCTATACATCAGTTTACTTATGTCAAACCAAAAATACATGTTACAAATCAAATCCATGGCCTGAACTTCATCTTCAACCTCATGCCTAGCAAGAGTACCTGTAACTTCTTCATCTCTCAACAAATATGGAAAGTACAAACATGAAAGTTGTGGTATTTCTTCTCACAAATCCAACCATACAAATTCAACTCTAAAATTCTCTAAGCCCAGGCCATATAAATGCAAACTATGGATATGTACAGCTTTGTGGCAATGAGGTCTACATTTTATCTTTGAAAATGAAAGCTTAACAGTGACTATATGAATAGTTCAAAAGTCAGAAAACTTACCTTGGAAGAGGGTATCGTGTTTTGAGTTTGAGAAGCTTTCAATGAGTTCTAGTGATTGGGTTAGCTTCCTCAAGTTCCCAGGAAGCTAATGTGATGCTTGACTTGTACTGAAAGTGGCTGAGGAGTTCTGGAGAAGTCCACTTACAATGCTCTATTTTTGAGTTTGGATAATGGTGGAAATGGAGTTACAGAACTGTAACAGGTATTGGGATGAGTTGTATTTGATGTTTAGAAGCTTTAGGAACCAAAAGGCTTGAAAACACACGAGGGAGATGTGAGTTTCAAGTTTTTGGTTAGATTATGTAACAATGGAGTTTTTGTGTGTGATTCTGAGTTCTTGAAGGGTTAAGCATGCGTGTGTTTTGATGCAAACAACTTATGCATAAGTAAGGAAAAGGTTCTAGCACTTGAGAGGGTCAGAAGTGCAAGATATAGAGTTATGGCTATGTCACTTGATTTTAAAGAAAAGTGAAAACATGGTTTCAAGGAAAAGTACAAGAATGGGATGAGTTGTTTTGAGGCTTTAAACAAGTTTCTTTTGGGTTATAGATTGTGTATGATCAGAAGAAAACAAGTGCAAAGCTCAAGAATTGATTTTGTGCATAAAGCTACTTTTCCAAAATGGAAGTGTGCACTTTCTTGCCAAAATGGAAATAAGCATGGGCAATTCATTGAATGCTTGAGTTGAAGCTTCTTACAGAAGTGCAGACATTTAATTATGGAGTGCGAAGAAATTTTGAGGCTTTAAAAGCAAAGATTTCGCAACCTAGCATGGATTTGAATTCTTGTTCATCACAAAATTCTTCCTTGTAAAACAACTTGAAACCCTAACTTCTGACCTTCGATTCTCCTTGCTCACAAATGATCTCAAGGAGTTCTTTGAATTTTTAGAAATCTTGTAATGTGCTCTACAACCCATCTTTGAATCACTTTTGCAAAATACAAATGGAACTATGTGAAACTTGGCTAAGAAGTTAGGTCAAAATCCTGACCAAAATGCTCAAAATTTCACTAAGTGTTTTAGTTTCATGACCAAGATTTCATGGATTAATAACTTGAGATCCAAGAATTTTTAGGAGGAGTTGTTTAAAGAAGTTTTTTATATCTCATTGAGATCTACAACTTTTATGTTGAAAGTTTCTTTTGAATCATCTTGCATCATGGTGAAAAATTGGCTCAAAGTTGTGAAAAAATATGAAGTTTTTAACACTTAGAAAAATTTCTAAGTTTGGAAACTTTGACTTTTCAAAATGAAATCTCGAATTTTTGATTTCATGATGAACAATTTTCATATTTTGACATGTTTTGATGAATTGTGATCTTTGACACTTGATTTTGACCAAAAAGTCAAAGTTTGACTTTTCAGTGTACAATTGACTTTTGATCAGTTGACTGAAAATCAATTATCGATCAATTGATCTTGAGGGATGTTTTGAGTCATGAAGTTAGGTAAAAATGATGCAATTGAACCCTTGAGATCATGTTTCCAACCAATCAACCATTTGCTAGGTCAAAAATCAGAAATTGCCTTTTCTTAGCAAAACCCTAATTTTGACCATTTTGCCCTTTTGATGATCTGATCAAATTTCTTGAGGAATTGTGGTCCAAACTTGATCAAAAGATACATATGAGTTCATAATGTTGATATGGATAAAAAATTATGAAGTTTGACTGTAAATTGGCCACAATTGACTTTTTCCCTAATACAACTGATTTTTAGGTCAATTGTTCAATTGACTAAGCAAAAATGTGATCCAAGACTTGAAACTTGACATGAGAAATATTGAGCATCCATAATGATCCATTAAAGTCATATGAGGCATTAAAAGTTCAATTATCCTTGTGAAATCTCAAACCCTAATTTCAGTCATATGAGGAAAGGGGCCAGAACAAGGTCGTGCCATTTCTAGTCACGGGCTGTGTTCTTCATCATACCTCACAATACAGGCAGTTTCAGGATAAACAAGCCCTAGAAATGGACTCAGGAGGGTTGACTTGGGGGGGGGGGGGGGTAGCCTTGAATGTAGGCTTTGATTTTATGATTTTGCAGGTTTTACATTTTTGATATCCCGGAGAAGACGACGGGAGTTTGACTCCGGCGTCCCTCCGGTTAGTTGACTCAGGCAGAAGCGTGCATGGATGGATCAACATCTCTGATTGGCTCATTCAAACATCAAGGTCCCACCTGGAGCAGGCATGTGTGCATCTCAGCATGATTCACTTGCTTCACATATATATTATTGTTTTTGTTTATATAAATGAATGATAAAATGGCCTGGTGGCGAGACGTGTGTGTGTATATCTAGAGGTCATGGGTTCAACCCTAGATTGCTGCGTTTTGTTTTATTTTTTCAACATTTCTCTTTTGTAGTTTTTTGTTTGTTTGAGCGTTGGGCTCATCTCCATGGGCCAAGCAAGTTTCAAAAGCACACCCCCATGTTTGCTTAGACATTCGGCCCAAGTCTCTTTATTTTTCTTTATTTGTTCATTTAAGTTTTTTATCAAATCATATAAAATCAAATAATAATAAAAAACAATAGACTTATGATTTTACTAATTAGTTTTTAATTTTGTAATTAATTAGATTAATTATTTTAACTTTATTTTACTAATTTTAAAATCAATTAGACTTAGGTTATCTTCATCCAAATATTTTCTTAAATAAAAATGCAAAAAAAACTTTAGAACTAGGTTAATTTCTATTTAATATTTATTTTTCTCAATTAAATTTAGGGTTAATTTATTTTAAGCATCTTTTTTTAATAAAAAATAAACAAAACAACAAAAATATTCTTCTTTATTTAGATTTTTTTAACTTCTTAGACGTATTGTTTATCTCTCGCGCGTTTAATTTTCACACTTTTACGATAATGTAATTATATCCGTGTATGTAATAGCTTAAGTAGGACTTTTATCGCTTTCCTTATTTTAGTTTTCCCCCAATTTTGTATATTGTAAATCCCCCTCCCCGAAGCATTGTAATAGTGTAGGTTTAACTTTCCGCACTTTTTTAATTTCTGTATATTATCTGTTAGTAATTAGGCGTGCATGATAAGACTGAAAATTAAAATGTTAGCGAACTTAATAATGCAAGATAAATAACTGAACTTAACATACATGCAAATATGCACCTCTAGGGTATCCCAACTTTGGTTGCCTTCGGAAAAACAGTCACATATCTCGAAACGTGAGAAGTTTTAGTGAATATCCTTCAGTTTAAAAATCACTTGTCCCTCGATGACCCTCTCGACGTTGCCTCGGTTTAAAAGTGATCTAGAACTTTAGGGTGGCTACTAAAGCCTCTTGCCAAGTTGCCTTCGTGACTATAAACGTCCCTTCGATTGTTCCTCAAACATCCAACGACAAGGCTACCTACTTACTAATAGTAGGATAGAATTGTCTAAAGTAAAAGAGGAAAAGAACGACCCTTTTTCGAGTATAAAAGTAGATAGTTGTTAGAAGTTTGCTCAAACATTTTGCACTTACACAAAAAACTACTTTTCAGAAACAATTTCAAAACACTTTGTATACTTTCTCTACTACCCCGAGAAACATTACAAAGTTCACCATACTAAGGCATTTTCAAACACACAAAGCACAAAGTTATTTAAAAAATGAGCAAACCTCTAAGAGCCCGTGGAAAACCACGGATGGAAAGGGTTCTAACACATTCCCTTTCCATAATCTACCCCCTTACTCAGAAAATCTCGAAAAAGGTCTTTTTATGTTCTTTTCACCATTTCATTTGTTGGATAAAATAAAAGTTTGTGGCAACTCTTGCTTACCGTAACATTTGTAAATACAAACGCAAAACCAGTATAACAGTCAATTCTGCCACCGTATCACATGAGTGTATATGACGTCGGCGGAACTCCTCTCGTCGATCTAGATGTGGTGCACGTCAAAGTTAGCCATCTTTGCCTGCACGAGCAAAGGGATGTAGGAGTTGGGAGCTCCACCAGGCAGTTCCTCCAGGTAGAAAGTGATGGGCTCAGATTTTCCCTGGAACCTGTCGAGGGTCACGGTCTGGACCGAGGTTGCATCTATCAGCTTCTCAAACTTAGTTTTCACCGAATTAGCGGAGAGAGTGTTAAATCCCCCTCCAGAAATGACCGTGGCAGTGGGGACTTTCTGCCACCTGCTATGGGTAAATAAGAGCTTCTCGTCTTTGATGTTGTTGGGGATGTAGAAATCCTAGGGTCACGAAATGGACAAGGCAACTTGGTGGGGGGCAGCTTCGTCAGAGGGGCAGGCATCCTCCTCGATCTCCTTATCCTTGCGCGTGTTACGACAAGGGACCTCGTTCTTCTTGTGCTCCCTAAGTCTCCCTACCTTAATGAGGGTCTCAATAAAATTCTTCAGATGTATGCAATCCTAGGTAACATGGCCGTGACTTAGGTAGTACTGATGATATTTGGTCCTGTCGACCCCGAGCTCGGAGGATGTAGGCTTAGGTCGACGAAATCTGTCGTCCCTGAATTCAGCATTAGCACACTCGACGAATATGCGATCATGGGGAGAGATCAAAGGAATGTACTCGGTACAGTGCTTGACTGGTCCTCTATGCTCGCGAGGGTCGTGATGCTTTTAATCCCATCTCTTATCCCCGGGTCATCAGGATGGTTCTGCATCGTTGCGACTCAGGGCACTAGGTGCTCCGAGGTTCTTGGAATCGCAGACTTTATTGGTGGCCTCCTTATCCTTGTACATGATGTAAGCCCGAGCTTTATGGAGGAGATGATCGAATGACCTAGGGGACTCGATGCCAACTGCCTTATGAAAATTCTTGCTCGAGAGAAGGCCTTTCTTGAGCAGATACCTCTTTATGTGGTCGATGGTGGGGACCTGAATAGCCTCGTGGGTGAACCAGCCAATGTATGCTCGAAGAGATTCGTTGGATCCCTGGATGATTTCTTCGAGAGACGCCTCAGTCTTAGGGTGACACTGAGAAGCAGGAAAGCTGCTGGAAAACTAGCTCTTCAGATTTCTCCAAGAAGTGATGGATTTGGGGGAAAGGCCTTTGTACCAGTTCATAGCAGTTTTCGTCAAAGTCGTAGAGAATAACCTGCAATTGATGGCACCCCCTATGTTGTGGAATTGGAGCATCGCCTTGAAGGCATTAACATGGTCGTCAGGATCCGTCAAGCCATCATAGTTGTTAAGAGGTGGAGTTTTCTCCATTCCCTTAGGGAAAAGAGCCTCTATAATAGTTTGGGATAACGGACCGCGGAGGTCATCTTCACCGCTCTCCAATTATGAGGACCGAGATTGGGAGAAAGAATAACGGTGTCTTCTATGGCGAGGGCGACTCCTCGATCGAGTTTTCTTTTCTTCTCTCCTCTTGTCCTTTTTAGGAGCCGGAACACTATTCTTTGTGCAGAGGGGTACGATTGCACTTCTTGAAGATTTCTTGTTGGTTCCTTCCAATTAGTGTCTCTGCGGAGGAGATTGAAAACGAGGCTCCTGTCATCGAGGAGATGGGATGCACGAGTCAGGCTTCCAGTATCTTTTCGGTGACTTGAGGGTTTTTAGAATTCCAAGGCATTTGCCTTGCGTGAAGATCATGTAATTAGTCTTGTTGGTAACCGTGAACATGACTTTGGTAGTAGGGTCAGCATTCTGCGACACATATATTTCCTTGCATGCTACAGGTTTGTAGTTGTATCGGAGAGGCTGGTCGAGAAGATGTGTTAGAGTGGAGGAATAAGCGGTTCTTCCGTCCCTGATGTCGAGCTTGTGGCCAACATTGTTGTTGTTATTGTTTCCAAATTCGGCGAAGTGAACATTTGGATCATCATTGTTAACTTGAGCGGCCATGACAATCAGAAGGTTGAATGTTTGCTTTGATCTTCAATTAGTAAAAGACGGGGAATCAAGTTTCCCGCAGACGGCGCCACTGATTGTACCTGATCAAAAGGGATCTTCGATGGCTCATAAGTTGGAAATGGATGAATGTTGAAGTGAAGTGGGGGGGGGGGAGGTACCTGCAAGACACTATGATGACAAGTCCCAGCAATGGGCCAAGATCCACACATTGGGCCAAGAAATTTGGCCCAATAGCAAAGACTTCCAAGGTTACGTGAGTAGTAGAGTCCAACACGTGGCCTCCTCCTTGGTCAACTGCCCTGAGATAATAGGGAAGTTGGACCCGTTATTCTTGGTGGACAGGATGGTGGTTTAAGAGCCGTTGACTGTGTTTCTCTCGTGGGCACATGGGGACATCCTCAATAGTTAGTAACTTGGGCTGGATGCTATTAGGTTATAGTAGAAGTGCTGGATTGGGCCTGCCCCATGATGGGCAAAGCGTCAGTCGAATCCAGAATAATAACTTTATCAAATATTTAATTGATTAATTAATTCAATTAAGTTATTTTTAAAAGATTAATCCATCCATTTAAATTTAATTAAATTAATAAAAATAAACTATATAATATTGATATACTTTTTTTAAATAGCATTACAAAATTATCTATTATATAAATCTATAAAAAGTAAAATACCTGGATTTTCCACAAAACCTTCTGACTATTGAAAGAACCATCAGAAAATCATTGAGAGAAAATCAATAAAGTCTCCCTCGAGTATTTATTTATCCCACAGGAAGATAAAGTAAAATCACCAAAGAAAAACCTGATAAGAGAGAAATCACGATCTTATGACTGAGAGATCGGACAAGGGAGTCGATTATGCAATAGGAAGGTATTAGCACTCCTCACGTCTTGGTACTCCACGAGATCCACTCTTGTTGTTCTAATCAAATGGTGTGTTCTATCTAAAGTTTACGAGCTAAGGGGAGAAATACATGTATGCAAAGTGTATATACAAAGAAAAAAGGTTTTATAAGTCATGCTCGCTGCAGTTGCAAACCTTTAGTGCCTACGTACCACCCTTCATGCAGCAGCGGGTCAAGGCACTTATAGTTCTCCTTAAAAGTTTTGGTTGGTTGCATGTTTTTATGGATAATGCCATGTTTGCATCATTGCGGTTAGGATTACAATTCGTGTTTAGCGTTGCAACTCATAGGGAGACTTATGCTCGGCCCCTCACACACTTAACATTTCCAAGCTGCTCGAACTTGAAATAACACATCCTTATTGAAAAGGTTTTAAAAGAAAAAGTCCGAGGATAAAAAGATTTGCATTGGTTGATATTTTTGTTTGCGAAAGAGTTTGTAATTTGAACCGTAATAAAGTCCGAAAGTGAAAATAGATCAAGATTCAGTTTAAATCGATCCGCTCTATCCCCAAAAGACTCAATTGTATACAATTCACATCTTCCTTTATTAAGTGTTTTGTTTTTTCTTAAAGAAAGAAGTTTTTGTTTTAATAATGCAAAAGGGGATTGAAACATTCTAAGGGAGACTAACAAGCCTAAAGTTGTCATGCAATGGTGGTCCTAAAGTTTGGATAACAAAGGGAAACATCTACTTAAGTAAGCATGCATTGATTACAATCCTAATGTCTAACTCGCATTAGAAACAAAACAAGTGCATCCTAAGGGAACATGCAAAGGTCTAAAGAAAAAGCACAAATACAAGTGCAATCGAACCAAGTCGAAACAAAACCAAAACAAGAATCAAGTGCGAGCTACCAACAAACAATGAATCCAATGGATTTCAAAGTGGGAGTAATGAACTCCTTCCACTTGATTTTCTCAAGCACTGGTACCGAGTAACAACTCGAAGCGTCAACGTTTAAAGAAACGAGAGCTAACATCGTCGAAATGAATGACAAAGTGTGAGGTTTGGTTACGAACCCTTTTCAACTTTATTTGACTCAATGGACAAGAATAAGCATGATTCAAAGAATCAACATATAACGTGAGCTAAGAACGACCAACGACCTTAAAATTGTCGGGGTCGATTGCGAGCCCTTACTCCACTTATTGACTCGATAGCAAGCAGAAAGTAAAAGGGAAATGAGAGGGGAGTGGTGTTTGCCTTCGTCGAGGTCTTTTACACACAAACAAACACAAACATTGCCTTCATCGAGGACTTTTAAGCAAAACAATATGCACAGACAAAATTGCCTTCTAAAGGTCTTTAAACATATTTGCTCATCTAAAGTAGGGACTCCCAGTCGTGCATCTCTATTCCAACTTTACATGGAAATTAAAAGAAAAGACAATGCGGAATCAAAATAGCATCACAAAAATACCAAACGAACCATAATGTTTGTAGCAAAGCACAGAGCAAAGAAAACCGATGATCTTCATGCAAGCTTCATCAAGCAAAAGAGAAATAATCAGAAAAGATGTCCAATATAAGAATCAAGACATCACTGTGTGAGAATAAATTGCATGCGGAAAACACATCGCATCAAGATAATTGCCCTGCACAAAACAACTTTGCACAAGCACAACATAATCCGCAAATTGCATATCACACAAATACTTCTTCAGAATCTTGCACAAACTCAACAAACAAGTTATCAATAACAAGGAAGCATAAGCACAGCTCAAGCATCAAGTCACAACCCAAAAAGTATATTGAATTGCAAATAAATCAAGTCCAAATAAGCATCAGAACATGGAAATTAAAAATCGGGAAGCAACATCATTATCTCATGAACCGAGCAAAAAGTCGATCTAAAATTATTAAATCTCAATGCAAATACCAAAAAAAATACAAAGGCAAGCTTACTTGTGCATTAACCAATAATTAAATTGCACATTTATGCCTACTTACCAACTCCGGGTTTCACTACATCCAATTACAAAATAACTCAAAGAATCGCGTCGAAACTGATAAAATTTAACATCAATGTTCAATAAATGCACAAATATGCTCAAGCATGCATTAATCGACAATTAAAGAGCAATTTACAATGAATTTGTAATATCCGGGCAGCAACATGTACATGAACCGATATCGATCAAAATCTAGTTTAAAACTCACAATCAGATATATCAAAAATATTTATCGATTCAAGTAATGTTGCTAAGAAATTACAAAGGCATTCAAATCATTAATTCACACCAAAGCATTGATTCCAAGCATCAAACAACATCATTCAACGCATCAATATCAATTAATCAATCCACAAATAATAATCAACTCATGAAATTCAAGAATTATGAACAATTATTGAGTCCGAATCAAGCTTCGATGCGTAAAATCAATAATAAAAAACAAATCACTGCATCGATATTTATGAGATTCAAACAATTAAGAAAAAGTTCATCCGATTCCATAATTGTCCATAATTATAAATCTCAAGAATCGATTCAACTCAACAATTCAATTAAATTTAACTCATGCAAGGTCAAATACACACTTAATTCACAAAATCAATTATTCGATTAAGCACTTAAATCAAGTAATTCTAAAGAATTATTACCGAAGCTCAGTTGCAAAGACGGAGGGACCGATTACAGAACAACTTGATCAGTGAAGAGGATCGGCTGGTCGGACGCTTGGAGGCGGGAGGGTGGTCGGCCGGAAACTCTGGCAGATGAGAGAGAGAGAGATTGATTCTCAAAATCAAAAATTTATTACAAATACAACTAACTTTAAATTTATATAGTAACACCCAAATGCAAACTAAACTCAAATACAAATGAAATTAAACACAAATTCAACTACATGAATCTGAATTACAACTCAACGGAAATTGGTAGAGTTTTCCTCACTAATTTTTACTGATATTGAAATAAGTAAAAAGTTGGAGCTAAAGAAAAAAATTATCACCTTTTTATTATATTGAAGAATTTATAGATACAAAATTAAATAATAAATTAAATTTATATTCTGAGTGTGGAGAAATATTAACGTTTTATATGAAGGTGAAATTTTGTCTGATTTATTACACTGACTTTTTTTATTTGTATTAAATAATAATAATACCGGCCGTTTTGATTAGTTAGAATTTTATATGAAATCCATCAAATTATTTGACTAAACCTCAATAAATTGTAAGCAATAAAAAATGTGTTGGATAATGTAATATCATGATTTCAGTAAATGAGAGAAAATTCGATGGTGGGGCTTAAGATTTTATAGAGAGAACTTAAGAGAATTTGAGTGATTTTTGTGAATAATGGCAAAAAAATTCTTTTTGAAATTGAATTGAAGCAATATATAGTGAAGCTCTTATGAATTGTTTGGAAAATGATATATAATGAACAAATTCCCTTGTTTTTTGAGTAGTGCAGAATTTTTAACTTATTTCAATATACGACTCAAGAACAAACCATAAGCTCATGACTTTCGGTGCATAATCCTGACGCGAACCCTAAAGCAAAATCTTAAATGACAAAATTTGTGACGTTGTGCCAAAAGAATCGTCCTAATATGATAAAAATCGAGAGAGTTACGATTTTTATAATAACGAGAAAATTGAGACATAAAATCCACTGTTTCGGATTGCGCTGTTTTTTCAACTTATTTTCATGTATGCGTTGGGAAACAAGCCACAACCATAACTTTCGAAACATAATTCGAACCTGATTCTTGAAGCAAAGTTGTAGCTATCACAATTTGTGACATCGTGTCGTGAGAATCCTCCCAAACTGATAAAAATCGAGAAAGTTGTGATTTTTGCAATTTTGCATAACAGTTGACAAGAAATCCGCTTTAGCATGCGATTTTCACCGTATTTTGCAAATTCAGAGATCTTCTTCACAAAATTGGCTTCCGAGCCGAACATATCAAATGGAGAATATGTCAAGACAAATACAATTCCCAAAGTCCGACTAAAAATAAATTTATGGTTAGACGTTATGAATTTTTGAACATAAACTGCGAAGTACTGATTTTCGGTCGAAACTGCTTCAAACTAACTGAAACGCTCAATTTTCTATGAAATCGAAAGCATGATAGAACACATGAGACCTTTGCATGATGATGACTTGATGACTCACAAATTGATTATCTCATAAAAATATGCATAACACACATAAATCTCGAAAACCCTGAGTTTCTACTTTGCTGTACTGCCAGACAGACAATTGTTTTTTGTAGCCTAACACAGATAAATGCCTTGATCCCGTAACCATGAAATCAATGATATGAATGCATGAGTATGTTATAAAAAAACAAACCAATTATGCTTAAACTGAAGATGGTGAATTTCTGGGTGCAACAAACGCCCCTATTCAATCATCTTAAACTTGAGGGTGAGTTTGGTGCTAGCCTTTCAAACAATCGAGGTAGAAAAGGATTGAATCCTCAATAGAACCATAAAATTCTCACTCTGAAGAACAAACTAAAATTAAGTATTTTGGTTTTTCTATAGTTTCTATTTTTTGATTTTGCTTTTGTGAAAATGTTATTTGTACATCAGGCTGAGGTTAGACATACGTGGGACCAAGTAAACTTAGAGAATACATGTAAGGTCAATATTAGACATATATAGGGTATCAAGTATATGCCACGTCAAAATTAAACACACACAAGAGAGAAATAGACCGATCGAAGAAGGTTTCTAACTAAGATATCAATTATACGTGTCCGGAGTTGGTAGCAAACATATACATGAAAGAGACCAGAGGAGGACTCTGACAAAGATATCAAATATGCATGTTCAGAGTTGGTAGAAAATTTTAGACGACAACGTGTATCTAGAGGGGGGTGAATAGAGGCGCAAAAATATTTCTAGATACAGATCTAGAAATTAATCATTTTTAAAACTTTTTGATGCGGAGGCAATTTTATGGATAAGTCGTCTAAAAAATAACTTATTGGAAACACGTAAATACAAATAATGAGAGATAAATCAATGAGACAAAATTGAGTCCTAGATTAATATAAACTCAAATCAACAATTCACTTATTTATTGTTTGAACATAATCACTTTGCAATGTTATTTCCAAGGCTAATTAATGAAAGAGCAAATTTGATCGTTATATCAAACACTTGGCGTGCAAGTGGATTTTCAGAATATCTCTTTGATTATTGTTGATATATAAAACCACTTATAATCAAAATTGATTATGAGCTATATCCACACCTATTTAAAAAACATATTTTGAGAGAAAAATTCTTACAATTCAATTACTATCACAATACTATTTGATAAAATATTGATAAGATTGAAAGCAAGTAAAAGCACACGTGGAATTTTTCTACACAGTTCCCCACTAACGTCCTCGCGCGTGGATAGGTCTACGCCTAAATTCCAATGGAGATTAGGATAATTTTATATGCAAAATGTTTAATATAATGGAAGAGAGAGAAACAAAAATACAAAAAGTCTTCAATTTGATGTTGAGGCTTCTTCTTCAAACTTTTGATCTTAAGCAAGATCAAATCAATCGATAGACACAACCTATTCGCCGCTTAAGCTACTTACTTGAAAGGATTTCAAACACCCCAAGGTTCCTTGAAAGGATTTCAACAAATTCGATTGCAAACTATCAACATAAGATCACCAATTCTATCACCCAATCCTTGCTACTTCCTTAAAAAGATTTCAACCACTCTAAGGTTCCTTGAAAGGATTTCAACCAACCCAAGGAATCTTTCACATGAATGAATTTCGAACGATATTACATGAAAACCCCAAAATTAACCAATGATCTTGGAGGACAAACTAGATGGTTTTTTTGGATGAAGACCCCTACAAAATGTCAACCCAAACCAATTGAAAATCCATAATTTTTTGTCTAGATGGTACCCTGATGGAACATCTTTACAATGTAATGTTGGTGTGTATGCATATATTGGAAGGTTGAAGATGAAGAGAAAGAGTAGGCTAATTTTATGGTATCATCAAGTTGTGAATGATGCATGGATAAGAATTTATAGTTGTGGGACAATTAGGGCAAGAAGGGAAAATTTGGAATTAAAAGAAATAAAAAATATGACCAAATCAAATAGCATGTGTCGACCTCGACCTCGTATATGTCAACACATACATTGTTCTTATGTCGTATATGTCGACATGAGATAGTGTTATGTGTCGACCTGAACAACTCAGAGGCTACATGCTTAATTACGCTAGCAGATGTTTCGACCTGAAAAATAGACGTGTCGACACATAAAATAATTTATTTTTGCAATTTTAGAATTCTTTCAGTATGTGTCGACCTGTATGGATGCATATGTCGACTTGAGACTTACAGAAGCCACACACTTTATAAATGAGTTACATGTGTCGACCTGAAAAATGAATGTGTCAGCACATGCAACGAAAAACTATGCATAAATGGGTTTTCAATGATTTAGATCAATTTCAATATGCGTTTTGATGATTCCTAAGACTTATAATGCCGAGGAGTGCCACAAGACACAGGGATACCATAAATTTCATATGAGTTCCATCTAGTACCGATTTTGAAATCATTTAAAACACTTTGAAACTAAGTTGTACTCACAAACTCCACCTTTTTGATGATGGAAAAACTTGCGACGATGCATTTTGTATTTATCGAAGGCTCCCCCTGACCTTGTGCTTTCTATATTTGTATCGTATATACTTCTCCCCCTTTGACAACACCAAAAAGAAGATAGCAACCGGTTGGAAGTACCATAGTCCCCAAAATAATTCATAATTATCATTCATAGGCAATTTTGCATATAAAAACAACAATTACATATCCCCACATATATCCAATGATGAAAACTTTGAAATAACGAACATCACACATCACAACAAATTTAATATAATGCAAAAGTAATAAAGGTTAATTTTGATTATCACGATTATTTAAAATTTCATAATGGAACTCCCGATGTTGCACACACATGTGCCAACCATAGCAAAAACATTATTTTACTACTACAACCAAAATGAAAAGGTTTAACAAGAAATCGTAATTATGACAACATGAACAATATATTGCATAATAAAAAATAACCAAACCACATACTTTCATATTAAGAACAAATCTTTACAAATGTGAAAGAATCAATACATGAAGTCATTGTAAGCATATAGAAAAAGAACACACAATGGTTATTGATCAGAAATTTTTGGAAATGAACATTCATGGTCTTCATGTTTTGAAAGTAAATGAAGAAAAAAAATTATAAACATGCATTAAGTCAAAGCTTACGTTCAAGGAGAAATTGAAATGATATTACCTCATTCTTGAAGGATTAGAAGTTTGTACTCACAAAATATAACACACTAGAACACATAGTTAGCGTGAGTGCTGAAACAACAATATACAAGAGAGAACTAGGCGACATTTGAGATATCAATTATCCTTAACTCTCCATGTATGTTGATAAAGGATTCAGTTGCGAGTGGTTTAATGAAAGTATCGGCAAACTGATTGTTACTATCAACATGCTCAAACGCAACATCTCCTTTTTCAACTTGATCACGAAGGAAGTGGTGACGTATCACAATGTGTTTAGTCCTTGAATGTAGCACAATATTTTTGGTTAGATTTATGACACTAGTGTTGTTGCACATGATAGAAATATGTGACAGTTTAATACCAAAGTCCAATAGTTGTTGTTTGAGCCACACAATTTGAGCACAACAACTATCGATTGCCATATATTTCATCTCAGCAGTTGACAGAGCAACAAAAACTTGCTTTTTACTATGCCAACTAACCAAGGATTTTGAAAATAAGTGACAAGTCCCACTAGTACTTTTCCTTTCCAATTTGAAAATAATAATTAGAATAACTAACTAAATTACAATTGTTTCCCTTGGAGTACCAAAGCCCAAATTTTGATGTACCAACAAGGTATCTAAAAATTCATTTTTACAGATTCTAAATGAGATTCCATGGGAAGTGCTTGATATCGTGCACACATACAAACACAACATAATATCATGATGAGATTTTGTAAGATAGAGAAGCGAACCAATCATACCTCTATACATTTTTACCTTAACATCCTTACCTTTCTCATCCTTGTCTAGATTACCGTTTGTTGCCATGGGAGTATCAATCTTATTAGTTTTGTCCATTCTAAATCTCTTAAGTAATTCAAGACAATACTTTGTTTGACAAACAAATGTTCCTTTATCGAGTTGTTTGATTTGTAGCCCGAGAAAGTAATTCAACTCCCCATTAGGCTCATCTCAAACTCTCCCTGAATAAGCTTAGAGAACTACTTGACAAGATGTATGTTAGTAAATCCAAAAATGATATCATCTACATAAATTTGAACTGATAAAATATGCGTTCCTTAACATTTAATAATGAGTGTAGTGTCAACTTTCACTCTAGAGTATCCTTGTTCAAGCAAAAACTTGCTAAGTCTATCATAGCATGACCTAGGGTCTTATTTAAGAACTTATAATACACGTTTAACCTTGAAAACATGATCAGGGAACTCGTCATTTTCAAAACCGGAAGATTGAGAAACATACACCTCTTCACTTATATATCCGTTAAGGAACACACTTTTTATGTCCATTTGAAATAACATTAAGTTCTTAAAGTAAGCATAAGCTAATAAAAGGCGTATAGCCTCATGTCGGGCCACCGAAGCATAAGTTTCCTCATAATCAATGCTCTCTTGGTTATATCCTTGAGCCACGAGACGGGCTCTATTTCTTGTTATCACACCATGTTCGTCGAGCTTATTCTTAAATACCCATCGAGTGCCTATAATTTGATGATTTGCAGGACGAGGACCAAAATCCCAAACGTTATTTCTTTCAAACTGGTTTAATTTTTCTTGCATGGCAATAAGCCAATGCTCATCAAGTAAGGCATCACTAGTGTTTTTAGGTTCAACTTGTGAAACATAAGCATGACGACAACAAAGACTACTTATTTTAAAGCGAGTAGTTACTCCCTGTTTGATATCACCTATAATGTTGTCGAGGGGATGATATTTGGATGTTTTCCACTCCAAAGGAAGACCATAATTTTCTTCATGACATTCATCATTTTTCTTTTCTTGAGTGTTATCTCCATCCTCCTCAATTTCCACCGATTTAGGTTGCTCAATTTCTTTGTCCGTGTCTTTGAGTATGTCTTCCGTCGATGCACCTACACCATGAAAAGAACTACCTTTTCCAACACTATTTGGGGAAGTCTCATCAAAAGTAACATGAACAAACTCTTAAATAATAATTAATCTCTTTTTATAAACTCTATAAGCTTTACTAGATTGATAGTATCCGAGAAAAATACCTTCATCGGCTTTCGCGTCAAATTTTCCAAGATTGTCTTTTCCATTATTTAAAACAAAACATTTGCATCCAAATACATTACGATGAGATTATTTTCGTTTTCTACCTTTTAAAAGTTCATAAGGAGTTTTGTCAAGAATTGGACGTATAATTATCCTATTCAAGACATAACATGTTGTGCTAATAGCATATGCCCAAAAATATTTTGGTAGACCTCGATCATAGAGCATTGCTCTCGCCAACTATTCATACATAGGTCCATTGTTCGGGCTAGAAGAAGATAAACAAGGGTCAGGAAGGGCAAATAAGAATTCAGCCGGGCAAGACACCAGATTGAGGCCTCTGTACCTGAGCTGGGTAACATGATCAGAATTACATATGGTCGAATACAGAGGAAGAGGAAGAGACACTAGACGAGATTATATGCCATATACTATACTTGGAGAAAGACGTTATGCATTGCCCGACCTTGATAGGGCCTGTTGTACCCAAAAATTTTCCCTCTCATATTTCTCCAAACACTGCAAGAAAAATCTCCAAGTGGATCAAGATTGCTCAAGAGTGGGTCAGACAAGTCATCTCCTAAGGCAGTCAACCTCAAATTAGGGTTTTGTGTTGCATCAAGATCCTTGAATCCAAATGACCTCAAGTGCTCCCCAATGTCCTAATATGTTCTCAAGATCATCCATACCAAATTTCAAGTCTTACAGAGGAAGTTTGCTCAGTCAATTGCTCTAAGTGTCCAAAAATCGATCGTGCTAGGGCAAAAGTCAATTGTGACCTATAAATAGTCAAACTTCAATATTTTTTGTCAAAGTTCTCATTTTGAAGGGTATTTCATAATTGTATCAAGGTTTGATCATGATTCATCAAGGATTGCTCAAAATTCATCAAGACTCAAAAGTTGCTAAATTAGGGTTTTGTAGGAAAAGTCAACTCAACATTGACCAAGCATAACTTTCTCATACTTTATGAGAAATGACCCATCAAATGCTCATTTTGAATAGGATTCAATTTCCTACAATCCATCTTCATACCCCAAGATCAGAAAATGCACTCACAAAAAGTTACAAATTTGGACATTATAGGTCATTTTTGAAAGTCAACAAAAATACCTCTTTTTCCAAAGCTTATAACTCGAGCATGGAATATCAAAATGAGATGAGACCAAGAGGGTTAGTTAGAGGACATCTCAAGCTTTCTAAAAAGTCCCAGAACACTTCCAAATATTCAAAATTGAAGAAGTTATGCATTGTTGAAGTTGGCCATTTTTGTAAAATTGCCAAAAGTCAACTATCCCCAAAATTTCAAATTTTGTCAAATGGGCCCATTCTTTTCCACTTGATTTGGGCTTGCCACATTCCACACGTGTCCTGGCTTCAGCCTTGTGTCCATTTATCAATTTTATTATTTTATTTGATTTTTTATTGAATTATTTCATTTTAAATCAATTTAAATCAAATAAAATCACAAAACTTGATTACATGAGATCTTTTTCTATTTTCAGGACTTAATCATCATCATCAAGTGGATCAAATTCGTATCAAGCATTCCATGTGCAAAAAGATTGGATTTTGGACAAAATAGGCAAGCTTTCAATGGAGGATCAAATCCAATCTCAAGGCATTGATTTGGAAGGATTCAGCCACATTTGTTGACCTAATGCATTGCATATTACTTATAAAAGCCAAAGCACATGAGATCAGAGCTAGAGACTGCAAGAAGACCAAGAACGAAACTTGAAAAATTGACAAAAAAGTGTGAGACTGAAATCAAGCTTGGAGGCACTTTCAGGACTGAACAAGCATCACAATCGCTTCCTGGCAATTATAAGAAGCGAAACCAATCAGAACCACTCATTCTCGAGCGTCCTAGAGCACTGTAAGCATCTCACGAATCTGCCATGTTCATGAAGTCTCAAATCACTATTCTTGCATCCATTGTCAAAAATAATTGCATATTCTGATTCCTCACATCATATGTGAACTTTCTGCAATAACCAATTTCATTATTATGCTGTGTATCGTAAAACACCATTGTAGGTTTTTCTAGGGTTTTTTCAGGGGTTTTTATTACAGGAAAAATTGACCAATAAAAGGGGCATGGTTGAGACTGGGATGAGGAGGCGAGTATGACCATTCCTTTGGATTGCATTTTTGTGGCTCGTAGCAGATTTTGGAGATGGCATGGCTTATAGCTACAGACTGTTGTCCGTTGGTATAGGTTGAGAATGTTTTAGCCGCGGCCCAACGACAGGGACGATGGCGTGTCATGCTCTAATTTTCCCATTTGAATATAACGCGCTTTATTTTGTTTTTCCTGATCCATTAATTTGTTTTGTCTTATTATTATTATTAGTTTTCAATATATTAATAACTCAGGCACAATGGTCGAGTGGCAAATGCATGCGTTCAAAATCCAACAGGACCTGGGTTCGAATCCCAGGTCCCCATATGCGTTGTTATTATTTTTTTCACAGGTTATCCAGTACAAGCCAAGGCTTAAGACCTATCATATGCCCTCAAATATCAAAGCACCAGATGGCCCAAGGCCAGATCTGGTGATTCAGGTTGAATGTCCACCATGGGATTGAGTCAATGGGTGCATAGAGAATCAGGAAAAGTCAGCCAAGGCCAACGAAATTGGGCCACCAAAATTGCTGAATAAGCCTCCTTTCAGGCCCATAACCTCCTAACCCTTTCTCTTTTTTATTATTTATTTCTTTTAATTATTTATTATTATTATTTTTATATTAACTAACCTATCAAAAACTTTTTCTTAACAAAATTAAAAACCAAAAAATATTTTCTTATTTAAATTAATTTTCAGTATTTTATTTTGTTAATAAATATTAATTTAATTAATTTAGTTTTAATTAGGAATAACTTTTAATATATTTTTCAATAATTAAAATTAACTTAGACAATTAGGTTTTATTAACATTGATCAAATTTATTTTTATTTCTTTAAATACTTTAAAACCCAAAAATATTTTTATTAATTAATTTATTTATTAATTCAATAATTAACTTAGTTTAATTCCTTTTTAATTCAAAAACAACCAAAAATCTTTTCTTGAATAATAAAGGGTCAAAACCCTAGAACTCGCCCGATTTAATTTCCCGCACGCGATCCATTTTATTCAATATTATATCTGTTTTCGGAATGTAATAGCTTAATAGGACTTTACTATTTTTTACCGCTTTATTTATTTTCCGCATTTTAATTTCAAGGGTTGCTTTTGGTGATGTAAATACCCGACGCCTTGTAATAGTTAGTTTAATTTCCGCAATTTAATTTCCGCAACTTATAAATTGTTAGATGTTTGGTAATAGGAAATGCATGATAAGATCGAATGTTTAACTTAAAATCAACATAGATAACCATTGACATGTACAAAGACAAAATAACTGAAAAATGACACACTCACACATGCGCACTCTTAGGGTACACCTCACTTGGTTGCCTTCGTAACACGGTCATTGAGTATAGGAAGTTTTAGAGGTTGCCCTCTTGTCCAAAGATCATAGTTGCCTCGAAACAGTTGCCTTGGAAAAATGATCTAAGACATTAGGGTTACCGCTAAGGCGTCCTAACATTGCTTTAGTGACCGCACGTCCCTTAATCGAATTGACCCTTAAAACTCCAACGACGATGCTACCTACTCATCAATAGTGGGATAGCATTGTCTAAAGGAAATTAGCACAGATTGATTCCTTTTTTGAGTAGGTAGATGGTTCTTAAGTACTTTCTCTTTCAAAACAAAACAAATTTTCACACTTACACTCCTTTTCAAACAAAAACTCTTCTTCAAACCCACAAACACAAAGAAAGAAAATTTTTGAAAACACTTTGAGCAAGTACCTAAGAGCCCGTGGATAACCACAGATAGAAAGGGTGCTAACACCTTCCCCTTCTATAATCTACCCCCCGAACCCGAGAAACATCTCGAAAAAGGAATTTTTCTGTGCTTTTTTCCTTTCCTTGTTGGATAAAATAAAAGACGGTGGCGAATCTTGCTTACCGCGACATTTTGTGAAAACAAACGCAAAACAAAAACCAGCATTCCAAAAACAGTCAGTTCTTCCAACCGTATCACAGAACTGGCGACTATGCTGGGGACGCTTAATAAGTGGGGTGTACCTTAGGATTAGATCATTGTGTTTTCAGTTTTTTGCTTTGTATGCTTTATATTTGTGGGCTTGTATTGGAGTTGCTATAAATCCTAACCCGAATCTGGGAGATACTGTTTAGGTAAATAGCAATAGACTGTGAGGGAACTGTACGGCATAGACCGATACAGTTGAAGCAGTAGCTACGTTGGTGTGGCACTTTAGATTGTATCGATATCCCTTGTGTTGGAACGAGGAGAATATGGGTCATCTAAGGGGTCATTAAGCACCAACTGACCTTAGAACCTTTAAATTGACCAACTTGGCCATAGAACAGTAGCAGTATGCTACACTCATTGAGACTAAACTCTCACGATGATTCCGGCCGCAAGAAAAGTTTGCTAAACTGGAATTATGACCGATTGAGGGTAGTCAGTGATATTGAGATCCTCTAGAACCCGATTACTATTTTTAGGACAGGTTTGAACCAACTGAACTGAAAGAGGCTAGTGCCTAAGCTCCTTGCTAGCCTGAAATCTAAGGGCTCTCTGTGTGACTTGTGTGCCTTTACCATGTTTGCTATTTGTGGATACTTGTGGTGTGCTTTCTATCATGACATCATGACATCATAACATTGCATACATCTTTCATTGGACTAACCTATTTCAAAGGCAGGAGGGATTCATCTTTGTTCTGTTTTGTAGGTCATGATGCCCATGCGTAGGAATACCATCCGGATCAACTTTGTCCAGGTTCCCACTATGCTTAAAGAGTTGGTTGCAAAGATGCCTGATACTACCTCCTTCATCAGAAGACATGGGTATCTTCTCAGTTTGGTTACCTCCAAATTGGACGAGCAAATGATGAGTGTCCTGGTCCAGTTCTATGATCTGTTGTACCATTGGGATAGAGTTCACAGATCTGATCCACATGAGCTGGGTCCAAAGACTTCTCTTCCGATTGAGCCATATCCCAGATGGGTCTGTATCCATGCCCAAAAGCTGGGTATGCCATATGAAGTCGTCCTGCCTATCATTATTTAAGTTGCTAATGAAGAAGGGGTTCTTCCGACCATCCTCCATCCTTATATGCCCACTGACATTGGGGCACTGAAAAGGTCTTGGATGCAGCTGAGAGAAGAGCGGGATGCTTACCGAGAAAAGTTTAACGAGCAAGAGCAGAAGATCCAGAAGTTGACTAGGCAGCTGGAGAACAAGCGGATTCTCAATGACTATGTCCGCACTCACAAGAAGCGACCATGAGAGCACTGATTATCCTTTGATTATTTCCTTTCCAGTTTCTATTTACCTTTCAGTATTTCCTTTCTTGTAACGCCTTAAGGGCATCTGTTGAAAAATTTGAATTTCAAGGTTTATCTAATGAAAGTGTGTTTCATTTCTTGTTTACAAATTTGAATCTCTCGATGTCTTTAAAATCATATCATACGCATTTCATCCCATGCACTTCATAACAGGTACCCATTACAGGTCTCCTATCTTCTTCACTGTTTATTTCAACACTCATCATGTCTGCTGAACCATCAACTGAGCAAGCAATCAAGGCCCTACAGGCTCAAAATGCCCAATTCCAAGAGTTGTTCATGAATCTAGCTAAGGGCCAGCAAGATCTGAAGACCCTGATTCTGAAAGAGAAGAAGAAGAAGAATAAGAGGACAATCCTGTTTAACACAGGTCACAGGTTTGGAAACAGGCTACGGGATGAAGTTGATTTGACCACCTCATCTGGAGGGAAAGATAGTCAGGAAGAAAGGAGGGCTCCTGGCCCTGTTGTCTCAGACAACGAGACGGACTTCGATGAAGACCAGTATCCTCCGGCTGAGGATAGATACAAGCAACTGGAAGACCGGTTGAGTGCAATGGAAGTTCACAAAGTTGCTGGTCTGGACTTTGGTGATCTGGGTCTATCATCTGGGGTGGTAATTCCTCACAAGTTCAAGGCACCAGCCTTTGCTAAGTATGACGGAGTTTCTTGTCCGAAGTTGCACCTTCGGTCATATGTAAGGAAGATTCAGCCGTATACCGCTAATAGGAACCTATGTATTCACTTCTTTCAAGATAGTCTCTCAGGGACTCAGCTTGAATGGTTTTACCAGCTGGACGGAGCCAGTATTCGCAGTTGGAAAGATTTGGCTACTACTTTCTACAGGCAGTACCAATACAATTCCGACCTCGCTCCCACGCGTACCCAACTCCAGGGTATGTCAATGGGAACGGGAAAAGGTTTCAAAGATTATGCTCAGAATTGGAGGGACCTTGCCGGAAGAGTGCAACCACCCTTGGCTGATCGAGAGCTTGTGGACATGTTTCTGGGGACCTTGTCTGGTCCATTTTTCAAACACCTGATTGGAAGCACTTCGTCTGGGTTTACAGAGCTAATTATGACCGGTGAGAGGATTGAGGCTGGTATTAAGGCTGGTAAGATACAAAAGGGTGCTTCATCAAGCACCGAGAAAAAGCCTTTTAAGAAAGAGTCCAGTGCTGTCTACAGTTCGAAAATCCAGAATAGACCTGAACGCCGCCCAGCTGTTAATGCGGTTGTTATTTCAAGACCTGCTGGTGCTCCTCAACACAACAATCAGCCAAAGGCCGAGAGACCTCGAAGATAATTCACCCATCTCAGCATGACTCTGTCTCAGATTCTGCAACAGTTATTGAAAACCAATCTAGTGATTCTAAGGGAGGCCCCGAAGAATCCCAACACTACATCACCAAAGTATAACCCTAATGCCCGCTATGCTTTTCACTCTGATAGCCCAGGACATAATACAGATGATTGTTGGGCTTTGAAGAACAAAATACATGACTTAATTGATGCTAAGGAGATTGAGTTCGAAGCGCCCGAAAGATCTAATGTTGTGACTGCTCCTATGCCCAAGCATGGAGTGAATGCTATAGATGAAGACTTGTTTGTTGTTTCTGTGAACGACATTGTTACCCCTTTGACAACTGTGAAGAAGAACCTTTTGCTAGCCGGTTTATTTCCGGGATGTGACGAAGGTTGCCGTATGTGTTCTGTTCTACCTACCGGTTGCCATCTTTTGAAATCAGGTGTCCAACGCCTGATGGATAGTAAAGAAATTTTGTTTGAGAAGACTGTTGTTCCCTTAGTTCATACTGAAGAAGTTTCTATTATCACCATTATCGACAATTCTTCCAAGGCTTCCTCGAGAAAGCCTGTTAGAATTACACCTGTTCCAAGAATCGCACCATTGATCATCACTGTTCCTGGGCCTATCCCTTACACCTCTGATAAAGTTGTCCCTTGGCATTACGGGGCCGATGTTTATTTTCATGGAGTTAAACAAGAGTTAGATGCTGATACTGACGTCAACAATATTGTTGGACCTGCTAAAGTCACCCGCAGCGGAAGACTTTTCTCACCTGATATCTCTCCACCAACTGCCCAAAAACCTGTTGTTATTACACCTGCTAGTGTACCTGCTGCTATTCCTGTTCAAGTTCCCATTCTAACCCCTGTCACCGAGTCATCTGACACTCGGGGCAAAGGGATCACCAGTGAGTCTGCCCAGACGGAGGCACCGAAGACGATTACTGTTGAAGCTTCTAGGCAAGAGATGGAAGAGATTCTGAAGATCATCAAAAAGAGTGACTACAATGTAGTTGAACAGCTGGGGCAAACCCCGTCCAAAATCTCTATGTTGTCACTGTTGCTATGCTCAGGGGCCCATGCCAAGACTCTGATTGCATTCCTGAAGACTGCACACGTACCGCAAGAAACTTCAGCTGATCAATTTAAAGATTACGTGGCTAGTATGACTGCGGATAATGGATTAGGATTCTCTGACGCTGACTTGACTGCTAAAGGGAAGAATCACAACGATGCCCTGCATGTCTCCATTGAATGCAGGGGCACTACTCTTCCTCATGTATTAGTGGATACTGGTTCCTCATTGAACGTTTTGCCTAAGAAAGCTCTAGACCGTTTGGACTATGAAGGGTTGGAGCTGAAGCCAAGCAACATTGTTGTCAGGGCCTTTGATGGGTCTAAGAGAATGGTACATGGAGAAGTGGATATTCCGATTAAGGTTGGTTCTCAGGTTTTTAACTCTACATTCTATGTGATGGACATTCGGCCATCTTATTCTTGTTTGCTGCGTCGCCCATGGATCCACAAAGCTGGGGCCGTAACCTCAACGCTCCACCAGAAGCTGAAGTACCCAGTGAAAGGGAAGATTGTGACAGTACAAGGAGAGGAAGAGTACATGGTGAGCCACCTCAACTCTTTCCGATATGTAGAGATGGATGGGGAGTTCATTGAGACCCCATTTCAGCACTTTGAAGAGGTTCCCCAGACACTGGCGTCAGCTGAAGCTGTTGTTGAAGATTCTCCTATGAAGATGGCTTCCTTTAAAGGATGTTCGGGTTGTTGTCGGGAAAGGTGGGTTTGCAAATTGGGGCCAACTCCCTGATTTTACATAGAAGACTAACAAGTTTGGTTTGGGTTTCACTGCAGAAGCTCAAAAGGCTGTTCGGAATGCACGGATCGGAAGACCTCCCATGTTCATCAGCAACTCGGGAGTGAATGCCATTGAAGACGATATGGAAGAGTCTGAGTTCGACAACTGGATCTATCCTACGACCGACGGTGAACCAAGCAACTGGACAGCAAAGGACTTCATCCCTATTTCTTTTGTTACCCAGTAATGAAACTTTTTTTTTTGAATTTGTAACAGACAATGTTTTAAACTTTACGGCACGGTGTCTTACCCGGGGCACCGTGGATTCATTTGTGAGGGCTTTTTGTGTGTCATCTACATATATCATTAATAAAAGAATTGGACGTTTCTTGAATTTCAAATCTTGCGCTCTTTGTCTTTATTTTATTATATATTGCAAAACATCTATTTTACACACACTCACATATACAGGTCCACATCCACTCTGGATCCTACTGGTAACGACTCTGCTACTTCCAATTATGACTTCGAAAGTCCGATCAACTTAGCCAAAGACGAAGGTGAAGATGATTGCGAAGTGCCTGTTGAACTTGCTAGACTCTTACTGCAAGAAGAGAGGGTTATTCAGCCGCACGAAGAGCTGGTGGAATCAGTGAATCTGGGTACAGAGGTAGACAAGAAAGAGGTCAAGATCGGCGCAAATCTGGAGCTTAGTGTGAAGCGACGGTTGATTCAGATGCTGCGTGACTACGTTGAGATCTTTTCCTGGTCTTATGAAGATATGCCTGGGTTAGATACCGATATTGTGGTTCACTGTCTGCCTACCAAGGAAGGTTGTCCTCCAGTGAAACAGAAGGTCCGCCAAATGCGCCCAGAGATGTCTGAGAAAATCAAGGCTGAAGTGATGAAACAGTTTGACGCCGGTTTTCTAGAAGTTACTTCTTACCCTCAGTGGGTGGCCAACGTGGTTCCTGTGCCGAAGAAGGATGGTAAGGTTTGAATGTGTGTTGACTATAGGGATCTGAACAGGGCGAGTTCCAAGGATGGTTTTCCTCTACCTCATATCGACGTTATGGTTGACAACACGGCTCAGCACAAAGTCTTCTCCTTTATGGATGGTTTCTCCAGTTATAATCAGATTAAAATGGCTCCCGAAGACATGGAGAAGACAACTTTTGTTACTCAGTAGGGTACTTTTTGCTACAAGGTCATGCCTTTTGGATTGAAGAACGTTGGGGCAACGTATCAGCGTTCCATGGTTGCTTTATTTCATGACATGATCCATCATGAGATTGAGGTATATGTCGACGACATGATTGCAAGATCTCAAACTGAGGAAGAACATCTGGACCACCTTCAGAAGTTGTTTGACAGGTTGAAGTTGTACAAGCTGAGGTTAAACCCGAACAAGTGCACCTTCGGGGTGAGATCTGGTAAACTGCTGGGCTTCGTCGTAAGTGATAAAGGTATTCAAGTGGATCCTGCAAAGGTGAAGGCTATACACGAAATGCCAGCTCCCAAAACAGAGAAAGAAGTCAGAGGCTTTCTGGGACGTCTGAACTACATTGCCCGATTCATCTCGCACCTGACTGCTACTTGTGAGCCAATCTTCAAGTTACTGAAGAAAGATCAAGTGGTACGATGGAATGATGAATGTCAGGCCGCTTTCGAAAGGATCAAAGAGTATCTCCAAGAGCCACCTATTTTGATGCCTCCAGTTGAAGGGAGACCTTTGATCTTATACTTGATAGTACTCGACAACTCAATGGTGTGTGTGCTAGGGCAGCATGATGAGTCTGGCGGAAAAGAGCACGCTATTTATTACCTTAGCAAAAAGTTTACCGACTGTGAGACCTGATACTCACTGCTCGAGAAAACTTGCTACGCTTTGGCATGGGCTGCTCGCCGGCTGAGACAGTATATGCTGACTCACACTACTCTATTGATATCGAAGATGGATCCAATCAAGTATATCTTCGAGAAGCCTGCCTTGTCCGGAAGAATAGCAAGATGGCATATGATCTTGACTGAGTATGACATCCAATATACGACCCAAAAGGAAATTAAGGGAAGTGTGTTGGCAAACCATTTGGCACATCAGGCAGTGGATGATTATCAGTCTATGAACTTTGAATTCCCGAATGAGAATATCATGTTGGTAACTGATTGTGAGACACATGGACTGGATGAAGCACCTGAGGAAGGATCCCGATGGTCTATGTACTTTGATGGAGCTTTGAACGCTTTGGGTAATGGCATTGGTGCCGTGATCATATCTCCTAAAGGATCTCATACTCCGTTCACCGCCCTACTATGTTTCAACTGCACCAACAATATGGCGGAGTATGAAGCATGCATCATGGGTCTTCGAGCAGCACTTGACCTAAGGATTAAGTTTCTAAGTGTCTTCGGGGATTCCGCTCTCGTGATCAGTCAGATCAAAGGCGAGTGGGATACGAAACACCCAAATCTTATTCCTTATAAGGAGTATGTGTTGACATTTCTTCCCCATTTTGAGGGGATAACCTTTGAACACTTACCTAGAGAGGAGAATCAGTTGGCGGACGCGCTAGCTACAATGTCTTCTATGTTCAAAGTCAATTCGGACAACGAGGCTCCCCGGATTATCATTGAAAGATTGGACGAACCTGCACATTGCTGTGATATTGAGACTGAAGAGGTAGCGGATAAACCCTGGTTTCATGAGGTGAAGAGGTATCTTAAAGCTCAAGAATACCCCGAGGGCGCATCTGTTAATGACAAGAAATTTTTGAGGAAGTTTGCGGCTAAGTTCTTCATCAGTAATGGAATTCTTTATAAGCGTAACCATGATTCGACCTTACTGCGTTGTGTGGATAAGAATGAAGCAGAAAGGATCATGTCAGAGTTACATGAAGGTACTTTTGGGACTCATTCTAGTGGACACACCATGGCAAAGAAAATCCTTCGGGCAGAATACTATTGGTCTACAATGGAAGCCGACTGTTATCAACATTCTTGGACATGTCAAAAATGCCAAGTTTATGCTGATAAGGTGCACATACCTCCAGTTCCTCTAAACATCTTGACAGCTCCTTGGCCTTTTGAAATGTGGGGCATTGATATGATTAGCAAGATCAGACCTACGGCATCCAACGAGCATCGTTTCATCCTGGTATCCATCGATTACTTTATAAAGTGGGTTGAAGCAACTTCCTTTGCTACTGTAACCAAGAACGTCGTAGCACGGTTCATTCGGCACAATCTGATCTATCGATATGGCGTACCAGAGAGAATCATTACGGACAATGGTACCAATCTCAACAACAATATGATCACCGAGCTCTGCGAACAATTCAAGATACAACATCATAACTCTTCTCCCTACCGGTCGAAGATGAATGGGACTGTAGAAGCGGCTAATAAGAACATTAAGAAGATTTTACAGAAGATGACAGTGACATACAAAGACTGGCACGAGATGTTACCGTTTGCTCTTCATGGATACCGTACCTCAGCACGGACGTCAACAGGGGCAACACCCTACTCCTTGGATATGGCATGGAGGGAGTCTTGCCCATTGAAGTTCAGATACCCTCTCTTCGGATCATGAAGGATGCAGGTTTGAGTGAAGATGACTGGATTCATACCCGACTTGATCAGCTGAACCTAATCGACGAAAAGAGACTTATTGCTATTTGTCATGGTCAGACGTACCAAAAGCGGATGATCAAGGCATTTAACAAGAAAGTTAGGCAACAAGAGTATCAAGTTGGGTATCTGGTAATCAAGTGCATTATCTTACCTCAAAGTGATCCTAGGGGCAAATGGACCCCTACTTACGAAGGGCCATTTGTGGTTAAGAACATTTTCTCAGGAGGAGCTATGATTCTAACCACCATGGATGGTGACGACCTTCCTCACCCCGTCAATGCAGATATAGTGAAAAGATACTATGCATAATCAAAGATCCGCTAGGTTGACTGGCCTAGGCAAAAATAAGGGCTTCCCGGTGAACCAAAAGGGTTCGGGAAAAAATAAGGGATGAAAATGAAAAATCTGTACACCCGGCAAGTCGAAAACCTGAAAAGGCGGCTTGGGAAAAAAAGGGTATCCCGGTGGATTGAAAACCCGAAAGGGCGGTCCAGGCAAAAATCAGGGATCAAAGCGTAACACTATGTCTCATTGGATCACCTTGCATCCAGACTTCGGTATCAACTATTAAGCTCGGAAGGCACTAATCAATCTGATCTACCTTCAACCAAGTAGCAAAGTGATGAGATGCTCGAGGACATAAAGGCAATAACAGAGTTGGAACCCAGTGGGATTATTCACATAGCTGTTTTGTTTTTTTTACAATTTGTGTAAATTCTATCTGCTCGGCGGCGTTCTCTTACTAGGACGTCAGTCTCTTGTACAAAAACGCCTATTTACAGGCCAAACTTCAAAATCAATACAATTCATTTTCAAACAAATTTCAAATTGTTTTTCTTTTATCCGTTTTGATTTGCAAAGAACGTCCAATGTTCATTTTTTGATATATGCACTTGACATTAATGGCTGCTCATAAATATTTATTTGCGAAACAAAAGATGAACCACTGGTAATAGCAGAAACAGGGGCAATAAGAAGTGTCCAAGCTGCATAGTTGCTTTGTCCACCAGGTACAAAGGTAGATTCAGCTGAAGAATATGGCTAAGATACTTTCACTCCCCGTAGAGTAAGACAATAATGGTAGCTCTCCTCCAGCTGAGAATTGCAACTATGAACGAATCGGCAATATTCTCCCCAAGCAGAGTTTATCTATCATCAATACTTAAAAGGCTTGATATCCCTGACAGTCTTAATATTCCCTGGCAGAGTATAAGAATGTTCCCTGGCAGAATACAAGATATCCCCAGTGGAGTAAAAATTTTCCCAGCGCAGTCCGAAAAAGCTTCCCTAACGGAGTTGAAGCGTCATCCCCAGTAGACTCTGGAAGTTTATCCCCAGCGGAGTACAAAAACAAATCTCCCCAGCCAAGTTCAAAGGATCATTCCCAGCAGAATTCAGAGGATTATCCCCACAAAAGTCTAACAGGTTATCCCCAGTAATGTCGCCACTGAGAGATCGTCCCCCGCAGAGTTCTCTCCTTTCACAAACAGGAATTCAATCCCCCAACAGGATTCAATATCACCAGCAATGATGATTCATCCCGACAGAGTGTATCAGTGGAATCCTCAGCAGAGCATCTCTCCCCCACAGAGTAATCTCCTCATCAGTTTATTCCCCAACGAAGTTATCTTCTCCTGCAGGTTTATTCTCCCAATCACCTTCGTTCACCATCCCCAGCGGAAGCGAAGAATTCAACTCTTATCTCCAGCAGCTATCCGGGATTTATTTTCCCCAGCTAGAAACATTACATTTCCATACATCATGATACATGCATATACGCATCATACCATACAATCTCATTTATGTTGAGAGCATCATTGCTTGATCCATATCATGCATTGCATATGACTGACCTTTACCTTTTAGGAAGGATGCAGTTAGATTCTCAACTATGTCAAAGACCTTCTCTGGTTCAGTCAGATCGACCCTAAGATCTCCCTGATTCGTATTCTAGTTGAAGATATTCCAAGACTTTCATCTGGTTCAGTTAAATCGACCCTAAGATTTTTCTGATTCCAATCCAGTCAAAGTTAATCCAAGACCTTCTCTGGTTCAGTCAGATCGACCCTAAGATCTCCCTGATTCGTATTCCAATTGAAGATATTCCAAGACTTTCGTCTGGTTCTGTTAAATCGACCCTAATATTTTTCTGATTCCGATCCAGTCAAAGTTAATCCAAGACCTTCTCTGGTTCAATCAGATCGACCCTAAGATCTCACTGATTCGTATCCCAGTGGAAGATATTCCAAGACTTTCGTCTGGTTAAGTTAAATCGACCCTAAGATTTTTCTAATTCCGATCCAGTCAAAGTTAATCCAAGACCTTCTCTGGTTCAGTCAGATCGACGATAAGATCTCCCTGATTCATATTCCAGTTGAAGATGTTCCAAGACTTTCTTTTGGTTCCGTTAAATCGAACCTAATATTTTTCTGATTCTGATCTAGGGAAAGTTAATCCAAGACCTTCTCTGGTTTAGTCAGATCGACCCTAAGATCTCCCTGATTCGTATTCCAATTGAAGATATTCCAAGACTTGCGTCTAGTTCATTTAAATCGACCCTAAGATTTTTCTGATTCTGATCCAGTCAAAGTTAATCCAAGACCTTCTCTGGTTCAGTCAGATCGACCCTAAGATCTCCCTGATTCGTATTCCATTTGAAGATAATCCAAGACTTTCGTCTGGTTCAGTTAAGTCGACCCTAAGATTTTTCTGATTCTTATCCAGTAAAAGTTAATCCAAGACCTTCTCTGATTCAGTCAGATCGACCCTAAGATCTCCCTGATGCGTATTCCAGTTTAAGATATTCCAAGACTTCCGTATGGTTCAGTTAAATCGACCCTAAGATTTTTCTGAATCGTATCCAGCTAAAGTTAATCCAACACCTTCTCTGGTTCAGTCAGATCAACGATAAGATCTCCCTGATTCGTATTCCAGCCGAAGTTCGGACCACCTATCAACAGTCTCTAAATGGCATCTGTAAGCCCATTCCCGATATCACAAGGTTGATACCACTTCATGCGAGTGCAAATTTCTGGGTACTCTAGTGTTCAATCATCTTCCACCTTCGGATCACGAAGGGCCTGAAAGCCAATCTATATCCTCAGGTTTAAGAAAATTGAACAGGGGCAGCTGTTGTACCCTAAAATTTTCCCTCTCATATTTCTCCAAACACTGCAAGAAAAATCTCCAAGTGGATCAAGATTGCTCAAGAGTGGGTCAAACAAGTCATCTCCTAAGGCAGTCAACCTCAAATTAGGGTTTTGTGTTGCATCAAGATCCTTGAATCCAAATGACCTCAAGTTCTACCCAATGTCCTAATATGTTCTCAAGATCATCCATACCAAATTTCAAGTCTTACATAGGAAGTTTGCTTAGTCAATTGCTCAAAGGGTCCAAAAATCGACTATGATAGGGCAAAAGTCAACTGTGACCTATAAACAGTCAAACTTCAATATTTTTTGTCAACATTATCATTTTTAAGGTTATTTCATCATTTTATCAAGGGTTGATCATGATTCATCAAGGATTGCTCAAAATTCATCAAGACTCAAAAGTTGCTAAATTAGGGTTTTGTAGGAAAAGTCAACTCAACTTTGACCAAGCATAACGTTCTCATACTTTATGAGAAATGAACCATCCAAAGCTCATTTTGAAGAGGATGCAATTTACTACAATCCATCTTCATACCCCAAGATCATAAAATGCACTCACAAAGAGTTACAAATTTGGACATTATAGGTCATTTTTGAAAGTCAACAAAAACACCTTTTTTTCCAAAGCTTATAACTTGAGCATGGAATATCAAAGTGAGATGAGACCAAAAGGGTTGGTTAGAGGACATCTCAAGCTTTCTAAAAAGTCAAAGAATACTTCCAAAAGTCCAAAATTGAAGAAGTTATGCATTATTGAAGTTGGGCATTTTTGCAAAATTGCCAAAAGTCAACTATCCCCAAAACTTCAAATTTTATCAAATGGGCCCATTCTTTTCCACTTGATTTGGGCTTGCCACATTCCACACGTGTCCTAGCTTCAGCCTTGTGTCCATTTATCAATTTTATTATTTTATTTGATTTTTTATTGAATTATTTCATTTTTAATCAATTTAAATCAAATAAAATCACAAAACTTGATTACATGAGATCTTTTTCTATTTTCAGGACTTAATCATCATCATCAAGTGGATAAAATTCGTATCAAGCATTCCACATGAAAAAAGATTGGATTTTGGACAAAATAGGCAAGCTTTCAATGGAGGATCAAATCCAATCTCAAGGCATTGATTTGGAAGGATTCAACCCACATTTGTTGACCTAATGCAATGCATATTACTTATACACGCCAAAGCACACGAGATCAGAGCTAGAGACTGCAAGAAGACCAAGAACAAAACTTGAAAAATTGACAAAAAAGTGTGAGACTGAAATCAAGTTTGGAGTAACTTTCAGGACTGAACAAGCATCACAATCGCTTCCTGGCAATTCTCAGAAGCGAAACCAATCAGAATCACTCATTCTCCAGCGTCCTAGAGCACTGTAAGCATCTCATGAATCCGCCATGTTCATGAAGTCTTAAATCTTTATTCTTGCATCCATTATACAAAATAATTGCATATTCTGATTCCTCACATCATTTGTGAACTTTCTGCAATAACCAATTTCATTATTATGCTGTGTATCGTAAAACACCATTATAGGTTTTTCTAGGGTTTTTTCAGGGGTTTTTATTACAAGAAAAATTGACCAATAAAAGGGGCATGGTTGAGAACGGGATGAGGAGGCGAGTATGAACATGCCTTTGGATTGCATTTTTGTGGCTCGTAGCAGATTTGGGAGATGGCATGGCTTATAGCTACAGCCTATTGTCCGTTGGTATAGGTTGAGAATGTTTTAGCCACGACCCAACGACAGGGACGATGGCGTGTCATGCTCTAATTCTCCTATTTGAATATAGCGCGCTTTATTTTGTTTTTCCCGATCCATTAATTTGTTTTATCTTGTTATTATTATTAGTTTTCAATATATTAACAACTCAGGCACAATGGTCGAGTGGAAAATGCATGCGTTCAAAATCCAACAGGACCTGGGTTCGAATCCCAGGTCCCCATATGCGTTGTTATTATTTTTTCACAGGTTATCCAGTACAAACCAAGGCTTAAGACCTATTATATGCCCTCAAATATCAAAGCACCAGATGGCCCAAGGTCAGATCTGGTGATTCAGGTTGAATGTCCACCATGGGATTGAGTCAATGGGTGCATAGAGAATCAGGAAAAGTCAGCCAAGGCCAACGAAATTGGGCCACCAAAATTGCTGAATAAGGCTCCTTTCAGGCCCATAACCTCCTAACACTTTCTCTTTTTTATTATTTATTTCTTTTAATTATTTATTATTATTATTTTTATATTAACTAACCAATCAAAAACTTTTTCTTAACAAAATGAAAAACCAAAAAATATTTTCTTATTTAAATTAATTTTCAGTATTTTATTTTGTTAATAAATATTATTTAATTAATTTAGTTTTAATTAAGAATAACTTTTAATATATTTTGCAATAATTAAAATTAACTTAGACAATTAGGTTTTATTAACATTGATCAAATTTATTTTTATTTCTTTAAATACTTTAAAACCCAAAAATATTTTAATTAATTAATTAATTAATTAATTCAATAATTAACTTAGTTTAATTCCTTTTTAATTCAAAAAAACCAAAAATCTTTTCTTGAATAATAAAGGGTCAAAACCCTAGAACAAGCCCGATTTAATTTCCCGCACGCGATCCATTTTATTCAATATTGTATCTGTTTCCGGAATGTAATAGCTTAATAGGACTTTACTATTTTTTACCGCTTTATTTTTTCCGCATTTTAATTTCAAGGGTTGCTTTTGGCGATGTAAATACCCGACGCCTTGTAATAGTTAGTTTAATTTCCGTAACTTATAAGTTGTTAGATGTTTGGTAATAAGGAATGCATGACAAGATCGAATGTTTAACTTAAAATCAACATAGATAACCATTGACATGTACAAAGACAAAATAACTGAAAAATGACACACTCGCACATGCGCACTCTTAGGGTACACCTCACTTGGTTGCCTTCGTAATGCGGTCATTGAGTATAGGAAGTTTTAGTGGTCGCCCTCTTGTCCAAAGATCATAGTTGCCTCGAAACGGTTGCCTCGGAAAAATGATCTAAGACATTAGGGTTACCGCTAAGGCGTCCTAACATTGCTTTAGTGACCGCACGTCCCTTAATCGAATTGACCCTTAAAACTCCAACAACGATGCTACCTACTCATCAATAGTGGGATAGCATTGTCTAAAGTACATTAGCACAAATTGATTCCTTTTTCGAGTAGTTAGATGGTTCTTAACTACTTGCTCTTTCAAAACAAAAAAAATTTCACACTTACACTCCTTTTCAAACAAAAACTCTTCTTCAAACCCACAAACACAAAGAAAGCAAATTTTTGAAAACACTTTGAGCAAGTACCTAAGAACCCGTGGATAACCACATATAGAAAGGGTTCTAACACCTTCCCTTTCTATAATCTACCCCCGAACCCGAGAAACATCTCGAAAAAGGAATATTTCTGTGCTTTTTTCCTTTCCTTGTTGGATAAAATAAAAGACGATGGCGACTCCAGCTTACCACGACATTTTGCAAAAATAAACGCAAAACGCAAACCAGCATTCCAAAAACAGTCAGTAAAACTTTCCTAGGCCACACAACAAGTAACAATCAGTAGAATATCCTATGAAGGAGACCCTCCAGACATGGCCCAACTACTGCCCATGGTGGATGCTTTGAGGCAAAAGAACGACACCTTGCATGATAGTGTCGCGGACCTACAATAAAGAAGCACGGGGGATGAAGGTGCTGAAGAGGAGGTTCCGGAGCCTCAACCTTTGTCACAAGATATCTAGGATGATCAAGTCTCATAGAATTTCAAACCACCAACATTTATAACATTCAACAGAATTAATATGCTGACACCTTCAAGGAATCGACCCTCAGGTAGTACATGAGTATGCCCAGACACTCTGTTGTCAACTGTCAAGATTTCACCAAGAAGATGGTTCAGTAGTTCTCGATAATCCGACACCGAAAGGTGTCGACAATGATGTTGTTTAATGTTCATCAACTGTAGTCAGAATCCCTCAGGGATTACTTGGCTTGGTTCAACGATGAAATCATAAAGGTCTCTCATCCAAATCAAGAGATCTTTGTGGAAGCTTTCCAGCAGGGTCTCTGGGCTGACCAATTTAATGAGTCACTAGACCTGAACCCGACTTCCAGCATAGATGAGATAATCACTCTGGCCGAGTGTTATATAAAAGGAGAAGAGAGAAACATGGAAAATAGAACTAGAGACGCTAGAGAAAAAGGAAGGTCCCAGGAAGAAAATTTCAGGCAGAAGAAGGAGCAAACATGGTCCCATGAGCAACCACCACCGAGGGAGCGGCCTCCTCACCGGCCACCCCAGTGACATTTGGCTTCAGACATGGACTTCACTCCTCTAAATACCAGAAGATAAGACATATGGAAAGATGTAAATCCCCTTAACTTGTTTCTTAGACCTTGGCGTCCTAATGGAGTAAACACAACCTTGGGGGAAGACACTGAGGCTTGGTGTGCGTATCATCGGATCCGGGGTCACCGTACTGAGGACTGCCATCAGCTGAGGAGGGAAATTGAGAAGCTAATCCAAATGGGAAATTTGTTGTCTTATGTCAAAGGTAATTCCGAACAGATCGGAAAAAGAAGCCCTCCCAAGGGAATGATAAACCAGGATCCCCTTCCAAGAAGAAAGGAAAGGCAATAGATGAAGTCCGCGAAGCGTGACTGACCCGACATACACTCAATATCATCTTTGGAGGATTTTCTGGATGAGGCTCCACCAGCTCGACCCAAAAGAGATATGCTCGAAATACAATGCACGTAGCTCAAGTGGAATGGACAGACAAAAGCGGAGATCCCGGGGCCGCCACTTTCCCTCAGGAAGATGTGCGAGATATATTACCACACGAGAATGACCCCATGGTCATTAAAGTACAAAACAAATTTTTTTTTGTAGCCTAACATGGATAAATTCCTTGATCCCGTAACCATGAAATCAATGATATGAATGCATGAGTATGTTATAAAAAATAAGCCAAATAGGGTTAAAGTGAAGAGGGCAAATTTCATAGTGCAACACCCGCCCTTATTCAATCATCTTAAACCTGAGGGTGAGATTGGTGATAGCCTTTCAAACAATCGAGGTAGAAGAGGATTGAATCCTCAATAGAACAATGAAATTTGCACTCTGAAGAATAAACGAAAATCAGGTATTTTGGTTTTTCTGTATTTTCTACTTTTTGAATTTGCTTTTGTGAAAAGGTTATTCGTACATCAAACCGAGGTTAAACATATGAGGGACCAAGTAAACTAGGAGAATACATGTAAGGTCAATATTAAACATATATAGGGTATCAAGTATATTCCACG
Organism: Vicia faba; assembly: GCA_948472305.1. Taxonomy (NCBI): domain Eukaryota; kingdom Viridiplantae; phylum Streptophyta; class Magnoliopsida; order Fabales; family Fabaceae; genus Vicia; species Vicia faba. Next base: position 318,136 of record CATIWC010000329.1, on the reverse strand, counting down.
TCAAGATTTGACCCACACAAGAGATAAATAGACCGGTCGAAGAAAGTTTCTAACAGAGATATCAAGGATACGTGTCCGGAGTTGGTAGCAAACATATACATGAAAGAGACCAGTGGAGGACTCTGACAAAGATATCAAACATACTTGTTCAGAGTTGGTTGCAAATTTTAGACGACAACGTGTATCTAGAGGGGGGGTGAATAGAGGCGCAAAAATATTTCTAGACACAAATCTAGAAATTAATCATTTTTAAAACATTTTGATGCGAAAGCAATTTTATGGATAAGTCGTCTAAAAAACAACTTATTGGAAACACGGAAATACAAATTATGAGAGATAAATATATGAGACAAAATTGAGTACTAGATTAATATAAACTCAAATCAACAATTCACTTATTTATTGTTTGAACATAATCACTTTGCAATTCTATTTCTAAGGCTAATTAATCAAAGAGGAAATTTGATCGTTATATCAAACACTTGGCGTGCAAGTGCATTTTCAGAATTTCTCTTTGATTAGTGTTGATATATAAAACCACTTATAATCAAAATTGATTATAAGCTATATCCACACCTATTTCAAAAACAGATTTTGAGAGAAAAATTCTTACAATTCAATTACTATAACAATGCTATTTGATAAAATATTGATAAGATTGAAAGCAAGTAAAAGCGGAAGAGTAAAAGCACACGAGGAATTTTTCTGCACAGTTCCCCATTGTCATCCTCACGTGTGGGCACGTCTGCGCATAAATTTCAATGGAACTTACGATAATTTTTATATGCAAAATGTTTAATACAATGGAAGAGATAAAAACAACAATACAAAAAGTCTTCAATTTAATGTTGAGGCTCATTCTTCTTGCCTTTGATCTTAAGCAAGATCAAATCAATTGATAGATGCAACCTATTCGCCACTTAAGCTACTTACTTGAAATGATTTCAAACACCCCAAGGTTCCTTGAAAGGATTTCAACCAATCCGATTGCAAACTATCAACACAAGATCACCGATTCTATCACCCAATCCTTGCTACTTCCCTAAAAAGATTTCAACCACTCTAAGGTTACTTGAAAGAGTTTCAACCACCCCAATGAATCTTTCACATGAATGAATTTCAAACAATCTTACATGAAAACACCCTCGTTAACAAATAATCTTGGAGCACAAACCTGATGGTTTTTATGGATGAAGACCCCTATAAAATGTCAACCCAAACCAATTGGAAATCCATAATTTTTTGTTTAGATGGCATTTCGATGGAACATCGTTACAAGGTAATGTTGGTGTGTATGCATAGATTGGAAGGTTGAAGATGAAGAGAAAGAGTAGGATAATTTTATGGTATCATCAAAGTTGTGGACAATTAGGGCAAGAAGGGAAAATTTGGAATCAAAAGAAATTAAAAATATGACCAAATCAAATAGCATTTGTCGACCTTGAACTCGTATTGTCGACATATACGTTGTGCTTAGGTCGTATATGTCGACAAGAGATAGTGGTATGTGTCGACCTGAACAACTCAGAGGCCACATGCTTAATTATGCTAGCAGATGTGTCGACCTAAAAAATAGATGTGTCGACACATAAAATAATTTTTTTTTTCAATTTTAGAATTCTTTCAGTATGTGTCGGCCTGTATGGATGCATATGTCGACCTGAGACTTACAGAAGCCACATACTTTAAAAATGAGTTACATGTGTCGACCTGAAAAATGAATGTGTCAACACATGCAACGAAAAACTATGCAAAAATGGGTTTTCAATGATTTAGATCAATTTCAATATGCTTTTTGATGATTCATAAGACTTATAATGCAGAGGAGTCCCATAAGACACATGGATACCATCAATCTCATATGAGTTCCATCTAGTACCAGTGTTGACATCATTCAAAATACTTTGAAACTAAGTTGTACTCACAAACTCCCCCTTTTTGATGATGGAAAAACTTGCAACGATGCATTTTGCATTTATCGAAGGCTCCCCTTGACTTTTTGATTCCTATATTTGTATCGCATATACTTCTCCTCCGTTGACAACATCAAAAAGATGATAGAAACCGGTTATAAGTACCATAGTCCCCAAAATAACTCATAATTATCATTCAGAGGCAATTTTGCATATAAAAACAACAATTACATATCCCCACATATATCCAATGATGCAAACTTTTAAATAACGAACATCACACATCACAACAAATGTAATATAATGCGAAAGTAATGAAGGTTAACTTTGATTATCATGATAATTTAACATTTCATAATGGAACTCCCGATGTTGCACACACATGTGCCAACCATAGCAAAAACATTATTTTACTACTACAACCAAAATGAAAAGGTTTATCAAGAAATCGTAATTATGACAACATGAACAATATATTGCATAATAAAAAATTACCAAACCACATACTTGCATATTAAGAACAAATCTATACAAATGTGAAAGAATCAATACATGAAGTCATTGTAAGCATATAGAAAAAGAACACACAATGGTTATTGATTAGAAATTTCTGGAAATGAACATTCATGGTCTTCATCATTTGAAAGTCAATGAAGTAGAATTTTTTTTGAAATATACATTAAGTCAAATCTTACGTTCAAGGAGAAATTGAAACGATATTACCTCATTCTTGAAGGATTGGAAGTTTGTTCTCACAAAATATAACACACTAGAACACAGTTAGAGTGAGTGTTGAAACAACAATATACAAGAGAGAACTAAGCGACATTTGAGACATCAATTATCCCAAACTCTCCATGTATGTTGATACAGGATTCAATTGCGAGTGGTTTAGTGAAAGTATCGACAAGCTGATTTTTACTATCAACAAGCTCAAACGCAACATCTCCTTTTTCAACATGATCATGAAGGAAGTGGTGACGTATCTCAATGTGTTTATTCCTTGAATGTAGCACAATATTTTTGGTTAGATTTATGACACTAGTGTTGTTGCACATGATAGAAATATGTGACAATTTAATACCAAAGTCCAATATTTGTTGTTTGAGCCACAAAATTTGAGCACAACAACTATCGGTTGCCATGTATTCTGCCTCAGCAGTTGACATAGCAACAAAAACTTTCTTTTTGCTATGCCAACTAACCAAGGATTTTGAAAATAAGTGACAAGTCTCACTAGTACTTTTCCTATGCAATTTGAAAATCATAATTAGAATAACCAACTAAATTACAATCATTTCCCTTGGAGTACCAAAGCATAGATTTCGATGTACCAACAAGTATCAAAAAATTAGTTTTTACAGATTTTAAATGAGATTCTTTGGGAAGTGCTTGATATCGTCCACACACACAAACACTAAACATAATATCAGGATGAGATACTGTCAGATAGAGAAGAGGACCAATCATATCTCTATATCTTTTTACCTTAACATCCTTACCTTTCTCATCCTTGTCTAGATTACCGTTTGTGTCCATGGGAGTATCAATCTTCTTAGTATTGTCATTTCTAAATCTCTTAAGTAATTCGAGACAATACTTGGTTTAACAAACAGATGTTCCTTCATCGAGTTGTTTGATTTGTAGCCCGAGAAAGTAGTTCAACTCCCCCATTATGCTCATCTCAAACTCACCCTGAATAAGCTTAGAGAACTCCTTGACAAGATGCATGTTAGTAGATCCAAAAATGATATCATCTAGATAAATTTGAACTGATAAAATATGCTTTCCTTAACATTTAATAATAGGTGTAGTGTCAACTTTCCCTCTAGAGTATCCTTGTTCAAGCAAAAACTTTCTAAGTCTATCATACCATGACCTAAGGACTTGTTTAAGACCGTATATTACACATTTAAGCTTGAAAACATGATCAGGAAACTCATCATTTTCAAAACCGGAAGGTTGAGAAACTTACACCTCTTCACTTATATATCCGTTAAGGAACACACTTTTTACGTCCATTTGAAATAACTTTAAGTTCTTAGAGTAAGCATAAGCTAATAAAAGGCGTATAGACTTAAGTCGGGCCACCATAGCATAAGTTTCCTCATAATCAATGCTCTCCTCTTGGTTATATCCTTGAGCCACAAGACGAGCTTTATTTCTTGTTATCACACCATGTTCGTCAAGCTTATTCTTAAATACCCATTGAGTTCCTATAATTTGATGATTTGCAGGACGAGGAACAAAATCCAAAAAGTTGTTTCTTTCAAATTGGTTTAATTATTTTTGCATGGAAATAAGCCAATGCTCATCAAGTAAGACATCGTTAGTGTTTTTAGGTTTAACTTGTGATACATAAGCACGATGACAACAAAGACTACTTATTTTAAAGCGAGTAGTTACTCCCTTTTTGATATCACCTATAATGTTGTCCATGGGATGATCTTTGGATGTTTTCCACTCCAAAAGAAGACCATCATTTTCTTCATAACCTTTATAATTTTTCTTTTCTTGAGTGCTATCTCTATCCTCCTCAATTTCCACTGATTTAGGTTGATCAATTTCTTTGTCGGTGTGTTTGAGTATGTCTTCTATCGATGCACCTACACCATGAAAAGAACTACCTTTTCCCACACTATTTGGGGAACTCTCATCAAAAGTAACGTGAACAAACTCTTAAATAATAAGTAATCTATTTTTATAAACTCTATATGCTTTACTAGATTGAAAGTATCCGAGAAAAATACCTTCATCGGCTTTCGCGTCAAATTTTCCAAGATTGTCTTTTCCATTATTTAAAACAAAACATTTGCATCCAAAGACATGAAGATAAGATAAATTTTGTTTTCTACCTTTTAAAAGTTCATAAGGAGTTTTGTCAAGAATTGGACGTATAATTATCCTATTCAAGACATAACATACCGTGCTAATAGCATTGTCCCAAAAATATTTTAGTAGACCTTGATCATAGAGCATTGCTCTTGCCAACTATTCATACATAGGTCCATTGTTCAAGCTAGGAGAAGATAATCAAGGGTCAGGAAGGACAAATAAGAATTCAGCTGGGAAAGACACCAGATTGAGGCCTCTGTACCTGAGCAGGGTAACATGATCGAAAGAACATATGGTCAGACACAGAGGAAGAGGAAGAGACACTAGACGAGCTTATATGCCATACACTACACTTGGGGGAAGACGCTATGCATTTCCCGACCTTGATAGGGCCATTACAGAGTGATCATCTTGTTAAAGGTGTAACTGCTTATCATTACCTGACGGGGCACATTATGATAGTAGTCATCATTGGCGACAGTGGACGTTACTAGACTAAATAACAACTCAGTTACATATGGTGAAGAGCCATAAAAGTTACATGCATTAATGAAGCGAGTTCCATGCACCTCTATAAATAGGGCTCCCTACTGAGGGGTAAGCAAAACATATCACTTGGAACTCACGCATACTTATGTAGCCTCCAAATCCCTTAATATGACAAACAATACAATTCCACTTGTTTGAGGCTCTCCCAAAAACCCTTCAATCAGTGGGGAAGTCACCCACTTAGTGTTTAGCAAGAACATTTGGCGCCCACTATGGGGCCTCGGTAAAACATTCCTAGGCCACACAACAACCAATAATCAGTAGAATATCCTATGAAGGAGACCCTCCAGACATGGTCCAGCTACTGGCCATGATGGATGCTCTGAGGCAAAAGAACGACACCTTGCAGGATAGTGTCGCGGACCTACAATAGAGAAGCATGGGGGATGAAGGTGCTGAATAGGAGGTTCTGGAGCCTCAACCTTTGTCACAAGATATCTAGGATGATCAAGTCCCAAAGAATTTCAAACCACCGACATTTACAACATACGACGGTAATAATATGTCGACACCTTTAAGAAATCGGCCCTGAGGTAGTACATGAGTCTGCCCAGACACTCCGTTGTCAGCTACCGAGATTTCACCAAGAATATGGTTCAGTAGTTCTCAGTAAGCCGACACTGAAAGGTGTCGACAACGATGTTGTTTACTTTTATTTAACTATAGTTAGAATCCCTCAGGGATTACATGGCTTGGTTCAATGATGAAACCATAAAGGTATCTCATCCTAATCAAGAGATCTTTGTGGCGGCTTTCCAGCATGGTCTCTGGGCTGGCCAATTCAATGAGTCACTAGCCTAGAACCCGACTTCCAACATAGATAAGATAATCAATCGGGCTAAGTGTTATATAAAAGGAGAATAGAGCAACATGGAAAATAGAACTAGAGACGCTAGAGAAAAAGGAAGGTCCCAGGAATAAAATTTCAGGCAAAAGAAGGAGCAAACTTGGTCCCATGAGTGGCCACCACCGAGGGAGCGGCCTCCTCAGCGACCATCCTAGTGACATTTGGCTTCAGACAGGGACTTCACTCCTCTAAATACCAGAAGAGAAGACATATGGAGAGATTTAAATCACCTTAACTTGTTGCTTAAACCTTGGTGTCCTATTGGAGTAAACACAATATTGGTGGAAGACACCGAGGCTTGGTGTGCGTATCATCGGATCCAGGGACACCACACTGAGGACTGCCATCAACTGAGGAGGGAAATTGAGAAGCTAATCCAAATGGGCAAGTTGTTGTCTTATGTCAAAGGTAATTCCGAGTAGATCTGAAAAAGAAGCCCTCCCAGAGGGAATGATAAACCAGGATCCCCTTCCAAGAAGAAAGGAAAGGCAATAGATGAAGTCTAAGAAGCGCGATTGACCCGACATACACTCAATATCATCTCTGGAGGATTTGCTGGACGAGGCTCCACCAGCTAGACCCAAAAGAGGTATGCTCGAAATACAACACACGTAGCTCAAGTGGAATGGACAGACAAAAGCGGAGATCCTAGGGCCTTCACTTTCCCCCGGGAAGACGTGCGAGAGATCTTACCACACAAGAATAAGCCCATGGTCATTAAAGTATAGAACAATTATTTTTTGTAGCCTAACATGGATAAATTCCTTGATCTCGTAACCATGAAATCAATTATATGAATGCATGAGTATGTTATAAAAACTAAGCCAATTAGGGTTAAAGTGAAGAGGGCGAATTTCAGGGTGCAACAGCCGCCCCTATTCAATCATCTTAAACTTGAGGGTGAGATTGGTGCTATCCTTTCAAACAATCGAGGTAGAAGAGGATTGAATCCTCAATAGAACCATAAAATTCCCACTCTGAAGAATAAAGAAAAATCAGGTATTTTGTTTTTCTCGTATTTTCTATTTTTTTATTTTTCTTTTGTGAAAAGATTATTCGTACATCAAACCGAGGTTAGACATATGAGGGACCAAGTAAAGGAGAATACATGTAAGGTCAACATTATACATATATAGGGTATCAAGTATATGCCACGTCAAGATTAGACACACACAAGAGAGAAATAGACCGGTCGAAGAAGGTTTCTAACAGAGATATCAAGGATACGTGTCCGGAGTTGGTAGCGAACATATACATGAAAGAGACCAGAGGAGGACTCTGACAAAGATATCAAACATACATGTTCAGAGATGGTAGCAAATTTTAGACGACAGTGTGTATCTAGATGGGGGTGAATAGAGGCGCAAAAATATTTCTAGACACAAATCTAGAAATTAATCATTTTTAAAACTTTTTGATGCGAAAGCAATTTTATGGATAATTCATCTAAAAAACAACTTATTGGAAACACAGAAATACAAATTATGAGATATAAATATATGAGACAAAATTGAGTACTAGATTAATATAAACTCAAATCAACAATTCACTTATTTATTGTTTAAACATAATCACTTTGCAATGCTATTTCCAAGGCTAATTAATCAAAGAGAAAATTTGATCGTTATATCAAACACTTGGCGTGCAAGTGAATTTTCAGAATTTTTCTTTGATTGGTGTTGATATATAAAACCACTTATAATCAAAATTTATTATAAGCTATATCCACACCTATTTCAAAAACATATTTTGAGAGAAAAATTCTTACAATTCAATTACTATCACAATGCTATTTGATAAAATATTAATAAGATTGAAAGCAAGTAAAAGCGGAAAAGTAAAAGCACACGAGGAATTTTTCTACACAGTTCCCCACTGTCTTCCTCACGTATGGGCACGTCTGTGCCTAAATTCCAATGGAACTTAGGATAATTTTTATATGCAAAATGTTTAATACAATGGAAGAGATAGAAACAACAATACAAAAAGTCTTCAATTTGATGTTGAGGCTCCTTCTTCCAACCTATGATCTTAAACAAGATCAAATCAATCGATAGATGCGACCTATTCACCGCTTAAGCTACTTACTTGAAAGGATTTCAAACACCCCAAGGTTCCTTGAAAGGATTTCAACCAATCCGATTGCAAACTATCAACACAAGATCACCGTCTCTATCACCCAATCCTTACTACTTCCATAAAAAGATTTCAATCACTCTAAGGTTCCTTGAAAGGATTTCAACAACCCCAAGGAATCTTTCACATGAATGAATTTCGAATGATATTACATGAAAACCCCTAAATTAACCAATGATCTTAAAGGACAAACCTGATGGTTTTTCTGGATAAAGACCCCTACAAAATGTCAATCCAAACCAATTGTAAATCCACAATTTTTCGTCTAGATGGTACCTAGATGGAACATCATTACAATGTAATGTTAGTGCGTATTGTACCCCAAAATTTTTCCTCTCATTTATCAAGTAATTTATCACAAGATCTCCTTTGGTTCAAGACTGCACAGGGGTTGATCAGCTCAAGACACCTCCTTAAGCACTGCTGACTGAAATTAGGGTTTGAGATTGCACAAGGATAATTGAACTTTTAATGTCTCATATGACTTTCATGGATCATTATGGATCCTAAAGATCTCTCATGATAAGTTTCATGTCTTGGATCACATTTTTGCTCAGTCAATTGATCAATTGACCTAAAAACCAGTTGTATTGGGGAAAAAGTCAATTATGGTCAATTTACAGTCAAACTTCATAATTTTTGATCCATATAAACATTTAGAACTCCTATATGTCATTTGATCAAGTTTGGACCATAATTCCTCAAGAAATTTGATCAGATCATCAAAAGGGCAAAATGGTCAAAATTAGGGTTTTGACTGAGAAAGGGCAATTTCTGATTTTTGACCTAGAAAATGGTTATTTGGTTTGAGACATGATCTCAAGGTTTCAAATGAATCATTTTTACCTAATGGTATTGCTCAAAACTTCCCTCAAGGTCAATTGATTGATAGTTGATTTTCAGTCAACTAATCAAAAGTCAACTATACACTAAAAAGTCAAACTTTGACTTTTTGTTCAAAATCAAGTATCAAAGATCACAATTTATAAAAAAATGTCAAAATATGAAACCTTTTCATCAATAAATCAAAAAGTCAAGTTTTCATTTGAAAAGTCAAAGTTTCCAAACTTAGAAATTTTTCTAAGTGTTGAAAACTTCATATTTTTTCACAACTTTGAGCAAATTTTTCACCATGATGCAAGATGATCCAAAGGAAACTTTCAATATGAAAGTTGTAGAACTCAATGAGATCTAAAACATTTATTTACACAAATTCTCCTAGAAATGCATGGATTTCAAGTTATGATTTTGTGAATACATGTTAATGAAACTTGGAAACTTAGTGAAATTTTGCCCTAGTTTAGGCAGGATTTTGACCTAACTTCATGGAAATTTTTCACATAGTTCCAAGGGGAATTTACAAAGATATTCAAAGAGGGTTTGCAGAGCACATTACAATATTTCTTAAATGTTAAAGAACTCCTTGAGATCATGTTTGAGCAAGGAGAATCAAAGGCATGAAGTTGGCATTTCATTCTTGAATTATAGGTCAATTTCATGGTGAACAAGAATGCAAATCCATGCTAGGCTGCACAATCTTTGCTTTGCAGGCCTCAAAATTGTTAGTCACTCCATAATTAAATGTTTACACATCTGTAAGAAGCTTCAACTCAAGCATTCAATGCATTGCCCATGCTTATTTCCATTTTGGGAAGAAAGTGCACATTGCCATTTTGGAAAAGTAGCTTTATGCACAAAATCAGTTCTTGAGCTTTGCACTTGTTTTCTTCTGATCATACACAATCTATGACCCAAAATAAACTTGTCTAAAGCCTCTAAATAACTCAGCCCATTCTTGTACTTTGCCTTGAAACCATGTTTTCACTTTTCTTCAAAATCAAGTAACATAGCCATAACTTATAATTGTGTGATTCTGACCTTCTCAAGCCTCAGAACCTTTCCCTTACTTATGCATAAGTTGTTTGCATCAAAACGGACGAATACACAACCTCCAAAACACACAAAAAACTCAGAATTGTATCATAAAACTCCATTGTTGCATAATTTGACCAAAAACTTGAAACTCACATATCCCTCGCGCGTTTCCAAGCCTTTTGGTCCCTAAAGCTTCTAAACATCAAATACAAGCCATCCAAAGTCCTTTTGCCTAACTGTAATACCTCCATCATCAAGTTCCATTTTCAAAAATAGGGGTCTGCAAGTGGACTTCTCCAGCACTCCTCAGCCACTTTCAGCTCAAGCCAAGCATCACATTAGCTTCCTAGGAACTTAAGGAATCTAACCCAATCACTAGGACTCATTGAAAGCTGCTCAAACTCAAAACACGATACCCTCTTGCAAGGTGAGTTTTCTGACTTTTGAACTCTTCATATAGGCATCATTTGGTTTACACTTGTGAAGATAAAATGTAGACATCATAGCCCTGAAACTAACCATGTCCTTAGAATTCATTTATGTTTCCTGAGTAGTGAGAATTTTAGAGTTGAATTTTCTGAAAAAAATTAGGACAGATTTGGTACCATTCAAAATTCATGCTCATCCTTGATTTATAACTTTAGTTATTTATATGATTGAACTCGTGATGAAATTTGGAGCAAGTTTCATGTTTATACTTTTGCAATTGGTTGAGAGATGAAGAAGTTACAGGATTTGAATTCATGACTAGTTATGGCGCGAGGAAGAAGATGAAGTCATCTTCAGGAATGTGTTTCAAAAATATATTTATGGCTTTGTTTATAACACCAGATGTATAGCCACCCCAGTGGTAAGGCAGCACGCTGGTAACCAAGAGGACGTGGGTTCAACGCCCAGCGCGCTGCATTTTGTTCTTTTTCACACTTTTTACATTTTTTGGTTTCTTTGCAGCGCCTCGGCCCCAACATCGGGCCTTCTTCTTTTTTGCTAACTTTCTAACCTCTGCCTTACTTCAGCAACCCTCTGGCCCAATTTAATTTTTATTTTCCATTTTTTATTATATTTTGTTTCTTTTTTCCTTTATTATTATTATTATTATTATTATTATTATTAGTATTATTATTAATATTTTTTTATTGTTATAATAAAAATCCAAAAAATATTTTATTTATTATTGTTACACTTATTTAGTTTATTTATAAAACTAAAAGAACAAAAACATTTTCTTAATAAATTAATTTCTTTCTTAATAATTAATATTTAGGTTTAGGTTTAACTATTATATTATTTTCTTGCAATTAAAATTAATTTAGAACCTAGGTTTCTTTTAATTAATTAATTTTCCTATTATTTCTATTATTTAAAACCTTTTCATAAATAGAACCCTAAAAAATCTTTTTTAGTTAATTTCTTTTCTTATTTAATTTAAGTTAATTTTATTTTTCCTTAATCATTTTTTAATTAGGTCAAGACTAAACACTTTCACAAAAAAAAACATAATCATTTCTTTTTTCATTTATATTCTTGCATTTTTATTTTCAATTTTGTACAATATTCAATATGGTTGTAATAATTATTTAGATTTAATTTTCTTGCAATTTCCCCATTTGTAAATTTGTACTCCCCCTCCCCTAATGATGTAATAGCTTAGTATTTTTATTTTCCGCAGTTTAATACTTTATATATATAAATGCTAGTAAATTAGGATTTGTATGGAAAGATTAAAATCAACAAATTAGCAAACCCTAATCAAGACAAAACAATGCATGTAAATCAATACACTTGCGCACTTACACCCTTAGGGTAAATCCACTTGTTGCCTTGAGAAATAAATGGTCATAATACGCATGTAAGATGTCTTAGCAAAAACAAGCAAAAATATAAGATCATAGTCCCTCGATGACGCTACAAATGTTGCCTTACAAATGATCTTAGTCCCTAAAAGAAAATGCTAAGATATCTTACAATATTGCTATTCATGACTATACGATGACCCTTGTCCGTCCCTTTTACATCCATAGAAAGGGTTTCTTACCAAATTAATGGTAAGATAACAATGTCAAAGGAAAGAAGAAATAAATATGAAAGACTTTTGAGTAGGTAGAATGTTCCTAGTTGCTTGCTCAATTTCAAACCAAAACATCCTTGATATTTTCAAAACAAACACCAACACTTTCAAAACACCTCTCAAACTTGAAAACATTTTCAAAAGATCAACACTTTGTATACATTCTTACGAACGAGAATCAGTACAAAGTTTTCCTAAACGATGGCCCCTTTTCAAAATACTTTCAAAAACCACACAAAGCACATTTTCAAACAAAAGCAAGTGATCTAGCAAGCAACTAAGAGCCCGTAGATAACTACGGATGAAAAGGGTGCTAATACCTTCCCTTTTCATAATTTACCCCCCGAACTCAAGAAAACATCTCAAAGGTCTTTCCTGTTCTTTTCAACCTTTCCTTTTGGATAAAAGAAAAGTCGGTGGAGACTCTTGCTAACCGCAACATTTGCGATCAAACTCAAAACAACCAAGTCAGTTCTCCCACCGCGTTACAGTGTGTATGCATAGATTGGAAGGTTGAAGATAAAGATAATGAGTAGGATAATTTTATGGTATCATCAAGTTGTGAATGATGCATGGATGATAATTTATAGTTGTGGGACAATTAGATCAAGAAGGGAAAATTTGGAATCAAAAGAAATTAAAAATATGACCAAATCAAATAACATTTGTCGACCTCGAACTCGTATATATCGACACATACATTGTGCTTAGATCGTATAAGTCAACATCAGATAGTGTTATGTGTCGACCTGAACAACTCAGAGGCTACATGCTTAATTATGCTAGCAGATGTGTCGACCTAAAAAATAGATGTGTCGACACATAAAATAATTTGTTTTTGCAATTTTAGAATTCTTTCAGTATGTGTCGACCTGTATGGATGCATATGTCGACCTGAGACTTACAGAAGCCACATAGATTAAAAATGAGTTACATGTGTCGACCTGAAAAATGAATGTGTCGACACATGCAACGAAAAACGGTGCAAAAATGGGTTTTCAATGATTTAGATCAATTTCAATATGTTTTTTTATGATTCCTAAGACTTATAATGCAGAGGAGTCCCACAAGACACATGGATACCATCAATTTCATATGAGGGCCATCTAGTACCGGTTTTGACATCATTCAAAACACTTTGAAACTATGTTGTACTCACAAACTCCCCCTTTTTGATGATGGCAAAAATTGCGACGATGCATTTTGTATTTAACGAAGGCTCTCCCTAACTTTGTGCTTCCTATCTTTGTATCGCATATACTTATCCCCATTTGTCAACATAAAAAAGAAGATAACAATCGGTTAGAAGTACCATAGTCCCCAAAATAATTCATAATTATCATTTAGAGGAAATTTTGCATATAAAAACAACAATTACATATCCCCACATATATCCAATGATGCAAAATTTTAAATAATGAACATCACACATCACAACAAATGTAATATAATGCAAAACTAATGAAGGTTAATTTTGAGTATCATGATTATTTAACATTTCATAATGGAACTCCTGATGTTGCACACACATGTGCCAACCATAGCAAAAACATTATTTTACTACTACAACCAAAATTAAAAGGTTTATCAAGAAATCGTAATTATGAAAACATGAACAATATATTGCATAATAAAAAATAACCAAACCACATACTTGCATATTAAGAACAAATCTATACAAATGTGAAATAATCAATACGTGAAGTCATTGTAAGCATATAGAACAAGAACACACAATGGTTACTGATCAGAAATTTTTGGAAGTGAACAGTCATGGTCTTCATCATTTGAAATTAAATGAAGTATAAAAAAATTAGAAACATGCATTAAGTCAAAGCTTACGTTCAAGGAGATATTGAAACGATATTACCTCATTCTTGAAGGATTGGACGTTTGTACTCACTAAATATAACACACTAGAACACATAGTTAGAGTGAGTGCTAATACAACAAATATACAAGAGAGAACTAGGCGACATTTGAGATATCAATTATCCCTAACTCTCCATGTATGTTGATAAATGATTCAATTGCGAGTGGTTTAATGAAAGTATCATCAAGTTGATTTTTACTATCAACATGCTCAAATGAAACATCTCCTTTTTCAACATGATCATGAAGGAAGTGGTGACGTATCTCAATGTGTTTAGTCCTTGAATGTAGCACAAGATTTTTGGTTAGATTTATGACACTAGTGTTGTTGCACATGATAGAAATATGTGACAGTTTAATACCAAAGTACAATAGTTGTTGTTTGAGCCACATAATTTGAAAGTGGGGTTAGCTTAGGGCTAGATCACATTTACTTGCTTTCATTGTTTGACTTGTATGCTTTACATTTTGTTTCTTTGTTTGGACTAGAATCCTCTACTCGGATTTTGGATACCTTATAGGTAAGTAGCAATACGTTGTTGAAACTGTGCGGGGTATACCGATATGGTCTAAGCTATAGCTACGTTAGTGTGACATATTTGTGGGTAACGGTAGCCCTTGAGTAGTCAAGGAGAATACGAGGCTGCTGAGTGATGTCACGAAGCACTAACTAACTTCTAGAACCATTACTTGACCAACTTGGCCATTAGGGCGTAGTGAGATGACCGACTTTGGTGCAGTCCGAAGTTGGTTGATACTCGATACTACACTCATTAAGGTTTGGTTTTTTGGGATATTTCAGTCGCCATTAAAGAGGCTTGCGCTGAAACAATGCCCGAGAAGACAAACCAGTGATATTGAGCTCCCTTAGAACCCGGTTACTATTGCTAGGACAAGTTTGAGCCAACTAAACATCAAGAGGGTACTTACCTATGAGAATCCATGCAAGCCTAAACCTAAGGACTTGTTTGTTTTGTTTGTATCTATTTACTTGTACATAACATCATAAACATCATAACATCATACTCATACCCACTAACCATTTCAAGGATTTTTTGGATTTATATTTGTTCTGTTTTGTAGGACATGGATTCTATTCGCAGGAAAACCATTCAAGTCAATATCGTAAGGATCCCTCCTCAACTTAAATAGTTAGAATCAAGGGTTCCTGAGAATTCTCCATTTATTGAAAGACATGGTCGCCTCCTAAACTTGGTTACCTCCAACACTGATGAGGATATGATAAATGTGCTCTTCCAATTCTTTAATCCTCTACACCATTGCTTCACATTTCCTGATTATCAACTTGTGCCAACTTTGGAAGAATTCTCCCAACTATTGAGGATTCCCATTATCAATCAACTACCCTTCAACGGTATGGAAAGATATCCAAAACCATAAGAGATTGCTCAAGCCCTACACTTGCAACAATCTGATGTCACAACTAATTGGGAAACAAGAAGTGGTGTCAAAGGTTTCTTAGCCAAGTTCTTGTTTGAAGGCTCTAGACTGTTGGAACTCCTTGAACTTGCAAAATTTTGAGGAAATTGTGGACCTTCTCATCTATGCGATGGTTTTGTTTCCAAATCCTGACCAACTCATAGATGTAAACGCCGTCAAAATCTTCAAGTCTCATAATCCGGTGCCTACTTTGTTAGGAGACATCCTACATTCTTTTCACTCTCACACTATGAGGAAAATGGGTTTTCTCATGTGTTGTACTCCTCTCTTAGCAAGATGGTTTATTTCGCATCTTTCCCAATCTGTATTGAAGAACAAGCAAGGTTCAAGGTGGTCACATAGGTTGATGACGCTCAAACATTCAGATATACATTGGTGTTCCCGATATGTGGAGAATGTTACTATCGTCGACTGTTGTGGAGAATTACCTAATGTCCCCTTACTTGGCATTAGAGGAGGTATCACTTACAACCCTTTCTTGGCCTTACGATAGTTTGGTTACGCCCGAAGGGGTGGTCCACATGAGATTCTTATTCAATGGTTGGTATTTGATTACGAGAATGACGATCAAGGTTACCGCCAGAGATTTATCCGAGCTTGGAGGATGTTGAACAAGGCAGATAGAAAGACATTGGGGAACAAGAATTCCATCCCTCTTGTGCCTTACCTTAAGTGGGTGAGAGCTCATGCTCAGAGTCTTATGATGCCTTACCCCTCCATTCTCCCAGTTATCATAGAGCCTGTTGTGGAAGGAGATGTCCCATACACTATCCTTCATCCTGACATGCCCACCTCTCTCTGAGACTTGCAAAGGGATTGGATACAACTTAAGGGGGAGCGAGACACTTTTGAGTCCCAATTCTATGCCAACGAGAAGAAAGTTATGGAACTCACCAATCAGCTTCATAAGGAGCGGAGTCTGAACGTCTACATCGCACCAAAGAGGATGTGTTCAACTTTTTTATCTTAGAGTTTATATATTTATTTATAAGCATAAAGAAGCATGATGTACTCAAACTTTGATTTATTAATATAACGTGTGCTCCTTTTTGTCTAAAGCAAATTTAAATCTCTAATTTCCTTGAAATCATTGCATATGCATCTTCATTCACCATAACACAAACAGGTTTCTTACAACAGGTCGCCTTATCTTTCTACTGTTTATTTTAGTGAGATGGATCTTGAACAGACAATAAAAGATCTCCAGGCGCATAATGCTCAGTTTCAACAAATGTTATTGACTTTGGCAAAAGGACAAGAGGATTTGAAAACTTTGTTGATCAAAGAAAAGAAGAAGAAAGCAAAGAAATCAACCGGTGTTTTGAATCTAGGAAGAAGGTTCCCAGGGCTAGCCAAACGGACCCTAGACTTCGCAACATCATCAGGTGAAAAGGATAATCAAGAAGGGAAAAATAAGGAAGTGACTGACCATCCAGAATCTGAAGAGGAAGAAGAGGATGATTACTCTAAAGAGAAATATCCTCCAGCTGATGAGAAGTACAAACATCTGGAAGAGCGTCTAAGTGCAATGGAGATTCAGAAAGTTCCCGGGATGGACTTTGAAGAGATGGGTTTGGTGTCTGGGATTGTTATTCCACAAAATTTCAAGGCACTAGTGTTTTCTAAGTACGAAGGGGGTTCGTGTCCCAAGATGCACCTCAGATCTTATGTGAGGAAGATATAGCCTCACATTGCTGACAGAGATTTGTGGGTCCACTTCTTTCAGGATAGTCTATCCGGGACTCAGCTAGATTGGTTCTATCAATGGGAGAGGGCCAATATCCATAATTGGGAAGACCTGGCCACTGCTTTTTATAAGCAGTATCAGTATAACGCAGACCTTGCTCCCACCCGTACTCAACTTCAAAGTCTGGCTATGGGTTCGAGCGAGGGTTTCAAACACTATGCTCAGAAGTGGAGAGACTTAGCAGGAAGATTCCAGCCTCCTCTGTCTGACAGGGAGTTAGTGGACATGTTTCTAGGTACCCTGTCTGGTCCTTTCTTTAATCATCTAATTGGAAGCTCCTTATTCGGCTTCACTGAATTAATCTTGACTGGGGAAAGAGTGGAAGTTGGGATTAAGAGTGGGAAGATCCAAAAGGAAGCATCCTCTAGTGCTGTGAGAAAACCATTCATTAGGAAGAAAGAGGTTGGTGCTGTGTACCCTCAAAGTAATCAGGACAGAACTGAACGCCGTCTAACTATAGGGGCCGTCATTAAGCCTGCACCTACTCAACAAAGGAACAACTAGCCTAGAACAGAAAGACCGGAAAGATAATTTACCCGGATAAATAAGATGATGTCTCAAGTCTTGCCACATTTGTTGAGATCTAATCTGGTAACCTTGCGGGAAGCTCCGAAGAATCCCAACACTGCCTCTCCCTGTTACAACCCAAACGCCCGTTGTGCTTACCATTCAGAAAGTCCAGGTCATGATACAAACGGCTGTTGGGTTTTGAAAAACAAGGTGCAAGACCTTCTCGAAGCAAAAGAAATTGAGTTTGATGCTCCTGAGATCCCAAATTTTATCACCGCTCTTATGCCCAGGCACAAACGTGATGCTAACGCTGTTGAAGATGATATGTTTGTTAATGTTGTTGATGAGCTTGTTACTCCTCTCGTGACCGTCAAAAGGAACCTGTTGAAGGCCGGTTTATTTCTAGGCTATGGCGAAGGCTGCCACCTCTGTTTATCCCTACCAACTGGTTGTCATTTATTGAAAGCAGGTGTCCAGCGCCTGATGGATGACAAAGAGATTTTGTTTGAAAAGACTCCCGTTCCAACCATTTCTTACAAGGATGTTTCAATAGTAACCATTTCCGCCAATCCTCCCAGGGTCTCCACCAAAAGACCCGTTAGGATTACATCTATTCCGAAGGTGACTCCGCTGATAATTACTATGCCAGGGTCGATCCCGTACTCCTCAGATAAAACTATCCCCTGGAACTATGTGGGTGATGTCTACTACCATGATGACAAGCAAGATTGGCTGGCTGATGAAGACTCGTTTTTTTAGAGGGCTGACCCCGACATCAGAAACATTGTAGGAACCAGCAAAATAAACCAAAATGGAAGAGTGTTCTCTCCTGAGATTGCTCCTCAGAAAACTGTTACCGGTCCTGTGATCATCCATGCTTTTGTTCTTGTTGACACTACTACTACAACTCCTGTGGTTACCCCTGCTGACACCCCTATCGCCGAGTCGACCGAGACTCAGGGAAAAGGCATTTTGGTTGAACCTGTCCGGATGAAGATGCAATCAGTATCTATCCCAGAGGCCTCCAAGAAGGAGATGGAATAAACTTTAAAAATTATAAAGAGAAGTGACTATAACATAGTCTAACAACTAGGGCAGACTCCGTCAAAGATTTCTATGCTAGCTTTACTATTATGCTATGAGGCTCATGCGAAGGCCTTGGTGAAACTCCTTAAAACTTCCCATGTGCCACAGGAAACCTCTTCTTACCAATTCAAAGATTGTGTGGCCAGTTTGACCACTGAAAATGGTTTGGGCTTTTCTGATGCTGACCTGACACCTAGAGGGAGGAAACACAACGAGGTGTTGCACGTCTCTGTCGAATGCAGGGGCACCACTTTGGCCCATGTCCTGGTAGATACTAGTTCATCCTTGAATGTTCTGCCTAAGAAGGCTATGGATAGACTAGACTTAGAAGGTTTGACTTTAAAATCTAGCAACATAGTGGTAAGGGCCTTCGACGTTTCAAAGATAATGGTGCACAGGGAGGTGGAAATCTCCATTAAAGTTTGAACTCATACCTTTGATTCAACTTTCTATGTAATGGATATTCACCCTTGCTATTCCTGTTTATTGGGCCAACCTTGGATTCATAATGCTGGTGCCGTCACCTCTACATTACAACAGATGTTAAAGTACCCAACCAAGGGAAAAATCATCAATGTCTATGGAGAGGAGGGATATATGGTCATTCACCTGAACTCCTTAAGATATGTGGAAATGGATGGTGAATTCATCGAAACTCCGTGTCAGCATTTCGTGGAAGTCCCACAAACAATTGCGACAACCAAGAATGTTTCCTAAGTCCCAAAGATTACCAGACCTCCGCTAAAGATGGCTTCTCTAAAAGATGCCAAGGCAGTAGTAAAAGAAGGTGGGTGTACTATTTTGGGCCAACTCCCGGATATTCCTTACAAATCTGATGAATTTGCCTTGGGTTTTACTTCAGGAGCCCAGAAAGCTGTTGGTCGTGCTCGTGCCGGGGGACCACCTTTGTGGATCAGCAACCATGGAATCAATGCAATGGAGGATAGTGATGACGACTGTGACCTAGAAGAATGGATTTTCCTAACTATCAACGGAGGAATCAACAACTGGGAAGCCAAAGATTTTATCCCAATTACTTTTATCCAACAGTATTTGTCTTTAAATTTTTGTCGGACTTGTAATAATTAAGCAATTCATACTTTTAAAACCTTGTGTCTTACCCGAGGCACAACGGTCCATTTGTAAGGGTTATTACTACATTTTCATATGTCATCAATGAATCATGGACGTTTTTGCATGCAAACTTGACGCTCTTTGTTTTTATTTTTCTACATGTTTATTTTTTCAATGATAGCTATGCTCTTACACACACTCACATATCAAAATGCAGATCCACATCCACTCAGGATCCCATGGGTAACGATTCTGCTATGGCCTATTGTGACTTTGAAAATCCAATCTACCAAGCCGAAGATGAAGGTGAGGAAGATTCTGAAGTGCCATGGGAACTCGCCAGGTTACTACAACAGGAAGAAAGGACCATACAACCCCACGAAGAACTGGTTGACACAGTTAACTTAGGTACCGAAGAGGACAAGAAAGAAGTCAAGGTAGGAGCCAATCTGAAACCTAGTGTCAAGAAGCGCTTAACTCAGTTACTACATGACTATGTTGTGGTATTTTCCTGGTTATACAAAGACATGCCAGGACTTAACGCTGATATCGTGGTCCATCGTCTACCAACAAAAGAAGACTTCCCTCTAGTAAAACAGAAAGTCCGTTGCATGCGGCCAGACATGTTAGAGAAGATCAAGACTGAAGTCATGAAACAATTCAACACCGGATTCTTAGCCGTCCCCTCCTATCCATAATGGGTCGCCAATGTTGTTCCAGTGCCTAAAAAGGACAGTAAAGTGCACATGTGTGTGGAATACAAAAATTTGAATAGGGTAAGCCCTAAAGATGATTTCCCACTTCCCCATATCGATATTCTGGTTGACAATACCGCACAACATAAAGTATTCTCATTTATGGATGGTTTCTCAGGCTATAATTAAATCAAAATGGCACCTGAGGACATGGATAAAATGACCTTCGTCACACAGTGGGGCACGTTCTGTTACAAAGTTATGCCATTCGGGTTGAAAAATGATGGGGCAACTATCAGCGCACCACGGTAGCTCTGTTTCACGATATGATCCATCACGAAATAGAGGTCTACGTGGATGACATGATAGCCAGATCTCAAACTGAAGAGGAATATCTTGACCATTTGTAGAAACTGTTTGAGAGGCTAAAGAAATACAAGCTAAGGTTGAAACCGAATAAATGCACATTTGGAGTGAGGTCCAGTAAACTCCTAGGCTTCATGTCAGCGGTAAAGGTATTGAAGTGGACCTTGCAAAGGTAAAAGCAATACAAGAAATGCCTACTCCTTGCACCTAGAAGGACGTCAGAGGATTCTTAGGACGACTAAACTACATCTCCAGATTCATTTCTCACCTAACCGCTACTTGCGAACCAATCTTCAAATTACTGAATAAAGATCAAGTAGTCAAATGGAATGATGCATGCCAAGCTGCCTTCGATAAGATCAAAGAGTACCTTTGGTCATGTATCTAGCTGTACTGGAAAATTCAATGGGGTGTGTGCTGGGGCAGCATGACGAGTCTGGCCGAAAAGAGAATTCTATATACTACCTGAGCAAAAAGTTTACCGACTGTGAAACCAGATATTCACTGCTCGAGAAAACTTGTTGCGCTCTGGCATGGGCTGCTCGCCGGCTAAGACAGTATATGCTGACACATACCACCTTATTGATATCCAAGATGGATCCAATTAAATACATATTCGAGAAGCTTGCCCTCTCTAGAAGAATAACAAGGTGGCAGATGATCCTGGCTGAATATGACATTCAGTACACTACCCAAAAAGAAATAAAGGGAAGTGTGCTAGCCGATCACCTTGCTCATCAGGCTGTGGATGACTATCAGTCCATGAAATTCGAGTTCCCATGTGAGGAAATCATGTTGGTAAACAATTTTGAAGAACTCAGACCATATGGCGGACCTGAACAAGGATCCCGATGGACCTTGGTTTTTGACAGAGCCTCTAACACACTCGGCAATGGCATAGGTGCTATAATCATATCCCCTGAAGGATGTCATACCCCCTTCACTGCAAGACTTTGTTTCAACTGTATCAATAATATGGCGGAATATGAAGCGTGTATTATGGGTCTCAAAGCTGCCATAGATTTGGGAATCAAGTCCTTAAGTGTATTTGGAGATTCAACCTTAGTCATCAGTCAGATAAAAGGAGAATGATACACGAAGCACCCTAATCTCATCCCCTACAAAGAACATATGTTAACATTAATCCCACATTTTGAGGAAATTACCTTTTAGCCTTTTCCACGAGAGGAAAATCAACTAGCGGACGCGCTAGCCACTATGTCATCCATGTTTAAACTCAAGTGGGGGTAATGAGGCTCCCCAGATCACCATTGAGCGAATGGATGAACCAGCTTACTGTCACGAGATCGATACTGAAGAAGTAGTGGACAAGCCTTAGTTCCATGAAGTTAAGAGGTATCTCGAGGCCCAAGAATATCCGGAGGGAGCTTCATTCAATGATAAGAAGTTCTTGAGAAGATTCTCTGCTAAGTTCTTCCTCAGTAATGGCATTCTTTACAAGCGCAACCACGACTCTACTTTGCTTTGTTCCTTAGACAAGGTTGAGGCAGACAAGATCATGGATGATCTACATGAAGGCACTTTTGGCACCCATTCTACTGGGCACACGATGGCTAAAAAGATCCTACAGGCGGGGTACTATTGGTCTACCATGGAAGTAGATTGCCATCAGCATTCACGAACCTGTCACAAGTGTCAGATCTATGCTGACAAAGTACATGTGCCTCCGGTTCCTCTAAACATCCTGACTGCTCCCTAGCCATTCGTGATGTGGGGCATCAACATGATTGGAGAAGTCAAACCTACAGCTTCCAATGGACAACACTTCATCTTGGTGGCCATTGACTACTTCACGAAGTGGGTTGAGGAAGCTTCTTTCGCTTCCGTTACCAAGAACATTGTGGCCCAATTCATCAAAAAAAAAATCATATGTCGGTACAGTATCCTGGAGAGAATCATCATATACAATGGTACGAATCTCAAAAATACTATGATCACTGCACTATGCGTGTAATTCAAGATCCAACACCATAATTCTTCTCCTTACCGTCCAAATATGAATGGCACAGTCGAAGCCGCAAATAAAAACATCAAGAAGATCATACAAAAAATGACAATAACATGCAAGGACTGGCATGAGATGTTACCATTCGTTCTCCACGATTACCTTACCACGACGCACACATCAACAGGGGAAACTCCCTTCTCCTTGGTATACGACATGGAAGCTGTTCTACCAATTGAAGTCCAAATACCTTCTCTGAGAATCATAAAGGATGCAAGTCTGAATAAAGATGAATGGATCCAAACTCGACTTGACCAATTAAACTTGATTGATGAGAAGAGGCTTACGGCTGTCTGTCATGGTCAAATGTACCAAAAACATATGATCAAAACTTTTAAAAAGAAGGTCAGACGTCAGGTATATCGGGTTGGTGACTTGGTAATCAAGCCTATCATATTTCCATAAGGTGATCCCAGGGGCAAATGGACTCCTACATACAAAGGACCATTTGTGATCAAAAGCATATTCTCTGATGGAACAATGATCTTAACCACTATGGATGACGACGACCTTCCTCACCCTGTGAACGCGGACATAGTCAAAAGATACTACACATGAATAAAGACCTGCTAGGTCGACTTGCCTAGGAAAAAATTAGGGCATCTCGGATAACCAAAGAGGTTCGTGCAAAAATTAGCGATTAAATACAAAAAAATCTGTACACCCGACAAGCTGAAAACCTGAAAGGGCGACTTGAGAAAAAAAGGGTATCCTGGTGGACTGAAAACCCGAAAGGGAGGTCCAGGCAAAAATTAGGGAATTAAAGCGTATGACTATGTCCCGTTGGATCACCTTACAGACAACCTTTAGCATCGACTGGCAAACTTAAATAGCCATAATCAATCCAATCAGCTCCGGAAAAAGCAGCAAGTGGACGAGACACTCAAAGACACGAAGGCTATAGCAGAATGGGAACCCCATGGGATTATTTCACATATCTATCTTTTCTTTGTATGAATTTTCATTTTCTATGACGACACTCTCTTACTAGAATGTTCATCTTGTTGTACAAAAAATACTTATTCAAGTTAATACAAAGATATTCCTTTGAAAGTGAAAAACTATTTGTTTTTCTTTTATTTCTGTGTTTTATTTGCAAAAACGTTCAATGATTATTTTTGAACATATGCATTTGAACATGGCTACTATTTACAAATGAACAAAAGAGAGGAATAGAAAATAGAAAGACAATCACTAATGGCTTTAAGAAACAGGATAATATCTTTAAACCATTCCATAAAGTCCCCCGTAGGTACTTTTCCAGCAAGAGCAGAAAAAGGGACATCCCACTATAGGATCGCTATCATATCTCCAGTATGCAGCCTAATGGTATCAAGTGCTCTCACATCTCTGACAGAAAAAAACTTCCGGTTACCGCTCCAAAGATTCCTCAGTGAAAGTCGTCCAATTTCTCAGGATTCCCCAACAGGATTTCACGAGGTCCACATGCAATGCACGACGTTTCCCCTCCAAGACAAAATTTATTTCTCTAACAAATGGAAACTCATCAACGCTTCAACTTCAAAATATGAAGACTTACACTCCTCATTCCCAGCAGTACTCAGGGATTTATTTTCCCCCGACTCCAGCAACACTGTGACATTACAATTAATATGTCCATACATTACATCCATACGTCATAGCATTGACAACACAAATGCATAAAGCGTGATCTCATTTATTTTGAGAATCAGCATTATACCATGCATTTCATACATCATGGCATTGCATACAACTAACCTTTTCACCTTTTCAGGATAAAGTCAATCAACAGAAAATTATCGTCAAATTTTCAGCAAGTCAATTATAGATCAATTCCCGAGAAAGGACTGGTCGACCACCTACACAACAAATATTTCCTCCAGATCCCTGTCGGTTCAGTTTAAGTCTCTCAACGGTTTATTCTAATTCTTTCTTGCAAACACTTTCTATGGTTCAGATAAATCGCTCAAAAATATACTCTGATTCTCTCCAGTTAAAGAATATTTAAGACCTCTTTTGGTTCAGTTTAAATCTCTCAACGGTTTATCCTGATACTCTCCAAATGAACATCTCTTGTTCAGATAAGTCTCCCAATGATTTGTTCTGGTTCTCCTCTAGATCCCTTCAGGTTCCGTTTTAAATCTCTCAACAGTTTATTCTGGTTCTTTTCCGCAGACGTTTTCCCCTGGTTCAGATAAATCTCTCAATGATTTGTTCTGATTCTCCTCCAGATCCCTGCCGATTCAGTTTTAAATCTCTCAACGATTCATTCTGATTCTTTCCCGCAAACGTTTTTCTCTAGTTCAGATAAATCTCTTAAATATTTATTCTGATTCTTCTCCAGATCCCTACTGGTTCAGTTTGAATCTCTCAACGGTTTATTCTAATCCTTTCCCGCAGACGTTTTCTCTAGTTCAAATAAATCTCTTAACGATTTATTCTGATTCTTTCCTGTTAGGCACTTTCTCTGGTTCAGATAAATCGCTCAAAGATTTACCTAATTCTCCCCAGTTAAAGAATATTCAGAACCTCTTTTGGTTCAGTTTAAACCTCTCAACAGATTATCCTGATACTTTCCAAACGAACATTTCTGGTTCAGATAAATTGCTCCAAAGATTTATTTTGATTCTCTTCCAGTGGGAATCAAGTTCAGTTTTAGTCCATTTTATGTCAACAGTCACCCTTGGATGGCATCTACAAGCCCATCTCTGACAAATCCCCATCATTCCTCCAAGTGGCATCTATAAGCCCATTCACAATTCATCTTCGAGTGCAAATTTCTTGGCACTCTAGTATTCAATCATCTTCCACCTTCATGTCACGAATGGCGGAAACGCCAATCTAACTCTTCATGTTTAAGAAGATTGAACAGGGGCAACTATTGCACCCCAAAATTTGCCCTCTCATTTATCAAGTAATTTCTCAAAAGATCTCCTTTGGTTCAAGACTGCACAAGGGTTTATCAACTCAAGACACCTTCTTAAGCACTGATGACTGAAATTAGGGTTTGAGATTGCACAAGGATAATTAAATTTTTAATGTATCATATGACTTTCATGGATCATTATGGAACCTCAAGATTGCTCATGATAAGTTTCAAGTCTTGAATCACATTTTTGCTCAGTCAATTGATCAATTGACCTAAAAATAATATGTATTAGGGAAAAAGTCAATTATGGTCAATTTAAAGTCAAACTTGAGAAAGGGCACAATTCCTCAAGAAATTTGATCAGGTCATAAAAAGGGCAAAATGGTCAAAATTAGGGTTTTGATTGAGAAAGGGCAATTTCTGATTTTTGACCTAGCAAATGGTTATTTGTTTTGATACGTGATCTCAAGGTTTCAAATGCATCATTTTGACCTAATGGTATGACTCAAAACTTCCCTCAAGATCAATTAATTGATAATTAATTTTCAATCAACTGATCAAAAGTTAACTGTACACTGAAAAGTCAAACTTTGACTTTTTGGTCAAAATCAAGTATCAAAGATCACAATTTATCAAAACATGTCAAAATATGAAACTTGTTCATCAAGAAATCAAAAAGTCAAGATTTCATTTTGAAAATTCAAAGTTTCCAAACTTAGAAATTTTTCACATAGTTCCAAGGGGAATTTTAACCTAACTTCATGGAAATTTTTCACATAGTTCCAAGGGGAATTTTAAAAAGTGATTCAAAGAGGGTTTTTTGAGCACATTACAAGATTTCTAAAATGTCTAAGAACTCCTTGAGACCATGTTTGAGAAAGGAGAATCGAAGGCATGAAGTTTTCATTTCATTCTTGAATTATAGGTCAATTTCATGATGAACAAGAATGCAAATCCATGCTAGGCTGCACAATCTTTGCTTTGCAGGCCTCAAACTTATTAGGGACTACATAATTAAATGTTTACATATCTGTAAGAAGCTTCAACTCAAGCATTCAATGCATTTCCTATGCTTATTTACATTTTGGGAAGAAAGTGCACATTGCCATTTTGGAAAAGTAGCTTTATGCACAAAATCAGTTCTTGAGCTTTGCGCTTGTTTTCTTCTGATCATACACAATCTATAACCCAAAAGAAACTTGTCTAAAGACTCTAAACAACTCAGCCCATGCTTGTACTTTGCCTTGAAACCATGTTTTCACTTTTCTTCAAAATCAAGTAACATAGCCATAACTTGCACTTGTGTGATTCTGACCCTCTCAAGCCTCATAACCTTTCCCTTACTTATGCACAAGTTTTTTTCATCAAAACAGACGAATACAAAAGCTTAAAACACACAAAAAACTCAAAATTGTATCACAAAACTCCATTGTTGCATAATTTGACCAAAAACTTGAAACTCACATCTCCCTCGTGCGTTTCCAAGATTTTTGGTTCCTAAAGCTTCTAAACATCAAATATAAACCATCCAAAGTCCTTTTTCCTAAATGTAACACCTCCATCATGAAGTTCCATTTTCAAAAACAGGGGTCTGCAAGTGGACTTCTCCAGCACTCCTCAGCCATTTTCAGCTCAAGCCAAGCATCACATTAGCTTCTTGGGAACTTGAGGAAACTAACCCAATCACTAGGACTCATTGAAAGCTGCTCAAACTCAAAACACGATACCCTCTTGCAAGGTGAGTTTTCTGACTTTTGAACTCTTCATATAGACATCATTTGGTTTCCATTTATGAAGATAAAATATAGACATCATAGTCTTGAAACTAACCATGTCCTTAGAATTCATTTATGTTGAATGAGTAGTGATAATTTTATAGTTGAATTTTCTGAAAAATTAGATCAGATTTGGTACCATTCAAAATTCATGCTCATCTTTGATTTATAGCTTTAGTTATTTATATGAGTGAACTCGTGATGAAATTTGGAGCAAGTTTCATGTTTATACTTTTACAATTGGTTGAGAGATGAAGAAGTTACAGGATTTGAATTCATGACTGGTTATGGCGCGGGGAAGAAGATGAAGTCATCTTCAGGAACGTGTTTCAAATATATATTTATGGTTTTGTTTATAACATCATATGTATAGCCACCCCAGTGGTAAGGCAGTGTGCTGGTAACCAAGAGGGTGTGGGTTCAACACCCAGTGCGCTGCCTTTTGTTCTTTTTCACACTTTTTACATTTTTTGGTTTCTTTGTAGCGCCCGGGCCCTAGCATTGGGCCTTCTTCTTTTTTGCTAACTTTCTAACCCCTTCCTTACTTCAGCACCCCTCTGGACCAATTTCATTTTTATTTTCTTTTTCATATTATATTTTATTTCTTTTTCCTTTATTATTATTATTATTATTATTATTATTATTATTATTATTATTATTATTAATATTTTTTTATTGTTATTAATAAAAATCCAAAAAATATTTTATTTATTACTTTTACACTCATTTAGTTTATTTATAAAACTAAAAGAAAAAAAAAATTTCTTAATAAATTAATTTCTTTCTTAATAATTAATATTTAGGTTTAGGTTTAACTATTATATTATTTTCTTGCAATTAAAATTAATTTAGAACTTAGGTTTCTTTTAATTAATTAATTTTCCTATTATTTCTATTTATTTAAAACCTTTTCATAAATAGAACCCTAAAAAAAATCTTATTTTAGTTAATTTATTTTATTATTTAGTTTAAGTTAATTTTATTTTTCCTTAATAATTTTTTAATTAGGTCAAGACTAAACCCTTTCACAAAAAAAAAAAAAAACAAAATCATTTCTTTTTCCATTTATATTCTTACATTTTTATTTTCAATTTTGTACAATATTCAATATGGTTGTAATAATTATTTAGATTTAATTTTCTAGCAATTTCCCCATTTGTAAATTTGTACACCCCTCCCCTAATGATGTAATAGCTTAGTATTTTTATTTTCCGCAATTTAATGCTTTATATATATATAAATGCTAGTAAATTAGGGTTTGTATGGAAAGATTAAAATCAACAAATTAGCAAACTCTAATCAAGACAAAATAATACATGTAAATCAATACACTTGCACACTTACACCCTTAAGATAAATCCACTTGTTGCCTTGAGAAATAAATGGTCATAATATCCATGTAAGATGTATTAGCAAAAACAAGAAAAAATACAAGATCATAGTCCCTCGATGACGCTACAAATGTTTCCTTACAAATGATCTCAGTCCCTCAAAGAAAATGCTAAGATATCTTACAACATTGCTATTCATGACTATACGATGACCCTTGTCCGTCCCTTTTACATTAAAATATAGGGTTCCTTACCAAATCAATGGTAAGATAACAATGTGAAAGGAAATAAGAAATAAACATGAAAGACTTTTGAGTAGGTAGAATGTTCCTAGTTGCCTGCTCAATTTCAAACCAAAACATCCTTGCTATTTTCAAAACAAACACCTACACTTTCAAAATACCTTTCAAACTTGAAAACATTTTCAAAAGATCAACACTTTATATACATTCTTACAAACGAGAATCATTACAAATTTTGCCTAAACGATGACCCCTTTTCAAAATACTTTCAAACACCACACAAGGCATATTTTCAAACAAAAGCAAGTGATCTAGCAAGCAACTAAGGGCCCATAGATAACTACAGATGAAAAGGGTGCTAATACCTTCCATTTTCATAATTTACCCCCCGAACTCAAGAAAATATCTCAAAGGTCTTTCCTGTTCTTTTCAACCTTTCCTTTTGGATAAAAGAAAAGTCGGTGGCAACTCTTGCTATCCGCAACATTTGCGATCAAACGCAAAACACCCAAGTCAGTTCTCCCACCGTGTTATAGTGTGTATGCATAGATTGGAAGGTTGAAGATGAAGAGAATGAGTAGGCTAATTTTATGGTATCATCAAGTTGTGAATGATGCATGGATGATAATTTATAGGTGTGGGACAATTATGGCAAGAAGGGAAAATTTGGAATCAAAAGAAATTGAAAATATGACCAAATAAAATAACATTTGTCGACCTCGAACTCGTATATGTTGACACATACATTGTTCTTAGGTCGTATATGTCGACATGAGTTAGTGTTATGTGTCGACTTGGACAACTCAGAGGCTACATGCTTAATTACGCTAGCAGATGTGTCGACCTAAAAAATAGATGTGTCGACACATAAAATAATTTTTTTTTTGCAATTTTAGAATTCTCTCAGTATGTGTCGACCTGTATGGATGTATATGTCGACCTGAGAGTTACAGAAGCCACATACTTTAAAAATGAGTTACATGTGTCGACCTGAAAAATGAATGTGTTGACACATGTAATGAAAAACTGTGCAAAAATGGGTTTTCAATGATTTAGATCAATTTCATTATGCTTTTTTATGATTCCTAAGACTTATAATGCAGAGGAGTCCCACAAGACACATGGATACCATCAATTTAATATGAGGGCCATCTAGTACCGGTTTTGACATCATTCAAAACACTTTGAAACTAAGTTGTACTCACAAACTCCCCCTTTTTGATGATGGCAAAAATTGCGACGATGCATTTTGTATTTATCGAAGGCTCCCCCTGACTTTGTGCTTCCTATCTTTGTATCGCATATACTTATCCCCCTTTGAAAACATCAAAAAGAAGAAGAAATCGATTAGAAGTGCCATAGTCCTCAAAATAATTAATAATTATCATTTAGAGGCAATTTTGCATATAAAAACAACAATTACATATCCCACATATATCCAATGATGCAGACTTTTAATAAATGAACATCACACATCACAACAAATGTAATATAATACAAAATTAATGAATATTAATTTTGAGTATCATGATTATTTAACATTTCATAATGGAACTCCCGATGTTGCACACACATGTGCCAACCATAGCAAAAACATTATTTTACTACTACAACCAAAATGAAAAGGTTTATCAAGAAATCGTAATTATGAAAACATGAACAATATATTGCATAATAAAAAAAAACCAAACCACATACTTGCATATTAAGAACAAATCTATACAAATGTGAAAGAATCAATACATGAAGTCATTGTAAGCATATAGAACAAGAACACACGATGGTTATTGACATAAATTTTTGGAAGTGAACATTCATGGTCTTCATCATTTGAAAGTAAATGAAGTAGAAAAAAATTAGAAACATGCATTAAGTCAAAGCTTATGTTCAATGAGAAATTGAAACGATATTACCTCATTCTTGAAGGATTGGACGTTTGTACTCATAAAAAATAACACACTAGAACACATAGTTAGAGTGAGTGCTAATACAACAAATATACAAGAGAGAACTAGGCGACATTTGAGATATCAATTATCCCTAACTCTCCATGTATGTTGATAAATGATTCAATTGCGAGTGGTTTAGTGAAAGTATAGGCAAACTGATTTTTACTATCAACATGCTCAAACGCAACATCTCCTTTTTCAACATGATCACGAAGGAAGTGGTCACGTATCTCAATGTGTTTAGTCCTTGAATGTAGCACAAGATTTTTGGTTAGATTTATGACACTAGCGTTGCTGCACATGATAGAAATATCTGACAGTTTAATACCAAAGTCCAATAGTTATTGTTTGAGCCACAAAATTTGAGCACAACAACTATCGGTTGCCATGTATTCCGCCTCAGCAGTTGACAGAGCAAGAAAAACTTGCTTTTTGCTATGCCAACTAACCAAGGATTTTGAAAATAAGTGACAAGTCCCACTAGTAATTTTCCTATCCAATTTGAAAATCATAATTAGAATAACCAACTAAATTACAATTGTTTCCCTTGGAGTACTAAAGCACAAATTTTGATGTACCAACAAGGTATCTAAAAATTCGTTTTTACAGATTTTAAATGAGATTCCTTGGGAAGTGCTTGATATCGTGCACACATACAAACACTAAACATAATATCAGGAGGAGATGCTGTAAGATAGAGAAGCGAACCAATCATATCTCTATATCTTTTTACCTTAACACCCTTACCTTTCTCATCCTTGTCTAGATTACCTTAATACTTGGTTTGAAAAGCAAATGTTCCTTCATCGAGTTGTTTGATTTGTAGCCTGAGAAAGTAGTTTAACTCCCCCATTAGGCTCATCTCAAACTCTCCCTGAATAAGCTTAGAGAACTCTTTAACAAGATGCATGTTAGTAGATAAAAAATTATATCATTTAGATAAATTTGAACTGATAAAATATGTTTTCCTTGACATTTAATAATGAGTGTATTGTCAACTTTCCCTCTAGAGTATCCTTGTTCAAGAAAAAACTTGCTAAGTCTATCATACCATGACCTAGGGTCTTGTTTAAAATAGTATATTACACGT
Source organism: Vicia faba (assembly GCA_948472305.1). Taxonomy (NCBI): domain Eukaryota; kingdom Viridiplantae; phylum Streptophyta; class Magnoliopsida; order Fabales; family Fabaceae; genus Vicia; species Vicia faba. Next base: position 285,838 of record CATIWC010000329.1, on the reverse strand, counting down.
TTAAGCTTGAAAACATGATCAGGAAAATCATCATTTTCAAAATCGGAAGGTTGAGAAACACACACCTCTTCACTTATATATCCGTTAAGGAACGCACTTTTTACGTCCATTTGAAATAACTTTAAGTTCTTAGAGTAAGCATAAGCTAATAAAAGGCGTATAACCTCAAGTCGGGCCACCAGAGCATAAGTTTCCTCATAACCAATGCTCTCCTCACTATGCCAGAAATAACCTACGAAAGCGCTTTTTTTGGGCTTTAAAAGCGCTTAAAAGCGCTCTTGTAGGTGGCGCTGCTAAAGGTTTTAGCAGCGCTTTTTGTTCAGGAAAAAGCGCTCTCGTAGGCCTACCTATGAAAGCGCTTTTAAGTAAAAAGCGCTTTCATAGGTAGGCCTAAGAGAGCGCTTTTTCCTGAAAAAGCGCTTTCATAGGTGTATTCAGAATGCATATAAAGTAGGCCTATGAAAGCGCTTTTTGTTCAGAAAAAAGCGCTCTCTTAGGCCTACCTATGAAAGCGCTTTTTTCTTAAAAGCGCTTTCATAGGTAGGCCTAAGAGAGCGCTTTTTTCTGAACAAAAAGCGCTTTCATAGGTGTATTCAGAATGCATATAAAGTAGGCCTATAAGAGCGCTTTTTGTTCAGAAAAAAGCGCTCTCTTAGGCCTACCTATGAAAGCGCTTTTTACTTAAAAGCGCTTTCATAGGTAGGCCTAAGAGAGCGCTTTTTCTTAAAAGCGCTTTCATAGGTTTTCTACTGAAAAATCTAAAATTTAAAAAATTTCTAAACCTGCATTTTTTTTGCAGCAAACCTGTAATTCTTAAACCGGTATTTTACAATCTAATCTAGAAATACCAATATATATTAGTTTTAATCCAAATACCAAATATTATATATATATACACAAATACCATTATAATCAATTCATATCCAAAATATATATACACCATTGTAATTCAATATTTACATGTTTTTAAACGTAACAAAATACACCCGAAGAAATCAGCTATATAACACTAAGTAAATCAATCCTAATCTACATATATATCCAAGGTCCTGATCCTGCAATATGAACATAATAACACGGTCAGTGTTGTATACACAAAATAATATATTCATAATTAACCAATTTTCACACAACAATGTAATCGTACCTTATTATATGATTCTTAGCTCAATAAAATATTGGCACAACTCCTCTTTGAGTTCTTCCAATTGACGTGGCGAGTAATATGGACAATTGTATTGATCAAAATACTACATTACAAAACAAAATATATGCATGATTTAGTTTAATGTAATAAATTATATGCAAAATCCGATAAGTAATAAAACAAAGTATAAATCCATACCGTGATTGGAATCTCGATTTCATTCATTTGAATGATTTCTTTGATAAACATCAAAACAAAGTATCCGCAATCTATGCCGTTTTGTTGTTGAGGGCACTACATAGAAAAACAAATAAGATTATACACATCTATTGATTTATCAAGTAGCATAAATATTATAAGCAAAATTGTTGAAATTTATATACCTGTACTTTGATCCAATTAATGTTGTTTGATCTAGACCGTGGTACTCGTGCTCCCCTTTCACATCGGAATACTTGTATTGAACTGATGACAAAATTAAAATATTTATTTAGAACAATGACATTGAAATAATTAAATATATAAACACAAACGAATATTTAGAATAATGTCACTTACGTATCAATCACTAGCTTCATTTCCGGATAATTTGTCCAATCACCGTCAACCGAATTCAGGTAATAGACCACTTCTTTTATGGGATTGATTGCAAGCAACAACCAGTGACATCTATAAATTAAAGCAACAATTTAGAAGCGAATTTTAATGTAAAAAATACAAATATTAAAAGGAGCTTAGAATGAAAATCTAACCCTGTATTATAAGGCAAAAGATACAAGCTCTCTGTACTGGCAGTTGTCCTGAATCTTTCGACCAAGTGTTCTCTTACTGAATCAGGTTCCCTAGAAATTGTTGCTCCGCTAACACGGGAGGTTGACACGAAACGGAATCTATTTGACAATTGATTCCCGCGCATCAATTTGTCAAATAACATCCTTAAATAAAAACATAATTAATATTAGACTATTTCAATTAAATGTTTAAAAAAAATGTTCAACCAATCAAATAATATATTGATCGGGTTACCGGATGTACGAGTGCATCACACTGATGCCTAACTCTCGATGATGAAAGATTTGTTCCATGTCCTCTAATCCAATGGTTTCGGTACATGGAAAACCAAAGACAATTTCATCCACATCGATTTGACGAATTCCATCATTCATCAAATCTGATGTGCCAACTAGTGTCTCCAGACACTGTCGATACCTAGGCACAAATTTACGGACAGGAACCTTCTTCTTAGGTGGAACCCTACTAGCTTTATGGCTCACCTGCTGTGACTGATCTTGAGAAGGTACCTTAAAAATCATATAGAATTATGTAAGATACAAAGTTATGCAGTTTTTTATTCCGATCATAAATGAAATTCACTATAAAAGTACCTGTCTTTGCGATGCAATACACTCGCCGTGCTGCAAAATCCCTTTATCCTTAGATGCGGGTTTTGCAGGAGTCTAAAATTACCATGTATAAAATTCAGGTCAGAACTGTCAGTTGAATACTTAAAGATTCATAATGGTTTTCAACATACCTGATCATCTATGCAGATGAGGTCTGATGGCCATGCCACAAAAGATCCTACTGCATCTCGCAGCAATGTGGTCTCCGCAACAATGTCAGGTACCGGTAGCAATGCATTCATATCTAAAACAACATCAACCGATACCTTCATGTGGCCATCCGGGAGCGGTCTATGGTGAATTAAATCTCCCGAGGTGTTGTGCACTTTTCCCTTGCCAACTACCCGATAAGTCGGAGAAGCTAGATACAGCTGACAACATGAAATGCCCTAAACCAATAATAACCGTTAGACTTCCTTTAATGTTGACAATAATAACCGTTATAATTATACTTTCTCTAAATATAATGGATTATCATCTTAATTACCTCGGGAAAATTTTGTTGACGGTTGATACTAGCCTTGTCACTAGTTTCTTTGAACTGTGAACTGCTCCTTTCGGCCATATACCTCTCTTTGTCCCTCTGCAGTTCACGGACTTGTGCTTGTAAATCCTGCAATGTTTGCATCACTTCCGCATTGCTAGGATTTCTTCTTCTTGGATTGTTATAAAGAGAGGTAGGAGTCACACCATGGCCTTTACCCCTCACTCGTCCCGGATACTCAGCAACACATAGTGCTCGACTGAGTACGCTCCTGATATTCGAGTCATCACCCGAGGATACCGATTGCGATATAGTCTCCTGTAATTCATTTAAATATCGATAATTAAAGACACAACGTTAATTATATATTAATTAAAGACATAATGGTATACTTACACACTCATCATAAATATGTTGCAGATCGGGGTTAACAACTTTATCTCTGCCAACACGAGCTTCCTTCCACAGCACATGTGCAGGTAGTGATGTTTCGTCACTCTGCGTCTCCTCCAACTACGCATTGTTACAAATAATAAAATCATCAATACACATTGTTACAAATTAATAATACACATTGAGATAATTAATAAGATCGTAGAATTGAGATTTACTTACAATTTTTTCCTGTAAGCGTGCATATCCCAAACGACCTTTTTTATATGGATATGCGGGTTTTGACGCTCTATCCCGATTTACAGCACTCACTTTCTTGAAATTATCGTCTTTTCTTTGGCCCACAAAAGCAACCCATTCTTCGGGTGTAATGAAGCTCTCATATTTTTTTGGTCGTTCAGGTTCCTCTTCAACAAAATTTCCTTCATTGTCTTTAAGAAACTTATTTGTCAAAAAATTTCTCCACCCTCTATGTCTTTTTCCGGCCAAGCCCATTATATACTTTTTGCGGGCATCTTCAATGTTAAAAGACCTCTACAAAAAAATATACGCATAGAGGGTGTTAGTATATGTAATTTAAAAACAATAATTTCGTCAAAATAAAGCAAATAACAACAACCATATATGATACCTTTATCTCGGTCCAAATTCTTTCTTTAGCATCCAACTCTCCTTTTTTCCAGCTAGTAGTGGTGATCGGAATGTGCATACGAACAAGCGTACCGATGTAGCTTGTCAGCTTTGCAGAATTAGGCCCAATCAGTTGGTCATCATTATTCCACTCTACATTATACGTAATACCTCTATCTCTATCACGGATGATTCCCCGCATGATAGTTATGCCTCGTGTGATGTCCTTATCTGAAGTGTCTTGTGGAACACTATCTTGTGGAACATCTCCTTGAGGAACATTTTCTGCATCATCTTGTGGAACATCCCATTGTGGAACATCGTGATACATTTTCTGTCAAAACACAAAGTATACACGGAATGAATTAAATAGAATGTTATTCAATATTTCGGACAATGGATTAAATAGAATGAAAAGATGGATACTATTAAATTTATGATTAAATAGTTTCGAACTGATAAAGAATGAAAAAGAAATATACCTACATCAAAACATAAATAAAACAATCCTAAATATTTCAAAAAACTAAGATGTCAGATAACAAATTTTTAGTCTACTTGCTAAATTTTAAACAGTGCCACAAAGTGTTTTAAAAAGAGTGGTCTAGTACGCTATTCAATCATTTTTTTGGTGACAAGAACTATTTTTCAAAATCATTTTAAATATGAAAATAAAGATGTCTGGAATTTGGATCCCAAGGGCATGAAGTGCAAGATGTAAAATCATTTGCTTCCCGTGAAATATGCAGCTCATTCAAAAGCCATTTTGCATTTACATAAATTATATACTATATGAATTTAATTAACATCAATTTTCAATGATTCTTTATGGGAATTGACTACTTGAAGTATGATAATTGTGAGATCAATGATGTAAACACCAAAGAAAGGTATATATGTGTCTTTCAAATGCATAAACAAACTAACTAAATTGGTGATCATGTTTCTCTTACATGCTTTCATCAAGAGCTTTTACGCAATATAATCCGCAAATAATAAGTTATATGTAAATCCTTTGAAATATATGAAACATGAGACTTGCTATAAAAGAGACTATAAAATACTTGGTTGTGCATCAAAGACAAAAACTGCATATAACAGTGCTCCCACAAAACACTATTCTTATACTTGCATACACAGAAATTGACAGAACCTGGAAAACTGCTTTGGAAGTTTACAAGGATATGCTTCTTTATACGAAGGTATTGGACTAGCTAATACTAAACCAAAAGCATTCAATTTTATTGATGAAAGCATGACTAAACCAAAAACAATAGAATTAGATACTAAATATTTCAACTAGAATTTAGCAGCACCAGCAATTATGTAAAAAACAGAAGCATGCTTCCTACTTAGCATTCAAGTTATAAACTTTAAGCCTAGGGACCAAACTATTTGAAGACCATTTCAGTTATCAATACTTGTCTTTAGTGCATATTTAATTAGATTTTGAAGCTGTAATGAGGCCTTGGTTTATCATTTTATAACAGTTAAGCTTCATAAGATTTAATTATGCAGAAATACAAGTATTACAAAGAAAAAAGAAATATTAGGTGGTTGATCTCTATCATACATCTCATTGCCAAACTCCAAACATATGATATTCTCTCAGATTTGTAAGCTATTGTATAATGAATGATTTTTCTACAAAGCATTTATTCAAATACATTCATAGCTTTAACCACCATTTAAATCCAAACATGTAATAGTGATCATACCGGGGGTGATGACTTAATTTATAGTAGTTGGACTTATAAGCGCTTCATGCAATTTTTATTTCCACTAAAGTGGTCTTTGAGATTGTTAATAGATAAACACAATTGTAATAATATAATTTGAAAATGAAATAGTTAATGACAATTATCTAATATGCTTCATATAACTAACAGTCTGGGTGTGAGCTCATCAGGGCTTTTAGATTATTATTGACAATGGAATAGATAATGACACTTATCTAATTTGAATATGCTATATAATTCAACATTAGGAGTGTGAGCATAGCAAGATTAGTGTCAGCACATAAGTTTTCTGGGTTGAACTTGGGAGTGGATTAACGCATCATATCATCCTTTAATCACAAAATGATCACCTTACTACTGGGCTCGTTTAGACCCTTTGAGAGATAAACATTCTAGGTAAAGAGAAATTTAAGTACAAAAGGAAATAAAAGTAACTTTCAATTAATAATAGATGTAAGGTGAAAGTCTAAGAACTTTAGTTTTCAAATTTATATTGCAGCTTCGCAAAGCGCATCCACCAGATCGACCAGCTGGGAACTACCAGTTTATGAGTTGTTCAGGAAAAATGCTACTCGACCATGACCCACCAAACCAGCATACACAACAGCTAAAAAATAGCAGATTCAGTTAGAATTTTAGAGTCGCCTACTCGCTGCAGCACAACTGCCAGACCACACAGCATATCGACTAGGTCGGCCTGCTGGCAACAAACTATTAATTTTATCAAAATATGTGATAATATGCTTTAAAGAATTAAGGGTCCAAGTTTATTTTTAAGATCAATCCCCTCCTAATTTTTGTTGATGGTTAAAAGTTTCTGATTTTAGATTTTGTTTCCTAATTTTTATTGATGGTTAAAAGTTTCTGATTTTAGATGTTCTGATTTTAGATGTTCTGATTTTAGATGTTCTGATTTTAGTTTTTGTTCATACATTATCGATCGACAGACTATTCTGCACAGAAAGATTTAAAAAACAATACCATCAAATACACAAAACAACGATTAAAATTGCAAAGTAATGCACCCAAATTCATATTACAATTTTTAGGACTTCGTTTCAACAAAAGCATTAATATGCAACCACAAAGAAATAAGTGAGGCTAAACCATTCAAATACATTTCTTGTAAAGGGGATAATGGATGGATTCAAGTATTCAACCACCAAGCTTATGATCCAAACAAAGGGGATAACCCAGTTCATGTAATAAAAATCATATCCAAAAACCACATTACAACAACCATTAATAATTGGAACTAAACCTAGGCCGTGGAAGCAGATAATGGAAGAAGATAATGGAAGAAGAAGAAACTTACCAAGATGGAGAAGACGGAACGAACGGCGGCGACGACTGAAGAAGACGGAAGGAACGGCGGCGGCGACGAAGACGGCAGAATGAAGAAGACGAAGAAATGAAGAAGAGTACTGAACGAACGAATCTGAGGGCAAATATCAGATTTGGTGATTTTTAATTTAATTATAAAAACAACCTACGAAAGCGCTTTTAAAAGCGCTTTCGTATGCCCCCATATGAGAGCGCTTATGAGGTAAAAAGCGCTTTCGTATGCCCCCCATATAAGAGCGCTTTAGAAAGCGCTTTCGTAGGTCCCCCTTTCAGAGCGCTTTTCAAAAGCGCTTTTATAGGGCCACCTATAAGAGCGCTTTTCAAAAGCGCTTTCGTAGGTTAGATATTTCAAATACCTATGAAAGCGCTTTCTGAAAAGCGCTTTTGTAGGAAACCCTATAAAAGCGCTTTTTTAAGCGAATTTTTTTTAAAGGCTACGAAAGCGCTTTCTCTTAAAAGCGCTTTCGTAGATGCGCTGCTAAAACTTATTTTTGGCGTAGTGCCTCTTGGTTATATCCTTGAGCCACAAGACGAGATTTATTTCTTGTTATCACACCATGTTCGTCAAGCTTATTCTTAAATACCCATCGAGTGCCTATAATTTGATGATTTGCAGGACGAGGAACAAAATCCCAAACGTCATTTCTTTCAAATAGGTTTATTTCTTCTTGCATGGCAATAAGCCAATGCTCATCAAGTAAGGCAATGTTAGTGTTTTTAGGTTTAACTTGTGATACATAAGCATGATGACAACAAAGACTACATATTTTAAAGCGAGTAGTTACTCCCTTTTTGATATCACCTATAATGTTGTCGAGGGAATGATCTTTAGATGCTATCCACTCCAAAGGAAGACCATCATTTTCTTCAAGACCTTCATCATTTTTCTTTTCTTGAGTTCTATCTTCATCCTCCTCAATTTCCACCGATTTAGGTTGATCAATTTCTTTATCGGTGTCTTTGAGTATGTCTTTCGTTGATGCACCTACACCATGAAAAGAACTATCTTTTCCAACACTATTTGGGGAAGTCTCATCAAAAGTAACATGAACAAAATCTTAAATAATAAGTAATCTCTTTTTATAAACTCTATAAGCTTTACTAGATTGAGAGTATCCGAGAAAATACCTTCATCGGCTTTCGCGTCAAATTTTCCAAGATTGTCTTTTCCATTATTTAAAACAAAACATTTGCTTCCAAAGACAAGAAGATGAGATAAATTTCATTTTCTACCTTTTAAAAGTTCATAAGGAGTTTTGTCAAGAATTGGACGTATAATTATCCTATTCAAGACATAACATGCCGTGCTAATAGCATCGTACCAAAAATATTTTGGTAGACCTTGATCATGGAGCATTTCTCTTGCCAACTATTTATACCTAGGTCCATTGTTCGGGCTAGGAGAAGATAAACAAGGGTTAGGAAGGGAAAATAAGAATTCAGCTGGGCAAGACACAAGATTGAGGCGTCTGTACCTGAGCTGGGTAACATGATCGAAAGTACATATGGTCGGACACAGAGGAATATGAAGAAACAGTAGACAAGCTTATACGTAATATACTACACTTGGGAAAAGACGTTATGCATTTCCCGACCTTGATAGGGCCATTACAGAGTGATCATATCGTTAAAGGTGTAACTGCTCATCATTACCTGACGACGCCCGTTATGATAGTAGTCATCATTGGCGATGATGGACGTTACTAGCCTAAATAACAACTCAGTTACATATGGTGAAGAGCCATGGAAGTTACATGCAGTAATAAAGCGAGGTCCATGCATCTCTATAAATAGGGCTCCCGACTGAGGGGTAAGAAAGACATATCACTTAGAGCTCACACATACTTGTGTAGCCTCCAAATCCCTTAATATCACAAAAAAATACAATTCCGCTTGTTTGAGGCTCTCCCTAGAATCCTTCAATCAGCGGGGAAGTCACCCACTTAGTGTTTAGCAAGAAATTTTACACCCATCGTGGAGCCTCGGTAAAACTTTCCTAGGCCACACAACAAGTAACAATCAGCAGAATATCCTATGAAGGAGACCCTCCAGACATGGCCCAGCTATTGGCCATGGTGGACGCTCGGAGGCAAAAGAACGACACCTTGCAGGATAGTGTCGCAGACCTACAATAGAGAAGCATGGGGGATAAAGGAGCAGAAGAGGAGCTTCTGGAGCCTCAACCTTTGTCACAAGCTATCCAGGATGATCAAGTCGCATAGAATTTCAAACCACCGATATTTACAACATACGACGACAATAATATGCCGACACCTTCAAGGAATCGGCCTTGAGGTAGTACATGAGTCTGACCAGACACTCTGTTGTCAACTACTGATATTTCACCAAGAATATGGTTCAGTAGTTCTCAGAAAGCCGACACCGAAAGGCATCAACAACGATGTTGTTTAATGTTCGTCAACTGAAGTCAGAATCCCTCACGGATTACATGGCCTGGTTCAACGATGAAACCATAAAGGTCTCTCATCCTAATCAATAGATCTTTGTGGCAGCTTTCTATCATGGTCTCTGGGCTGGCCAATTCAATTAGTGATTAGCCCATAAACCGGTTTCCAGCATAGACGAGATAATCACTCGGTCCGAGTGTTATATAAATGGATAAGAGAGCAACATGGAAAATAGAACTACAGACACTAGAGAAAAAGGAAGGTCCCAGGAAGAAAATTTTGGGAAGAAGAAGGAGCAAACTTGGTCCCATGAGCGACCACCATCGAGGTAGCGGCCTCCTCACTGTCCATCCCGGTGATCTTTGGCTTTGGACATGGACTTCACTCCTCTAAATACTATAAGAGAAGACATCTGGAGAGATGTAAATCACCTTAACTTGTTGCTTAGACCTTGGCGTCCTAACAAAGTAAACATAATCTTGGGGGAAGACACCGAGGCTTGGTGTGCGTATCATCGGATTCGGGGACACCACACTGAGGACTGCCATCAGCTGAGGAGGGAAATTCATAAGCTAATCCAAATGGGAAAGTTGTTGTCTTATGTCAAAGGTAATTCCGAACAGATCGGAAAAAGAAGCCCTCCCAGAGGGAATGATAAAACAGGATCCCCTTCCAAGAAGAAAGGAAAGGAAACAGATGGAGTCCGAGAAGTGCGACTGACCCAACATACACTCAATATCATCTCTGGAGGATTTTCTAGATGAGGCTCCACCAGATCAATCTAAAAGAGGTATGCTCGAAATACAACGCACGTAGCTCAAGTGGAATGGACAGATAAAAGTGGAAATCCTGGGGCCGTCAGTTTCCCCCGGGAAGACGTGCGAGATATCTTACCACACGAGAATGACCCCATGGTCATTAAAGTTCAGATCGGGGATTGGAGTGTCAAGCGGGTACTAATTGATCCCGGAAGCTTAACCAACATGATGTATTGGGAAGCCTTCAAAGGAATTTACTTTGACTCAAAAGAGTTGCTACCATTCAATGGGACTTTAGTTGGGTTTTCCAAAGAACAGGTGCAGGTACTCGGGCACCTTCCAATTCTGACTGTATTCGGAACTAAGGATAATACCAAAGTAGTTAGAGTGCGATACTTGATTTTGAATGCATCGTATCCTTACAACATCATAATTGAGAGACCTTCGTTCAATGCACTGGAGGCATCGCTATCAACCTTGCATCTCACCATGAAGTACCTTCTCGGTAAGGGCCGGGTAGGGTTGGTACCTAGAGACCAAGGCCTGGCTCGTAAGTGTTATAAGGAAAGTCTGAAAGTGAAAAGGAAGACTACAACTGTAGAAGAAGTAGACAACCACAAAGTAAATATGGTATATATTGATCCACGGGGAGATCCTAGAGAGGAAAGCCTAGTTCCATGGAAAGAAACTAAAGAGGTCCAGATTGATACTCAGTCCTTGGAGGTTACTCACCTGGGAACCAATCTATCACCCGAAGAGGAGTCTGAAATCATTGATACTCTGAGGAGAAATCTTGATTTGTTTGCATGGAAACCATATGACATGCGCGACATTGACCCTAACGTCATGTGTCATCACTTGGAACTTAACCCTGGGGTAAAACATGTGTCCTAACAAAAAAGAAAGAGTAGCGAAGAAAAGATAAAGGCGATAGTTGAAGAGGTGGATAAGCTAATAAAGGTCGGATACATCGGTGATATCAAGTATCCCACCTGGCTATCCAATGTGGTGATGGTTAAAAAGAAAACCGAGAAGTTGCGAATGTGCATAGACTTTACCGACCTCAATAAGGCATGCCCAAAGGATCCTTATCCACTGCCTCACATTGATCGGCTGATCGAAGGAGATTCTGAATTCAGGTTGCTGATTTTCATGGATGCTTATTTCGGGTATAACCAAATTTGCATGAATCCGTTGGATGCAACTAAAACAATGTTCATGACAAAGTGAAGTAACTATTACTACGATGTTATGGTGTTCGGTATGAAGAATGTTGGGGATAATAATCATAGATTAATGGACATGGTTTTCACTCCATACATTTGGTAGAACATGGAGGTATATGTTGACGACATCGTGATCAAGATTGCCGAATAGCGGAGGCATGTTCAAGATCTGGAAGATATTTTCGTGACGATACGAAATTATAACATGCGTATGAACCCAGACAAGTGTGCATTTGGGATTCAGGTCAGGAAGTTCCTAGGGTTCATGCTCACGAATCGGGGGATATAAGCCAATTCAGACAAATGCTAGGCAATCATTGACACGAGGAGTCCGACATCTATCCGTGAAGTCCAGCAATTAACCGGCCGTTTGGCTACCTTATCTCGTTTTCTATCTTGTGCAGGTGACAAGTCGATTCACTTTTTCACAATGATTAAGAAGAAGGTTCACTTTGAGTGGACTGACGAGTGCAAAAAATATTTCCAATAATTCAAACAGTTCTTATCAACTCCCCCTATATTGGTCTGACCTAAGGAAAATGAATAGCTAGTGCTCTATCTAGAAGTATCGAATAAAGCCATAATCTCGGTTCTGGTCCAAGACGGGGAGTCTGGTGAAAAGCCAATTTATTTCATCAGCAAGGTACTGTGAGGAGCAGATCTTAGATACCAGAAGATTGAGTGACTAGCTCTGGCGTTGGTGGTAACAACAAGGAAACTGAGGAATTATTTCCAGGGTCATCCTATCCTGGTGAAAACAAATTTTGCAATAAAACAAAATTTGATGAAGGCGGACCTAGCAGGACGGATGGTGGCATGGGCTGTGGAACTCTCAAAACATGACATAGAGTTCACCCCAGGCACTAGCATAAAGCCTCAGGTGTTAGCCGATTTTGTAGTACAACTGAGTGCTCCGATGAATGAAGATGCTTCTACAAAATATGTTCTGTCTGTGGATGGATCGTCCAATCAGAGGGGTAGTGGGACTAGCATTGTGTTAGAAGGGCCAAGCAACTTTGTCCTGGAATATTCGTTGTGCTTTAATTTCCAAACTAGCAACAACCAAGCTGAATATGAAGCCTTGATTTCCATAATGAAACTAGCTAAAGAGGTCGGGATTACCCACCTGCTTTCCCAGACCGATTCACAGTTAGTGGTCTGGCGGGATGGGGGAGAGTTCCAGACGAAAGACCACATTTTGCTGAAATATCTACAACAGGCTATGCAACTGTCGAAGGAGTTACAAGAGTTTACAATATGCAACATACCTAGAGAATAAAATACATGAGTCGATCTGTTAGCCCAATTGGATAGCACAAAAGGTTTAGGTTTAAACAAAATGGTGATTCAGGAGACATTGGAATTACCAAGTATAGAGAAATAAGAAGTACTCGCTGTAGAGGAGAACATGGGGTGGATGACCCCCATAATCAGATATTTGCTATAGGGGGAACTGCCATCTGACAAAGAAGAGGAAAAACATGTGAAAAAGATCTCAACAAGATATATCATGGTGGAAAATAAGTTATACAAAATGGGTAGATCATCACCTATGTTACGCCGTGTCTCGGAAGATGACATGAACTTGGTAATTAAATAAGTGCATGAAGGCATATATGGGAGCCGCATCGAGGGTCGGTCCTTGTCCAGCAAAATATTGATGACAAGGTACTATTGGCCGACTATGCTTAGAGAATGCATCCGGTTTGTAAGCCGGTGTAACAAATGTCAGATGTACTCGCCATTCATCCATACCCCGACTGAGTTTCTCCATTATGTAATATCTCAATGGCCTTTTCATCAATGGGGAACAGACATACTAGGACCTTTCCCAATGGCGCCAAGACAACTCAAGTTCTTAATCGTGGCAGTTGGTTACTTCACCAATTGGGTGGAGGCAGAGGTTGTAGCTCAGATCACATCTAAAAGGGTGAGACGATTTTACTGGAGGAACATAATTTGCATATTTGGGTTACCCTGGGTCATCATTTCAGACAACAGAATCCAATTTGATAGCACTTCAATAATAGAGTTATGTAGAGATCTCGGAATCACTAATCGTTTCATTTCAGTGGAACACCCTCAGGAGAACGGGCAGGCAGAGTAAGCTAATAAGATAATCCTAACCTGGATGAAAAAGAAGTTGGATGACGTAAAAGGATTATGGGTCGAATATCTCCATGAGATATTATGGTCTTATCACACCACTACTCACTCCACGACCAAAGAAACACCGTTCAGAATGGTGTATGGGGCTGATGCCATGATCCTAGTAGAAGCCAATATTTCGTCCTGGAAGAGAATAAGCTTTGAAGAAGACATCAATGATGGGCATTTGGAAAGCAAAGCTGATTTACTTGATGAAATCAGAAGCACTGCACATATACGAGAGATAGTGGCTAAGCAAAGAATAACCTGGAGATTCAATATGAAGGTGAGACAAAGGGGCTTCTTCAAAGGGGATCTAGTTCCGAAGAAGGTCACTAATAAGTGAAAATTGTAGCTATTTTTGTATATATTTTTGTTGCACTTATCAACTTTTTGTTTGTTAATATTGTTGAGTAATTCCGACTTTTATGTAAATTCGTTTAGTTTATGGTTAATTGTGTTTTTATGTACATAGTATACCGTTTGATGTTTTTCTATTCATTTTATAGGTATTGATACGTATTTGGAGCATGAGCAATAAAGTATCGAAGACACGGCTTCAAACGTGGGATTTTAAGCAACTCATCAATGAATAAGGCTCAAAATTAAAGAATAAATAAATCATCAATTTGGTTGAAATTTTGTCATTATTAGAAGGAGCATTGAATAAGCTTTCTAACGCTTCGAACCGGGCGCGAATCTGAGTTACAGTTCAAAAGTTATGGCCGAAACAGTGCATAATGTTGTGCTGGTTGTTCAACTTTATGTCATCCATCGTGGGGTGACGCTTTAGGTTGCTGGGAGATGCTAGGTGGGCTGTAGCGTGGGAAAAACATTATTTTTGGTCACCGGGCGACACTTTTTGGTTGCCGGGCGATGCTGGATAGTCAAAAATGCGTATTTAGGTTTAAAAACACATTTTTTGGGTATGGTTTTGGGTATTTTTGATCCCAACTCCATCAACCTTCATTTTTGGATAGAATTAGCTGAGAAAACAATATTGAAGTTCGCATACGGATGATCTGGGGTGGATTTCTCATCAATTGACACTGACAAACCGAGAGATTTGTGGTTCATTTCTCTTCCTCTTTGTGTATTCTTTATGTGTTGAGTTTATACATGTATTTACTCTGAACTTATGTATATTTGTCGCCCATGGCATTATATTAAACTTGATTTATAAATCTTTTTCGATTGTGTCCTGGATTTTTGCTTTGTGCTAGGGATTTGAGTTGTTATAGACATATACTACTTAGATTCTTATCTAGGATGATTATTTGTTAGTTTCTAAACTCTAGAGATTGATTTAGAGCTAGCATTCACATAGACTATCAGAGCTTAATGCCTCTGTGTTGGTTGTACTATACTGGGAGATCGTCAGTGCGAGTAACATAGTTGTCTTCTGTGTTGTTGAGGAGGTAGAAAGATCATTTCCTTGGTGATACAATCGGTTTCTCAATTTGGCTTAGAAATGACTTAGGTTGTGAGTGATACATGATGACATTGATGAGTATTGTTAGGTTGCGTATAACTGGTCAGTAGATATAAGTCTGTGATGAGTAGATTATATGAAGGCTTGATAAGTTCTTAGTTTTATCTTTTGTTTACATTTATTTTCTTATGATAACATTTTCTTTACAAACCAAACTCATAAACGCAAGAATTTGTCGAACGAAAATTCAATAACTAATCTCCGTGGACACGATAAATTCTCGGATAAATATTTCCAAAACTTTTGTTGCTTGTCGCCATATCGCTCCACCAAAATGGTGTAGTTTCTAGGGATTGGTGTTTATTGTTTTTGCATTGCGATAGTTTCTTTGTTTTTGAGTTTTGTAATTAACGTATATATTGTATAGAAATTTTACATTAACTTGTATATTATATTTATGCATATATGTATTTTCACGTATTATTGTGAATTGTCTCGTTTTCGTAACGTTTGTTATGTGATTTTTAGGACACTTTCTTTAGGTTTACGTGGTGTGACAATACCATGGCATGATGAGAGGAGGTTACTAGCTCGCGTAATAAAGGCGTCGATCTTACAACGTAAAACAAGCATGTTTATTTGTATTTGTTTATGTGTGTGGTGATTTGTGTTTTAACAAGTTGAAACAAGGAAATGTTCTAAATTTCAAATCTTCACTTTTAAACTTGTTAATTCATTCACCATGTTTTCATATCGTTATTTGTATTTGTTTTGTGATGTCAATTTGTGTTTTTCGAAAGCTTGTCGTGTTTAGCTTGAGGAGTTTTGTTCATTGTGTATATTGTAAATTTTGTACATTGAAATTTTGTAGGAGTATTATTTTTCTAATTCTTTTGTTGTTGTTTGCACTCAAGTTTTGATCCGGTAACTTGTAGAATATTGAGGTGATTTGTCAATTTTGATCGTTTCGACTTGCGAATGCATGGTAATGATTTTGTTAAACTTTTGTATACGTTCGAGGTATGTGTTTATCGCTCTCTATACTTTAGCATATTCATGATACTTAGACTTTTTACAATTTTTATGCCATTCATTTTTTTCATACTTGTTCATTTGTGAATCACTTTAGTTCCTACCCTTTTTGTGAGGTAGCTTTCCATTGTTCATATATGTTGGAGACCACAATTCTTGTTTTAACTGGATTTTATTATGCTTAATCTTTTGTTTGTGTTGGTTGTATGAAAGCTTGAACATGATCAAGGAATTTTTTGGTTTCATTTTGAGCACAACTACCTTGGCCAAATAAGTTAATTCACCTTGTGAGTGTGTGATCATTAGTAAACCCTTTGAGTTTTTTGTCGATATCCATGTTGTATTTGCTAAATGCTTGTCTATGAGTGTTTAGTTTCCCTTTTTGCATGGATGGTGATTCATTGTTTTCTTGAAACCTAAACCATTGTTTTGGTTTAAATTTTTATCATGCCTTAGAAATTAGGGAGTATTCACTTTAATATATGGTTGAATTCAAGTTAGATAGAAAAATGATTGTGTATTTATTGGTTGATTGCTATGAGGTTGAAAAGAAGAAAAAAAAGTGATAGAAAAAGAAAGTAAAAAAATAGAAAAGCTTTGAAAAAGAAAAACAAAAAGAGTATGGAATAATATTGTGTTGAATAAGTGATGTGTGTTGGTTTGAAATTTGGGATGAAGAAGAAGTTTGATTGAAATTCTATTGTTTGAAACTTTGTGGAAGTAATTACTCTCTTAGGTTTAGGCAAGTTTTTGTTTCGATTAGCTTTAGGATTTATCCCTTGTTTGTTAACCAAGCCACATTACAACCTTGAAAAGCCCTTGAGATTCTTACTTTTATATTTTCAATGTAAATTTTTGGATGAATGCATAATTTAGTCTATTGTTTGCAAGATTGTTGGATGAGTGAAAATACTCCATTTTCGTGTGTTTTTTTATCTACCGATGATTATGTTTTCTAGGTGTGATTCATTTGTCACCAAGTATTATTTTAGAATATTTTTCATATTCTTTGTGTTTAGCATTTGTTTTATGTTTATGTTATCGTCATAGTTTAGTGGTAAGTATGTTTCTTCATGTGTACCATTTTTCATTTGAACCATTGCATTTGTATTCCATTTTTAAAACTTGTTAATTCATAAAATTTTGGTTGATTATTTTGGTTATTTGAGTTATTTGGCTTTGTTTGAGGACAAAAAAGTTTAAGTTAGTGAGAGTTTGATAAGTGTTACTTGTAGCTATTTTTGTATATACTTTTTGTTGCACTTATCGACTTTTTGTTTGTTAATATTGTTGAATAATCCTGACTTTTGTGTAAATTAGTTTAGTTTATGTTTAATTGTGTTTTTGTTTACATAGTGTACCGATTGATGTTTTTCTATTCATTTTATAGGTATTGATGCGTATTTGGAGCATGAGCAATAAAATGTCGAAGACACGACTTCAAATGCGGGATTTTAAGCAACTTGTCAACAAATAAGGCTCAAAATCAAAGAATAAGAAATCATCAATTTTGTTGGTATTTTGTATTTGTTATAAGGATCATTGAATAAGCTTTCCAACTCTTTGAACCAAGCGCGAATCGGAGTTACGGTTCAAAAGTTATGGCCGAAACAGTGCAGAATGTTGTGCTGGTTGTTCAACTTTCTTTCATCTGTCACTAGGCGACGCTTTTGGTCGTTCTAACGCCCGTAATTTAATAAATTATTTAATTAAATTATTTTTGGAATATTTGTGAGCTTGTGTTATTATTATAATTGGATTTATTTATTAGTGGAGAAATAATAATATTCGAGGTATAATATTATTATTTGGTGAAATAATGTTAGAAGTTAATATTATTTAATGTGGGCCTATGTGGTGTGAGTGGAAGTAAAAAGGGGGTGTAGGTTTGGAGCCCAATAAGAATAATATAATAATATTAGGTTATTTTATTATTTGGGAGAAAGGATAGAAGAAAGATTCAACCCGTAAATTGTAGAGCGACCTTCAATCTAAGGTAAGGGTGGGGTTCTGGCTTTATAATTGGGTTCATGATATTTGATATGTGGGGTTAGAGGATTGTTATTTGTGTTCTTGAATTGGATGTATTATGAATGATGTATGATGAGGATTGATGAATTCATGATGAATAATGATGTTATTATATTGTTTGATCGATGTAGTAATATAGGTTAATGTTAGGTGATGAATTACCATGTTTATAATGAGGTTGTAGGACTGTAATTGAATCCCCATAGTGAAAATACAGAAGCAAATCATGGAAGAATCCAGGAAGTAATAGGATGCATCGATTCATGGAGGCATGCGTCGATACATGTGGGCTGCAAGACTCAGGATGAGTCGATCCATGGAGGGTTTGCGTCGATGCATGGCGAGTACAAGACTCAGGATGAGTCGACCGGAGAGGGGAATGCATCGATACATGTTGTGATTAGGACCAGGATGAGTCGATCCATGAGGAGGATGTGTCGACTCATGCTGTGCAGGAGAAGCATTACACGTCGACCCCAAGGGTTTTGTGTCGACCCATACTGACTAATTTTTGATAGAATCAGTTTTAAATCGCTGTAACTTGAGTTTTAGAGTTCTGTTTGAGATGTCGTTCAAAGCGTTGATTAGCTAACGCGATGAACTCTATTCTAGAGGATTAAAATGATGGATAAGAAGTGTAATCCTAGTAACTAATTTAGGATTTAGGATTAATTCCCGTGAATGGTCGTTGTGCTGATGTTTTGGACAGAATGATGAACATGAGATGTTTAGAGGTTGCTGTTAGGATTATGACAGTAGGATTAGTGATACTAAAACTGTAAAAATTCAGACTAACAGTATGGATTACTGTACTATTGATATACAACTGAGTTATTAGTGAGATGTGGTTATTAAAGTTGTGTTTGGTAATTATAATGAACCAATGACGTTTGATAAATAAATGATGTTTAATAAATTATTTTGAGATGTTTATGAGATGTTGTTAATTGAGATGTTTTGAGATGATTGAGATGTTGTTGTTTTGAGATGATTGAGATGTTTTGAGTTGATTGAGATGTTGTTGTTTTGAGATGATTTGAAATGTTGTTAACTTGGGTGTTGTTATTACATTCATGATGAGTCGCATACATTGCATTTTTGAGATGGAGCTTATGCTCGTTGAGATGGGCTGGATTGGAAAATTTTGAGATGAAGGCTATGCCTTGTTAATGCCTCTATTAATTGGTAGATTTTTGAGATGGGAGTTATGCTCCAATGGTACCACATGCATTTGCATAGTTTTGAGTCGCATTTTAAGATTGAATAATGAAGTGTATTTGATGTTTAAGAATGAGTATATATGTTGTAATTATTGTTGATTATGAGATGAGAAGTGGTGATATTGGTGATCTAATTTAATATATTAATAATCATGCGCTTTATCATATTGTTAGATATCTCACCTCTTCTGTTTGAATGTTGTCCCTATGTTGGTAACGTGCAGGTAATCACGAGTGAAGGCTGTATACCTTAAATAGTTCGAGTCAGTCTCATTGCTCTGATATGTAACACTCGGGGGGGGGGGGGGGGAGGGTGATGAACGCTTGCTGATTTTTGATTGTTGATTTTCAGTTGTTGAGTTTTGAAATGATTATTATTAATATGAAATGTTTCGAAGTTGTTGTTTTATTTAGAGATCTTATTGAAGAATTCCACTACGTGGTTGTTGAATTATTTTATTAAAGATGTTATGACGATGGTTCATCTGATGTTTCAAAAGTGTTATATATCCATGATGAATGCAATGAATTTGTTAGAAGAATTTGTGACGTCCCGATTCGTTTGTATGAATGAAATTTTATAACTCTGATTTATTTTGCATAATTTGCTTGGGGTAGAATTGGGGTGTTACAAAGTTGGTATCAGAGAAAAAGGTTGGTCCGACCTTGTCGTCAAGTTGTAGTTGTCTAACAATCGAGTATTTTTATTTTGAGTCCTAACGGTTGTTATGTTGTAGTGAGAAGTTGAGATGGCTGGAAGGAATGATGCTGCTCTTGCTACTGCTTTAGAAGCAATGGCTCATGCGATGGAAAATCAGCCGAATGCTGACGGGAATGCTGGATCTTATAGCTTGGCGACTTTCCAGAGAGAGAATCCACCTACGTTCAAGGGAAAGTATGATCTTGACGGAGCATTGGAATGGTTGAAAGAGATTGAGAGGATCTTTCGCGTGATGGACTACACTCCAGCGCAGAAGGTTTGTTATGGGACTCATATGATAGCAGTCGAGGCTGATGACTGGTGGCTAGAGACTTGCCAGAAGTTAGAAGTTGTAGGTGAGAATGTCACTTGGGCTGTGTTTCGTAGGGAATTCCTGAGAAAGTATTTTCCTGAAGATGTTCGTGGTAAGAAGGAAATTGAGTTCCTTGAGCTGAAGCAAGTAAATATGTATGTTGTTGAGTATGCTGCCAAGTTTGCTGAGTTGGCCCAGTTCTATTCGCATTACACTGAGGAAAATGCTGAATTTTCAAAATGTGTTAAGTTTGAGAATGGGTTGCGCCCGGAGATTAAGAAAGCAGTTGGATATCAGAAAATCCGTGTCTTCGCTGATTTGGTTGATATCTGTAGGATTTATGAGGAAGACAATAATGCACATTACAAGCTTATTAGTGAGAAGAGGGGTAAGCATCCATAGAATCATGGTAAGCCTTATGATTCCCCAGCTGGTAAGGGTAAGCAGAGAGTTGTTTATGGATATATGACTAGTGGGGGAGATGCTCCTGCTGGTGTGATTTGCTTTAAGTATGGGAAACCTGGAGACAAGAGTAATGTGTGCACTGCTGAAGTGAAGAGATGTTACTGTTGTGGTAAGAACGAACATGTTGTATCTGAGTGTGAACACAAGAGTGTGGTTTGTTTCAACTGTAAAGAAGAAGGGCACATTGGTAGCCAGTGTCCGAAACCGAAGAGGGCTCAGTCTAGTGGTAAAGTGTTTGCTTTGGTTTAGGATCAGACAGCTGCCGAGGACAGACTTATCAAAGGTACATGTTTCATTAATAGTACTCCTTTAATTACTATTATTGATACTGGTGCTACGCATTGTTTTATTGCTGCTGATTGTGTCAAAAGATTGGGTCTTGTGTTGTCTTCTTTGAATGGAGAAATGGTCGTCGATACTCCAGCCAAGGGGTCGGTGACTACTTCTTTCGTGTGTGCTATGTGTCCCCTGTCGATCTTCGACAGAGACTTTGTTGTTGATTTGGTTTGTTTGCCGTTAAGAGGTTTGGATGTGATCCTTGGTATGAACTGGTTAGAGCATAATTGTGTTCATATTAATTGTTATGACAAGTCGGTGAAGTTTTCTACTCCTGGAGAAGAGGAAGATGGTCTGTTGTCTACTCGACAATTGAGAAAGTTGATGCAAGAGGAAGCACAAATGTTTTCGTTGATGGCGTCGCTATCTGTAGAGACTCAAGCTATAATTGAGGAATTGCAGGTGGTGTGTGAATTTCCTGAAGTTTTCCCTGACGAGATTCCTAATGTACCTCCAAAGAGGGAAGTTGAATTTGCAATTGATCTTGTACCTGGTACCAGACCTGTGTCTATGGCACCATAAAGGATGTCTGCGTCTGAATTGTTAGAGTTAAAGAAGCAATTGGAAGAGTTACTTGAGAAGAGGTTTGTAAGACCAAGTGTATCACCGTGGGGAGCTCCAGTGTTGTTAGTGAAGAAGAAAGATGGAAGTATGAGACTTTGTTTTGATTATAGACAGTTGAATAAGGTGACGATTAAGAACAAGTACCCGCTTCCAAGAATAGATGACTTGATGGACCAATTAGTGGATGCTCGTGTGTTTATTAAGATTGATTTGAGGTCGGGTTACCATCAGATTAAAGTGAAGAATGAAGATATTCAGAAGACGGCTTTTAGAACGCGTTATGGAAATTACGAGTATTCGGTGATGCCTTTCGATGTTACTAATGCGTCGGGAGTATTCATGGAATATATGAATCATATCTTTCATACTTATTTGGATCGGTTCGTAGTGGTGTTCATTGATGATGTTTTGATTTACTCTAAGACAGAAGAAGAGCATGCTGAGCACTTGAGATTAGTATTGCAGATTTTGAAAGAGAAGAAGTTATATGCAAAGTTATCCAAGTGTGGATTTTGGTTAAAAGAGGTTAGTTTTCTTGGTCATGTGGTTTCAGGTAGTGGAATTGATGTAAATCCATCGAAGGTTGATGCTGTGTTGCAATGGGAAACTCCAAAGTCAGCTACTGAGATTAGGAGCTTTTTGGGATTAGCTGGTTATTATAGAAGGTTTATCAAAGGGTTTTCTAAGTTATCACTTCCGTTGACTAAGTTGACTTGTAAAGGTAGAGCATTTGTATGGGATGTTCAGTGCGAAGAAAGTTTTACGGAATTGAAGAAGAGGTTAACGATGGCTCCGATTTTGACGTTGCCTAATCCAGGAGAGCCTTTTGTGGTGTATTGTGATGCTTCTAAGATGGGGTTGGGAGGTGTGCTTATGCAGAATGGTAAGGTAGTGTCTTATGCGTCAAGGCAATTAAGGACTCATGAGAAGAACTATCCTACGCATGATTTAGAGCTTGCTGCAGTTGTTTTTGCATTGAAGATTTGGAGGCATTATCTTTATGGTTCTAGATTTGAAGTGTTTAGTGACCATAAGATCTTAAAGTATTTGTTTGATCAGAAAGAGCTGAATATGAGGCAACGAAGATGGTTGGAATTGTTAAAGGATTATGATTTTGGTTTGAATTATCATCTAGGAAAGGCGAATGTGGTAGCTGATGCGTTGAGTCGAAAGACTTTACATATGTCAGTAATGATGATTAAAGAGTTGGAATTGATTGAGCAGTTCAGAGATATGAGCTTAGTTTGCGAGGTTACTCCGCAAAGTGTTATGTTGGGTATCTTGAAGATTAATAATGAATTTTTAGACAGTATTAGACAGAAGTTGGATGTGAAACTAGTATATTTGATGGTTGGGATTGATCAATCTGAGAATAGTGATTTCAAGTTAGATGAGCAAGGTGTGTTGAGGTTTCGTAACCGAATTTTTTTTCCTGATGATGCTGAGATAAAGAAAGTGATACTTGAGGAGAGTCATAGAAGTAAGTTGAGTATTCATCCAGGAGCTACAAAGATGTATCAAGATTTGAAAGGTTTGTTTTGGTGGCCTGGGATGAAGAGTGACGTGGCTCGGTTTGTGTATGCATGTTTGACTTGTCAGAAGTTGAAAGTTGAACATCAGAAGCCTGCAGGGTTGATGCAACCGTTGGAAGTTCCGGAATGGAAATGGGATAGCATTTCAATGGACTTTTGCTTTGCCTGCTTTGTATTCAAGGGTTTTGTTGGGGTTATGTAGATCGTACACCCGGATCTGGGGACACCTTTTAGGTAAGTAACAATAAATCATGACATCATAAGCACGACATATCATACTAACCATTTCAAGGATTTTTTAGGGCTCATCTTTGCTTTGTTTTGTAGGAGATGGCATCCGCCCGTAGGAACACTATCCAGATTAACCTTGTGAAAATTCCTTTCCAACTAAAGGACTTGGCATTAAGGATTCCTGAAAGCTCTCCCTTCACTGAAAAGCATGGTCGGCTTCTTAACTTGGTCACTTCAAAACCCGATGAAGAATTGTTAAAAGTTCTATTTCAGTTCTTTGATCCTTTGCACCACTGCTTCACCTTCCCGGATTACCAACTAGTACCTACTCTGGATGAATTTTCTCGGTTGTTAGGGGTACCTACTCTTGATCAGTTACCTTTCAGCGGTATGGAAGAACATCCAAAGCCTGAAGAGATTGCTCGAGCTCTATCCTTACAACGGTCCGACGTAGTGACAAATTGGGAAAATAGGGGAAGTTTCCAAGGAATCCCGATTAAATTTCTATTCGAGAAGGCTTACTATTTTTAGGATACCTTGGATTTACAAGCTTTTGAAGAGGTATTGGAACTCCTCATCTACGGGATGATGCTTTTCACTAATGCGGACCAACTCCTAGATGTGAATACTATTAAGGTGTTTCTATCTCATAATCCAGTGCCTATATTACTTGGGGATATTCTACACTTTTTTTATGCTCGCACTATAAAGAGAAGGTGGACCCTCTTGTGTTACACTCCTCTATTGGCTAGGTGGTTTATTTTCACCTACCCAGGTCTATTTTGTAGAATAAGCAGGGTATGAAATGGTCTCATAGGCTAATGTCCCTTACACATTCAGACATTCATTGGTGTTCACGGTCCTCGGAAGATGTTACCATCATCGATCGCTGTGGTGAATTCCCTAATGCCCCTCTGTTAGGAATTAGGAGAGGAATCACTTATAACCCTTGTTTGGCACTGCGGTAGTTTGGTTATGCAAGAAGGGATGGTCCTCATGATACACTATTCCGAGGAATCACCTTCAGTTATGAGAATGATGCTCAGGGTTACCGTAAAAGGTTCATGAGAGCTTGAGGAATGGTACATAAAATTGATAGCAAGACACCGGTGCACAAGAATTCCATCCCTCTTGAGCCATATCTCCGATGGGTATGAGCCCGCGCCCAAAGTCTTATGATGCCTTACCCTGCTGTCCTGCCACTAATTGTGGAACCGGTTGCTAAAGGAGACACTCCTTATCTTATTCATCATCCTGACATGCCAACTGATCATGAGGAGTTACAGAAATCCTGGATTCAAATGAAAGAGGAGAGGGATACGTTCGAAGCTCAGTTCTATGCCAGTGAGCAAAAGGTCCTAGAGCTCACTAGGCTACTTCATGAAGAAAGGAACATAAACTCCTACATTGCACCAAAGAGGATGTGCTCTTGGGATACCTAGTTTTCTTTTTGTTTTAAGTTTTATTTGTTTGATTGTAAGCCTAAAGGGCATTCTTCGTAACAGTCAGAACTTACTAATACAATTAACGTGTGTTTCTTTTTGGTTAAAAAAATTTGAGACTTTACAAGTCCTTGAAATCATTTCATACGCATAATATCCATGACATTGCATAAACAGGTACCATTAACGGTTTCTCATCTTCTTCGCTGTTTATTTCAGCAAAAATGTCTTCTAAACAAAGCATCAAAGATCTTTAGGCACAAAATGCCCAATTTCAACAGATGTTCATAACTTTGGCAAAAGGGAAGGAAGATCTGAAGGCCCTCGTCCTGAAGGAAAAGAAGAAGAAGAAGGTCTCTAGTGTTCTGAATCTGGGAAGAAGTTTCAGGGTGCCGTTAAAGCAACTAGTTGATCTGACCTCCCCATCCAAAGAAAGGGAGAATCAACAGAGGGAGACAAGGGAGAAGGACCCTAGCCCTTAAGTTTCTGACAATGATATAGACTACAATGTTGAGAAGTATCCTCCCACTAAGGATAGATACAAGAAGTTAGAGGATCGGTTGAGCGATATGGAAATCCATAGAATACTTGGGTTGGACTTTGAAGAGCTGGGATTGGTGTCGGGAGTCGTCATCCCGCATAAATTTAAGGCTCCTGTTTTCCCAAAGTATCATGTGGTGTCTTTCCTAAAGCTCCATCTACATTCCTATGTGAGGAAGATTCAGCCTCACACTGCTGATAGGAACTTGTGGGTTCACTTCTTTCAAGACAGTCTGTCATGGACTAAACTCGAATGGTTCTATCAGCATGAGGGAACCAATGTCCGAAACCGGGAGGATTTGGCTGGTGCTTTTTATAAGCAGTACCAGTATAACGCTGACCTTGCCCCTACCCGTACTCAACTTTAGAGTCTGTCCATGGGTGCATGTGAAGGCTTTAAGGACTATGCGCAGAAGTGGAGAGATCTGGCTGGGAGGGTTCAATACCCTTTATCTGACAGGGAGTTGGTTGACATGTTTCTTAGGATGTTGTCTGGTCCATTCTTCAATAATTTGATTGGTAGCTCATCGGTTGGTTTCACCAAGCTGATATTAACAGGAGAGTGGGTAGAAGTTGGGATCCGGAGTGGCAAAATACAGAAAGACACCTCTTCGAGCTCAGTAAAGAAGTCTTTCGCAGGCAAGAAGGAAGTCAGTGTTATCTATAGCCCAAGAGGTCAGAGCAGAGCTGAACACCGTCCAACGGTAAGTGCTGTGATGATACCTAGGCCTGTGTCTACCCTACAATGCAACAATCAACAAAAGTTAGAAAGACCGCAAAGGAAGTTTACCCAAATTAACATGAAATTGACTGAGGTTCTACCCCATCTGCTAAGATCCAACTTAGCAACTTTGAAAGAGGCTCCCAAGAATCCTAATACCACATCTCATCGATACAATCCAAATGCTAGGTGTGCCTACTATATTGAGAGTCCTGGCCACGATACAAATGGCTACTGGGCTCTGAGAAATAAAGTACAAGATCTGATTGAAGCCAAGGAGATTGAGTTCGATGCTCCAGAGAAGCCCAATGTCATAACTGCTCCCATGCCCAAGCACAACCGTGGATTTAATGCCATTGATACTGACCTATTTGTTACCTCTATTGATGAAGTTTCTACTCCTCTTATGACTGTTAAGGAGAATTTGTTGTTGTCTGGTTTATTTTAGGGTTGTGGTGAAGGTTGCCACATGTGTTCACCTCTGCCCACTGGTTGATATTTGCTGAGAGCAGGTGTTCAACGCCTGATAGACAACAGAGAAATTTTGTTCGAAAAGACTTTGATTCCGATTGTTCTTTTTGAAGATACTGCCATTATAACCATTTCCGCTAATCCTTCCAAGGTCTCCTCTAAAAGACCTGTTAGGATTACACCTGCTCTCAGAATCGCCCTGCTGATAATCACTTTTCCTGGTCCCGTACCGTACTCCTCGGACAAAGTTGTCCAGTGGAATTATGGCGCCGATGTTTACTATCATGGTGTTAAACAAGATTTGAGGGTTGAAGAGGCTGATCCCGATGTCAGTAACATTGTCGGGGCCAGCAAGATTACCAGAAGTGGAAGGGTTTTCTCTCCCGATATCTCCCCGAAGACTGTCACTAAGGTTGTTGTTATTTCATCTTCTATTCCTGCTAGTACTTTAACTATTACTCCCGTTCTTACTCCAGTTGTTACCCCTGCCGATGAGTCATCTAGGACTCGAGGAAAAGAAGCTATAGGTGAGCCTTCCCGGACGGAGGCACCTAGAAAATTTGTTGTGGAATCCTCTAAGCAAGAGATAGAGGAAATCTTAAAAATAATCAAAAAGAGCGACTATAATGTGGTCGAGCAGCTGGGGCATACCCCCTCGAAGATATCGAGGTTGTCTTTGCTGTTATGTTCTGAGGCTCATGCAAAGGCTTTGATTGCATTCCTCAAGATCGTGCATGTGCCGCAAGAAACCTCAGCCGATGAATTCAAAGACTGTGTGGCCAGCTTGACTACTGACAATGGACTGGGTTTTTCAGATGCCGACTTAACACCGAAAGGGAGGAAGCATAATGATGCTCTGTATGTCTCGATCGAATGCATGGGCACCACTATGGCTCATGTGCTAGTGGATGCTGGGTCTTCACTGAATGTTCTGCCTAAGAAGGCTCTTAATCAACTGGATTATAAAGGTTTGACCTTAAAGCCTAGTAACATTGTGGTAAGGGCTTTTGACGGGTCGAAGAGAATGGTGCATGGTGAGGTGGACATCCATGTCAGAGTAGGCTCTCAGACCTTTGGGTCCACCTTCTACGTGATGGACATCAGGCCATCGTACTCTTGTTTGTTAGGTCGCCCTTTGATCCATGAAGCTGGGGCCGTTACTTCTACACTGCACCAAATGTTGAAATATCCAGTGAAGGGGAAGATTGTAACTATGCATGGTGAAGAGGAGTATATGGTGAGCCACCTGAGCTCCTTCAGGTATATGGAGATGGACGGGGAATTCATAGAGACTCCTTATCAAAACTTTGAAGAGGTTCCTCAGATTTTGGCGTCAACCGAGACTACCAATAACACCAAACCTCCTCTAAAGATGGCTTCTCTCAAGGACACCAGAGCAGTGGTCGAAGAAGGTGGGTGTACCAACTGGGGACAGCTCCCTGATTTTACTCACAAAATTGACAAATTTGTTTTGGGCTTTACTTCAGGAGCTCAAAGGGATGTTCGACGCGCTCGAGCTGGAGGAACTCCCCTACGCATCAGCAATCGTGGGGTCAATGTTATTGAAGACAGTGAGGAAGACTCTGATATTTACAGTTGGATCTACCCGACTACCAATGGTGGACCGAGTAATTGGATAGCTAGAGATTTTATACCAGTTTCTTTTATTCCGCAGTAATTGTCTTACTTATTTTCCGAGTTTGTAATAAATAATTTAAACTTTATGACCTCGTGTCTTACCCGAGGCACAATGGTTCTTTTTGTGAGGGTTATTATATGTCATTTTATATATCATCAATAAAACATTGGACGTTCCTTGCATACAAATTTTGTGCTCTTTGTTTTTCTTTTCTGCTTTTACTTTATCAATACAGCTACGCTCTTACACACACTCACGTATCAAACTGCAAATCCATATCCACTATCGATCCCATTGATAATAGTTCTTCTACTGCCAGTTATGACTTCAAAAATCCGATCAACCAAGCCGAGGACGAAGGTGAGGACGATTGTGAGGTGCCTGGTGAACTTGCTAGTCTGTTACAGTAGGAAGAGAGGGCTATACAGCCCCATGAAGAGCCATTTGAGACGATAAACTTGGGCACGAAGGTGGATAAAAAAGAAGTCAAGATTGACGCAAATCTATAGACTAAGATCAAATAGCAGTTGATACAGATGTTGCACGACCTTGTTGAGATCTTTGCCTGGTCATATGAAGAGATGCCTAGTTTAAACACTGATATTATGGTGCATCGTTTGCCGACTATAGAAGATTGTCCTCCGGTTTAACAGAAGGTCTGCCGTATGCGCCCTAAAATGTCAGAGAATATCAAAGCAGAGGTTATGAAACAGTTCAACGCTGGGTTCCTAGTTGTCACCTCCTATCCGCAGTGGGTTGCTAACGTTGTTCCGGTACCTAAGAAAGACGATAAGGTACGAATATGTATGGACTACAAAGACCTGAACAGGGCAAGCCCCAAGGATGACTTCCCGCTTCCCCATATTGACGTTCTGGTAGACGACACCGCACAACACAAAATCTTCTCCTTTATGGATGGTTTCTCTGGCTAAAACCAGATAAAGATGGCTCCTGAAGACATGGAGAAGACGACCTTCGTCACACAGTGGGGCACCTTCTGTTACAAGGTGATGCCTTTTGGGTTGAAGAATGCTGGGGCAACTTATTAGCGAGCCATGGTCGCCTTGGTCCACTATATGATTCACCATAAGATCGAGGTTTCTGTTGATGACATGATAGCCAGGTCTCAAACCGAAGAGGAACACCTTGATCATCTACACAATTTGTTTGACGGGTTAAGGACATACAAGCTGAGGTTGATCCGAACAAGTTCACCTTCGGGGTAAGGTCTGGTAAGCTTTTGGGTTTCATTGTCAATGACAAAGGTATTCAGGTAAACCCCGCAAAGGTAAAGGCCATACAAGAGATGTCGGCTTCCCGTACTAAGAAGGAAGTTAGAGGTTTCTTGGGACGCTTGAATTATATCGCCAGGTTCATTTCACATCTTACTGCTACTTGTGAGCCCATCTTCAAATTTCTGAAGAAAGATCAAGTGGTAAAGTGGAACGACGAATGCCAGACAACTTTATAAAGGATCAAAGAATATCTTTAAGAACCACCAATTCTGATGCCTCTGGTTGAAGGAAGACCTTTAATATTGCACTTAACAGTGCTAGACAATTTAATGGGGTGTGTGTTGGGGCAGCATGACGAGTCTGGTCGAAAAGAGCACGCAATATACTACCTTAGCAAAAAGTTTACCGACTGTGAGACAAGATACTCACTGCTCGAGAAAACTTGTTGCGCTTTGGCATGGGCTGCTCATCGAATGAGACATTATATGTTGACTCACACTACTTTGTTGATATCTAAGATGGATCCAATCAAATACATCTTTGAGAAGCCCGCACTCTCCTGAAGAATAACAAGATGGCAGATGATCTTAACTGAATACGATATACAATATACAACCCTGAAAGAAATCAAGAGGAGTGTATTGGCTGATCATTTGACTCATGAAGCTATGGATAACTACCAGTCCATGAATTTTGAGTTCCCGGACGAGAATATTATGCTAGTGACTGACTACCGAGAACATGGACCGGATGAAGGACCTGAGGAAGGATCCCGATGGACTATGGTTTTTGACGGAGCTTCGAACGCACTCGGTAATGGCATTGGTGCCGTAATCATATCTCTTGAGGGCTGTCATACTCCTTTCACTGCCCGACTATGTTTCAACTGCACTAACAACATGGCGGAGTATGAAGCCTGCATCATGGGCCTCAAATCCGCTATCGATCTCAGGATCAAGTTCTTAAATGTCTTCGTGGATTCAACCTTAGTGATAAGTCAAATCAAAGGCGAATGGGATACGAAACATCAGAATCTCATCCCGTACAAAGAACAAGTGTTGACATTGCTCCCACACTATGAGGAGGTAACCTTTGAACATTTCCCACGAGAGGAGAATCAGTTAGCGGATGCGCTAGCCACCATGTCTTCTATGTTCAATGTCAGGTGGGACAACGAAGCTCCCTGAATCACTATTGAGAGGTTGGATGAACCAACGCACTGCTGTGAGATTGATACTAAAGAGGTAGAAGACAAATCCTGGTTTCACGAAGTAAAAAGGTACCTCGAGACTCAAGATTATCCCGAAGGGGCATCTGTCAATGATAAGAAATTTCTGAGAAGGTTCGCCGCAAAATTCTTCCTCAATAATGGAATCCTTTACAAGCACAATCATGACTTTACCTTACTGCGGTGTGTAGACAAGAGCAAAGCAGAGAGGATTATAACATGTTTACATGAAGGTACCTTCGGAACCCATTCAGTGGACATACCATGGCTAAGAAGATCCTACGGGAAGGATACTATTGGTCCACTATGGAAGCAATTTTGTTATCAGCACTCCCGAACCTGTCATAAGTGCCAAATCTATGCTGATAAGGTGCATGTTGCCCTGGTTCCTTTAAATTTCTTTATGGCTCCCTGGCCTTTTGCAATGTGGGGCATTGACGTGATCGGAGAAATTAGGCCTACCGCTTCTAATGGGCATCGCTTCATCCTGGTGGCCATTGATTACTTCATAAAATGGGTTGAGGTTGCCTCTTTTGCTACTGTGACCAAGAACGTCGTGGCGCAGTTCATCAGGCATAACCTGATTTGTCGGTATGGTGTGCCAAAGAGAATTATTACTGACAATGGTACAAATGTCAATAACACGATGATCACCGAGCTCTGTAAGCAATTCAAGATACATCATCATAACTCTTCTCCCTACCGGCCGAAGATGAATGATGTTGTTGAAGCAGCTAACAAGAACATCAAAAAGATCATATAGAAGATGACGGTGACATATAAAGACTAGCAAGAGATGTTACCATTCGCTGTTCATGGGTACCTAACCTCAGCGTGAACGTCGACAGGGGCTACACCCTTTTCTCTGGTATATGGCATGGAGGCAGTCCTACCCATTGAGGTCCAAATTCCTTCTTTAAGGATTATGAAGGATGCGGGTTTAAACGAAGACGACTGGATCCGGACTAGACTTGATCAACTAAATTTGATCGATGAGAAGAGACTCACTGCTATCTGTCATGGTCAAATGTATCAAAAACGGATGATCAAGGCTTTCAACAAAAAAGTCAGACGTCAAGAATATCAAGTTGGGGATCTAGTGATCAAACGCATCATATTGCCGCAAGGTGATCCTAGGGGAAAATGGACTCCCACATACGAAGGTCCATTTGTGATTAAAAACATTTTCTCGGGTGGATCCATGATTCTAACAACCATGGACGATGACGACCTTCCTCACCCTGTCAATGCAGACATAGTGAAAAGATACTACGCATGATAAAATAACCGCTAGGTTGACTGGCCTATTCAAAAATAAGGGCTTCCCAGCGAACCAAAAGGGTTCGGGCAAAAACAAGGGATGAAAATGAAAAAATCTGTATACCCGACAAGTCGAAAACCTGAAAAGGCGGCTTGGGCAAAAAAGGGTATCCCGGTGGACTGAAAACCCGAAAGGGAAGTCCAAGCAAAAGTTAGGGATGTAAAGCATATCACTATGTCCCATTCGATCACCTTGCGACCGGACCTCAGTATCAACGGTCAAGCTCGAACGGCACCGATCAATCTAATCAGCTTCAGAGAAACAGCAAAGTGATGAGACACTCAAAGACATAGCAACAATAGCAGAATTGGAACCCAATGGGATTGTTGTACATGGCTATTTTCTTTTACACAATATTGTATAATTTCCATTTTCGGAGGTGTTCTCTTACTAGAGCGTCAGCTCCCTTGTACAAAAACGTCTGTTTAAGGCCAACTTCGAATATCAATACAAATCATTTTTACAAAACTATTTATTTTTCTTTTTCTGTTTTGTTTTGAAAGAACGTCCAATGATTTATTATTAACATATGCATTTGAATATGATTGTTGTTCATATATATTTACATAAGAAATAGAAAGACAATTGCTCGTAACTTAAGAAACAGGGGCAAAAACAAAAAATGTCCAAAACCCGATAGTTACTCTGCCCAGCAGGTACCAGGGCAGAGACAGCTTTGAAACACATTCATCAATGCGTACGAACTTGTGACATCTGTACTCCCCACAAATTAAAGAGGTGATTAAAGCATTGATCTCAGCTTCCCCAAAACAGGAGTTACTATCCCCAGCCAAGTTCCTTCAGAGAACCGACATCTATGTTCCCCAGCCGAATTTTATAAGTCGCAAGCGGTTCATAAATTTTTCTCACAAGCAGAGTTTATTTCTCTGAATGTGAAAACTCAATCCCCGACAAAATTTATCCCTCCAGCTACGGAAGTTTACTTTCCAACATAATTATTCACCCGCAGAGCTATTCTCAAACAGATTCTCTCACTGGAAGAATATTCACAAATAACAAGGAGTAAATCTCCATCATAGCCATTTACGTTCACCAGCGGAAGTAGAAGAACCACAGTTCTCTACAACAGTCAGGAATGCTATACTCTCCAGAAGCAGTTATGGATTTATTTTCCCAGACTCGGATATGTCACGATAGCATCTCATGCTCATACATCATGACCTGCGCATACATATCACATATAGCATAATCTCATTTATTTTGAGAACATCATCTCATAACGCATTTCATGCATCACATATAATTAACCTTATTATCTTTTCAGGAAAGACAATTATCACCAACAAATTCCAGCAGTTATTCATGTCACATTTGTATACAAGTAATGTAAAATCAGTTCCCGAAACCAAACGGGTCAACTAATCTACAAGATCAAATGAAGTAACCCTACTATTCAGGTTCCTTCTCATAGCCCTACCATCCAGGATTTCATCTTGAAGTAACCCTACTATCCAGGTTCCTTCTCATAGCCCTACCATCCAGGTTTTTGTTTCTAAGTAACCCCACTATCCAGGTTCCTTCTCATAGTCCTACCATCCCGGCTTTCATCTCGAAGTAACCCTACTATCCAGGTTCCTTCTTATAGCCCTACTATCCCGACTTTCATCTCGAAGTAACCCTACTATCCAGGTTCCTTCTCATAGCCCTACTATCTAGGCTTTCATCTCAAAGTAACCCTACTATCCAGGTTCCTTCTCATAGCCCTACTAACCAGGATTTCATCTCGAAGTAACCCTACTATCCAGGTTCCTTCTCATATCCCTACTATCCAGGCTTTCATATCAAAGTAACCCTAATATCCATGTTCCTTCTCATAGTCCTACTATCCAGGCTTTCATCTCGAAGTAACCCTACAATCTAGGTTCCTTCTCATAGCCCTACTATCCAGGCTTTCATCTCGAAGTAACCCTATTATCCAGGTTCCTTCTCATAGCCCTACTACCCAAGCTTTCATCTGGAAGTAACCCTACTATCCAGGTTCCTTCTCATAGCCCTACTATCATGGCTTTCATCTCGAAGTAACCCTACTAGCCAGGTTCCTTCTCATAGCCTTACCATCCAGGCTTTTGTTTCGAAGTAACCCAACTATCCAGGTTCCTTCTCATAGCCCTAATATCCCGACTTTCACTTCGAAGTAACCCTATTTTTATTTTTATCATTAAAAAATCAAATTAAATCAAATAAATGATATAAAATAATAAAGATTTGTTTTTGATCTGATTTTGAATGGAATTACAATCCAAATATGCTGTCAAACAAAATCAAACCGTGCAAAGGGTGATTAGGATGAGAATAGAATGATTTGGTTTGGTTTAGAAAGAAACAATGCAAAGAGGAAATAAAATCAAATCTTGATAATTTTCAAAGATATGAATGATTTTTGTTGATGTAGTTCAGTCAACTACATATACATAACAATTCCAATGCACAAGGACAAGGGTTGATCGTGTGAAACAGCAAGGACAAGTTGCAACTTTTTTTCAAAAAATCTCAAATCGGATTCCATACTACAGCCATCCTCAAGGATATTTAAGGATTGCAACATGTTCCTGGACACCTTCAGAAGCTTTTCCAACCATTTGCATGCATTAAGACGCCCAGAATCATCCTCCACATCTCTCACGTTTTTCCATATTTCTTGAATTCAGTTTTGATTATTTGCGGATGGTTAACATTTTTTAAGCATACCTTCATGTCTATATTGTCATTTGGAACGTATTGGTATGATTAATTATAAGTTTTGAAGCATATATGGATAATTGCCATTATTAGGGTTTATGCTTTCATTTTAGGGTTTTGTTATACAGGTAAAATCAGGGCCAAATATGGGCACCATCATGCTCACCATATCAAGCTTGGTTGATTGGTATACTTGGATTTCGTTTATCTAGTTTATTTGTGATTTTTTGAGATGAACAGGTTTTAGTTACAGGAATTGAACCGTAGGTAAAATCCTTTACCTAATATGACGGTGATGAGGAAGAAGAAGATTGTGTGGCAACGTCCCATTGGACCATTTGAATGTTGGCGCGTTTTTGCTCTAGGCATAATGCGTTTTTATTATATTATATGTTGTTTATTTATGTTAACAAAAAGCCAAATGGCCTAGTGGCGTGCATGAAGGTTGATAAGGCGTTGTATATGAGAGGTCAGGGGTTCGACCCCTGCCTCCAACATTTGCTATTTTTATTTCAAATACTTTGTAGGTTCTATATGCTTCAGCATCCGTTGTCCACCATATGCCCCAGATCTCATCCTTGGGATCCATCATCATGTAGATCCAATGCCCTAGCCTTGAGGGTTCACCATGAACCATCCGAAGGAAATCCCATGGGATCAGACGCATGACATTTGGGCCAACAAACTGGGCCTTTGCACATTCAGGCAGCACATCCCCAGATCACTCAACAACACCAGGCACAATTTTAATTCTCTTTTAATTTCTTTTATTTAATTATTTTGTCTTAATTGTTTTTTTTTACAAAATCATTTTTTTATTAAATCAGAAAATCAGAAAATTACAAAAAAAAATTAGGTTTAGTTTTTTATATATAAAATATTTATTTGCATTAACTAATTTGTTTAATTAGGTTAACTTAAGTGCTTTTTTTGTAATTAAAATTTAATAGAAATTAGGTTAACTTAAATACTTTTTTTTCCTAATTAGAATTTAATAGAAGTTAGGTTAATTTGTAAAGTTAATTATTATTTTTCACAAAAATATAAAAAATTATCTTTTATTTATTCGCAAATTAATTGTTTCTAAACTTGATGTTAATTCCCCGATTGATTTACTCGCGCGCGTCTTGTTTCCATTATTTGATTAATTATTGTAACTGCTCCGAGTTTGTAATAGTTAATTAGGTTTACTATTTTTCATTTATTATATTCCCCGGTTTTTTATTATGTAATCCCCCTCCTCAAAGCCTTGTAATAGCTAGGGTTTTAATTTCTCACACTTTACTTTCCACAATTATAAACTGTCTAAATGCATGGATAATAGGATTGAATGGCAAGATAACAATTTAAAACGATAGATAACCCTAAATGCGCAAGATAAATGAAACTGAAATCAAACACTTGCACATGCTCACTCCTAAGGTTTTGCCTCAGTTGGTTGCCTCAGAAATAACGGTCATGTCCCTCGAACGTAGGGATATCTTAGCAATGACCCGTAGTTCAAAGTCGTCATAAACGTCATAGTCCCTCATTGTCCCTCGAGTTGCCTATGAGAAATGATCTTATGACGATAGTCCATTCGAAATACTAAGGTATCCTTACTTGTTGCCTTCAGTGACCATTTCGTCCCTTCGAATGTCCCTTAAAATTCAAACGATAGGGCTACCTACTCCTTAATAGTAGTATAGCGCTGTCTAAAGGAAAATGAACAGACTTTTTTGAGTAGGTAGAAAACTCTTAAGTACTTGCTCAAAACAAAAACTCTTTCACACAAACACTTTTCAAAACAATTTTCAAAATAACTTCGGCACACTCTTGAGGACAGATACAAGGGTTATCACGAAGTAAACAAAACTTTTTCAAAACAAGCACACTAAAGCAATTTAAAAAAAATAAGAGCAAGTACCTAAGAGCCCGTGGAACACCACAGATAGAAAGGGTGCTAACACCTTCCCTTTCTATAATCTATCCCCCGTACTAAAAAACTCTCTAAAAAAAGGTTTTTTCTGTTCTTTTCCCTTTCCTTTGTTGGATGAAATAAAAGTCGGTGGCGACTCTTGCTTACCGCGACATTTGCAAATACAAAATGCAAAAACCAGCATTACCAATCGTTTCTGCCACCGTACCACAGCTGCAACGGTCGTATTAGCCCAATTTTGTAGGAAGGGCTTAGCTGACAAGGGTGTAACGGTCGTTACACCTAGGCAAGGGGAGTGTAACGGTCGTTACACCTTTGGCTTAGGGAAATTTTGGCCTTCGTTCATTTGTTCTTCAGGGCCTTTTTGCTTTCTTCTTGTGATACACTTTGTTTAGTCATACACCACATAAGTTCATAATGGTTCACCCTTTATGTGGATTTAAGCATGATTGGCACGACTTTTCCCGATTTTCTTTGCATGTAACATCAAATTCCTGAAAACATAGAAAATACTGGCATAATACGAATAAAGAATAATAAAGGTAATTAAAATGCGGATAAAATTCATATAAATTAACCTAAATATTCAATACATTTTTGGGTTATCAGTGGACACGATAAATTCCCGGATAAATATTTCCAAAACTTTTATTGATTGCCGCTATACTGCACCAACAGTCACCGATCCAATGAAGAAATGGAAACTCTCGACAAACTGGGAGAGACCTTTCCGGATAATTGAGAAGCTTAACAATGGGGCTTACAAGCTAGAGACATTAGATGTCATAGAAATTCCTAGGACCTAGCATGCATCTAGTCTTAGGATTTATTTCAGCTAAAATTATGTAAGCTCATGTAACGAATAAAACGGGTGCACTCTTTTCCTTGGAAAGGGCCAGGGTTTTTAACGAGGAAACCCATAAAAATATTATGAAAAATAAACAAAGTTTTCCTCTTAGAGCTATGCACCTTGGTTCTGATCTGGGCCAGCTCAGGTGTAACCTCTCAAGTCTCTACACCTTGGTTCTGATCTGGGCCAGCTCAAGTGTAACCTCTCAAGGCTCTACACCTTGGTTCCGATCTGGTCCAGCTTATGTGTAACCTCTCAAGGCTATTTACCATGGTTCCGATCTAGGCCAGCTCAGGTCTAACCTCTCAAGCTCTGCACCTTGGGTCATATCTTGATCCTACATAGGTGCGACTTCTTCGGCGACGTACCTTAATCAGATTCCGCGAGTCTGTCTAAGGGCGTTATCGAAGGCCCTGCAACTTGGTTCAAGTCTTGAGCCGCTCGAGGGCAACCTTCCAGGTTTAAACTTCTTGCCAAGTGGTACTCTCTTTGAGGTAACTCCCGAGCAAAAAACCTTTCTGGGCTCTGCACCTTGGTACTAATCTGGGTCAGCTCAGGTGCAAACTCTCAAGCAATTTACCTTAACCGGATCCTTCCAGAATCTTCCTGAGGGCATTTATATGTAAACCAAAGCTAACACACTCGAGTGTTCAAGGATATACCCAACCTATATAACTGGAGACTCGGGGATAATTTCCAAAATGACAGTATGTCTACATTAGAAAAGTCAACTAAACACTTAAATAAATGCTACAAAGGCACTCTTACGCCACACTATAGAATCCCGAAAATAGGGACACGGGCTGACCTATGTACAAGTAGCCTAGGGCATATCAAGGAGGATTAAGGCCTTCATTCATGACTAGTCACTATGGTTTATATCATAACCACGTGACCAGAAGGCTACCATATATCCATAATCCTCTTATATGCATATGAGCGTATGAATAAAATTAACATGGACAAATATTAGCAAAATATACGATAATATGATTAAAGGCCCACATGGAAATTGTCTGGAAGAGAAAAATATTCAAAACCATTACAAAAGTGCACCCACCTAAACAGGGTGATTGACAAATTGTTCATACAAGGAGAAAAACGAAAATGACTCGATTGCCACGGCCTGGTCAGTGTCTTTTTCGCCCGGCTCACCCGTGACCGAGGATTCATCTTCGTCGTCATCACCCGCTTCCATGTCCACCAAATTACCATCCACGATTGTCTTGAAGAAATCCACGATAGAAATGTCCAAATCCGAATAGAGGCACGTCACCTGGTCCTTTTCCCGGTCATAAGCCACATCCCCGACATTAAGGACATCCATTTAAGACTTCTCTAATGCGTGTTCTAGATCGAAAGAAGATTTCTTCACAACATTGAGCTCATCAGTAAGTGGTCCCTAGAGGTCTTGAGATCCTCATTCTATTTAGACAAAGACTTATTATTCAGGGTTCCTCCCTCGGGTTTTTACACCAGTGTTGAAATCTCCCAA
Source organism: Vicia faba (assembly GCA_948472305.1). NCBI lineage: Eukaryota > Viridiplantae > Streptophyta > Magnoliopsida > Fabales > Fabaceae > Vicia > Vicia faba. The sequence goes on along the minus strand of CATIWC010000329.1, from coordinate 246,742 downwards.
TCTGTCAGACTAACCTCATTTGTCATCATAGTCTTCATTTTCTTGGGATCCTTTTAAGAAAAGTCTTCAACGACCAAGACACTCTTGGCCGGCGACTGTGGCTCACTGATGAAGATGTCCACTTTTTTGCTGGATCCTTTCCTCCTCTTCACTATTCTAAGCTCTAAACCCGTCAAGTCAAACTTAGACTCTGAAGGCCATCCATCCTTCAGCCGAGCAACCCGGCAACATCCATCAACTTCATTTTCTCCTTTACAGAAAGGTGAGTCATTTTATCTGCAAAAAACATCAAAAAAGAAAGTAGGTGAAGAAAGAATAAAATCTGCAGGCAACGACAAAAAATAAAAAGAGCCTTACCCAGAAAGGTCGAAACCTTTTTGTTAGACAAAGGTAATAGGTCCTCGACCTTGAATAAGCGGAAGAAGTCTAATAATTGTAGGGATTGGGTCTCGATGCCACTCAACTTATCATAGTTAAACCCGTATATGGGTAAAGGGTTCCTAGTCCAGTATAGAGGGAACTTGTGATGACCATTGACATCATAAATGACTTGAGGGCACCTCAAGCCATACCCAATGCAAAGGAATCAGTCTTTAAAACCTTTATATTAGTAGTACAGGCTTGAAGGAAGCTCCTATGAGGAACACCACTAATGGAGACCCAACTTGCAGAATCTACGTTTTTTACTTAAAAATTAGAGAAAAATAAATTGATGATTAAAGTCACGTCCAACACTGTATAAACCATCTTAAAAGCCTTGATAAAACCCAAACTATTAGGACGAAGTTGAGAAGGGGCCACGTTCACCGTCTTTAACACATCGACCTAGAAATTAGTAAAGGGATATGAATGAATATATCTATCAATATGCCCATATAAAATTAAAAGAACTCGTCTTTTACCCCATTCGGTCGGGAAATGCAAACCCGTTCATCGGGCCTGCAAACCTCAAGCACAACATCGTCCTCGTTGTCAGTCGAGGATACCCTTCATAAAGAGTGAAGCTTTTTTATCTCCACCTTACCCATGTAGTTGTTATCATAGACCATCACCTTCTCATTAAAAGGGTTGGGAGTTTCCATCAGGATGTCCATGGAACCTGACGAAGAATTGTAGTCAAAATCACTTTCAGAAGTAAGAACTTATTTATAAACCTTATTCATGACCTAGGCATATTCATCTACACCTAAAAAATCTCTCATCTCTTGCATGCACTCCTCCCATGCAGCTCTCTGATCCTCATTACTTTTATGTCTTTTATTTCCAAAGTCACCACACTCTCTTATGATAACCATCCCATAAAAACAAAAGAATATGCAGAAAAGAAATAAAGTAAAAGGAAGAGAAAAAATACATGGAAGAGATTTTCATCTGGATGATTTGAAAATAAGAATGGGAAATACTTACAAAGGAAAGAGAGAGGAATTTGAGGAAAATAGAAGAAGAAATGTCTTAAAAAGATGAGGAAAAGTTATGGGAAGAAGTGATTATTGAAGAGGAAACATGAGCTAATTGTAAAAACTTACCTAGTAATGATTACGCCTAAAAATTAGGTGATTCTTGGGAAGCTGGGGCGTGGAAGCCATGCATGCTGGGAAGAAGCCCGACCCAGAGCAAGAATAACCGATTCACCAACCAGTTGAAGGAGTTCGGCCTGAGATAAAAGATCAATATCTACGTTAACCGAACACAAGACTTCATATAAATTCATATTTTCGTGGGGCTTATGTTCATACATAGATCCATTGTTTGGGCTAGGAGAAGATAAATAATGGCCAGGAAGGGAAAATAAGCATTCAGCCGGGCAGGACACTGGATTGAGGCCTCTGTACCCAAGCTAGGTAACATAATTGAAAGTACATATTGTCGGACACAGAGGAAGAGGGAGAGATACTAGACGAGCTTATACACCAGATACTACACTTGGGAAAAGACATTATGCATTGCCTGAACTTAATAGGACAGTTACAGAGTGATCAACTCGTTAAAGGTGTAACTACTTATCATTACCAGGAGACGCATGTTATGATAGTAGTCATCATTGGTAACAATGGATGTTACAGGCCTTAATGACAAATCAATTACATATGGTGAAGAGATATGGCAATTACATGCAATAATGAAGTGAGGTCCATGCAGCTCTATAAATAGGGCTCCTGATTGAGGGGTAAGCAAGACATATCGCTTAGAGCTCACACATACTTGTGTAGCCTATAAATACCTTAATATCACAAACAATACAATTCCGCTTGTTTAAGGCTCTCCCCGGAACCCTTCAATCAACGGTGAAGTCACACACTTAGTGTTTAGCAAGAACATTTGGCGCCCCACTTATATGCTCAAGGTAACAAGATATAGAGCATTATTCAAGGATATCTCATTAAAGTCAAACATATAAACATTACTAACTCTCAAACCCTTAAACATACAATCCTTATTTTCACTATGTTCAATTAAGAAACAATATCATTCAAAAGACAATTTGTATCCATTGTAACATAATTGACTAATGCTAAGCAAATTATGTCTAAGACTTTCAACTAACATAACATTTGAGATAGTAATAGTTGAGGGATTACCTATACTACCTTTTCCGAGTATTTCACCTTTGTTGTGATCACCATAGGACACAAATCCTTTCTTCTTTGCCACAAAGTTAGAGAAGAGCGATATGTCTTCCTTCATATGTCTTGAACATCCACTATTAAGAATCCACTTTCCCGTCATAGCATCAAGACATTCGACATCCTTTTTCTATCATTGTCGATGATTTTCCATGAAACAATAATTTGCCTCTTCATCACTCTCACTTGAGATTTCATTGCTTTAGGATTAAATTTCTCTTTCCCAAGCAACATAGGCTTGTCTAGACTTGTTTCTTTGTCCTTTTCCCTTCTTTTTGGCAAGAGATGGACAATCCGGTTTGTAGTGACCGAGTTTACCACATTCATAGAAAATAACACTTCCTTTGTCCTTTTTGTTGTTCTCTTTTTTGAGGGAGGAGGGTTTCCTTCTAAACTTCATGAGATTGTTGTCGGAATGTTTAACTCCATTTTTCCGAACATACCGTTTATACTTCCTCACAAATAATCACATCTCTTCATCATCCGAGATCTCATCATCACTAGAGTCACTATTTTTATTTTTCTCTTCTATTGAGGATTTAGAGCTAGAATCCCTAAGAGATTTGGACTTCATAACTTCCTCCTTATTACTTTCCTTATTCTTCTTTTTCTTCTCAAGCTTCTTTTTGTTAGAACATAGTTTGATTCTACAATCCTTGTAAGAGTTTTCATGATAACAAATGAAAAGAACAATTATGCTCCCTAAATTTATATTTTGTTTTGCAGAGAAGTTCTGATGGAAGAAGATCAGAACATAAGTTAAAAAGCTATTTCAACTCTAATTCTAAACATCTCTTAAAGAAGTTCTAATGCTGCAAATAGGACTCTGTGTTTCTGATCCACAATGCTCTGGAAAGAAGCAACGAATACTTTCATCTTCTGAAGCAAGCATGTTCTGAAGCGTTACAAATCAATTATTACCATTTCAAAAGTAATAGCTAGAAGGGAACATGGATCTATATTTTTGGAAAGCTCTTTAATTGTCATTGCTCAACATTCCAAAAGCTCCTACATGCTTAGCCTATTTAAAAAAAGTTTCAAGGATAAATTGTTTACGATTTTTCACGCACAGTAACAAAGCTATCTATTTTCATCCTCAAAGGTTCAAAATTCAAACTGTGTAAAACATCACTTGTGATATTGTTTTATTAGAAAACATTCTTGTACACTTTTATTCAATATTGTTTAGTTAAATTTCTTGAGAAAACTGGCTTGTGGTTTATACTCTAGAAGACTTTGACGGTTGTCATAGTAGTTTTGTAATCAAGATTGATTAGTGGATTAAGATCTCATTAAGAGAGGTGAAATCACCTTGGAGGGTGGACTAAAGTAGCTTGAGTTCAAAAGAACCAGGATAACCAACATTTTCTTTTCTTTAAGTGTTAAAAATACCAATTCAAACTCCCCTTTCTTGTGCTTTTCCATTTTTCAATTGGCATCAGAGCGCCTGGTTCTGAGTACAAGCACTTAACCGTGTCAGAAAAATATCCAAACTAAGAAAAACACTATGGTGGGACCAAGTAAGAACATCAGAAATGACTACCATGATGAGAAAGACAAAATCATCGACAAACCTCCAATCTTTGATTGAGAGAACTTCAATTACTGGAAAGACAGAATCAAAAGTTTCTTTCTTGCTCATGACGCTGATATCTGGGATATGGTGACTGATGGGTACATACATCCTATTGATGAAAGAGGTCAGAAGATTGACAGAAAAAGAATGTCAGATCATCAAAAGAGAGATTTCATAAATCATCACAAGGCCAGAACAATTCTCTTGAGTGCTATCTCATACAGAGTATGATAAGATCACAAACAGAGAGTCAACAAAACACATGTTTGATTCCTTAAGAATGACGCATGAAGGCGACACGCAAGTCAAAGAAACCAAAGCGTTTGTGCTCATTCAGAAGTATGAAGCCTTCAAAATGGAAGAAGATGAAACCATTGAAACAATGTTCTCAAGATTTCAAATTCTGGTTGCTGGGCTAAAAGTTCTGGATAAAGGGTACTCAATTGCTGATCATGTAAAGAAGATCATCAAAAGTTAACTAAAGAAATGAAGACCCATGGTCACTGCTCTCAAACTGACCAAAGATCTGAACAAAATATCTCTCGAAGTACTTGTCAGCTCTCTCAGAAGTCATGAGATAGAGTTAGAAGAAGATGAGCCCCAGAAGCAATAAGTATGATTCTAAAGTTTTGCAGGCAATAAAAGAAAACTCTGGTAGATCCTCATCAGAAGAAGACGAACTATCTCTTCTCTCCAGAAGACTCAATCAGTTGTGGAAGCACAGGAAAAGGAAGTTCAGAAATTCCAAAAGAACGGGGAATCAATATGAACCATCGTCTGGATACAGAAAGTCTGAACCATCTTCTGGATATAGAAAATCAAGTAATAGAGACATTGTCTGCTTCAAATGCAATGAATAAGGGCATTACAAAAGCGATTATCCAAAATTCAAAAGGAGAAACCTAAAAATAAGTTCTTTAAGGAGAAGAAGAAAAGTCTCATGGAAACATGGGATGACTCAGACTCTTCTAAAGCAGACACAGAATCAGAAGATGAAAGAGCCAACATAGCCCTTATGGCCAACGTATCAGACGATAATGAATCATTTGGATCAGAATCAGACTCAGAGGAAGAAGAGGTATTTTCTAACTTTTCTAGATCTAAATTAGAAGAGAGTCTTTCAGAAATTCTAGAAAGGTATTAGAAGCTTCGAGTCATAAACAAGAACCTGAAAAAGGATCTAGTTTCTGACTCTGAAGAAACTAAGAAACCGAGATCAGAAAAATCTGAGCTGAAGGAAAAAATTTCAAAACTTGAAAATAAATTACAAAATACTCATAAGGAAACTATCTCAGAAGTTCCTAGTAACCCTGATAAGATCATAAAGAAACATAGATAGAAGCAAGATGGCTATAATGATCTATGGAGTTAGTAGAAATGGCAGAAAAGGAATAGGATACAAAGGTAAAGTATCCCAACCTAAGGAATTTAAGGATTCGGTAATTAAATTTACTCCTCTGAATTCTCACTTTACCTATGGGCACACACATGACTTAAAGTATACTAGTAATGCTTTTTCTGCTAAACAATAATTCAAACAGAATTTTGGTAACTCTAACAAACAAGTACCCAAAAAGATATGGGTACCTAAGGATAAAATTGTCTATGTTGCAGATATCTTTAACAACAAGACTGAAAAACCAATCCTGGTACCTGGACTCTAGAAGCTCTTGACACATAACCAGAAGAAAGCATATGTTCCAAATCCTGGAGCTTAAATCTGGAGGCTATGTAGGTTTCGGAGGCAAACAGAAGGGGAAGATCATTGGCTCTGGAACTATTGGTAACGATACTCTTCCCTCTATAACTAATGTTCTATTAGTAGATGGATTAATGCATAACTTGTTATCCATAAGTCAATTAAGTGATAACGGTTATGATATAATCTTCAATAAAAAAGTGTTGTAAAGTAGTTAGTCAGAAAGATGGATCTATCCTCTTTAATGGAAAGAGAAAGAACAACATTTACAAAATAAAAATTTTTGAACTGAAAAGTCAGAATGTAAAATGCCTATTGTCTGTTAACGATGAGCAATGGGTCTGGCACATAAGATTGGGGAATGTTAGTATGAGAAGAATTTCTCAGATTAACAAACTCAATCTGGTCAGAGGACTTCCTAACCTGAAGTTCAGCTCAGATGCTCTGTGTGAAGCATGTCAAAAAGGAATGTTTGAAAAACCTTCTTTTAAAACCAAAAATGTTGTTTCTACCTCTAGACCATTAGAACTTCTGCACATAGATCTATTTGGACCAGTGAAAACTACATCCATTAGTGGCAAGAAGTATGGATTAGTGATCGTAGATGACTATAGCAGATAGACATGGGTAAAATTCTTAAGACACAAGGATGAGTCACACTCTATTTTTTGCCTTCTGTAACCAAGTCCAAAACGAAAAAGATCTTAGAAAACAAAAAATTTGAACTATTTTTTAAAGAGAATGGCATCTCTCATGATTTCTCTTATTCTAGAACCATGTAACCAAAAGTGATCATGGTGGAGAATTTGAAAACAAAAAATTTGAACTATTTTTTAATGAGAATGGCATCTCTCATGATTTCTCTTATTCTAGAACTCCCAAACAAAACAGAGTTGTAGAACGAAAGAACAGAACTTTACAAGAAATGGCCAGAACCATGATCAACGAGACTAACATTTCTAAGAACTTCTGCGCATAAGCAATTAACACAGCGTGTTACATTCAGAATAGAATCTCCATAAGACCTATTCTGGACAAGACTCCATATGAACTATGGAAGAACATAAAGCCAAAAATCTCGTATTTCATCCATTTGTATGTACTTGTTTTATTCTGAACACTAAAGAACACCTGAACAAGTTTGACTCTAAAGCATACAATTTTATCATGTTAGGATACTCCGAACGCTCAAGAGGCTATAAAGTATACAACACATAAACACGAATTGTAGAAGAGTCAATCAGTGTCAGGTTTGATGATAAGCTTGGTTCTCAAAAGTCAAAGAAAGATAAATATTTTACAGATATAGAAGTCCAATTTACAGGTACTGAAGACATTGCATCAGAAGTTTCTCACAAAGAATCATAATTAAGTATAGAATAAGATGTCACAAATATTACAACAACATCTGAAGAGCCTCTCCCGAAAAGACAATCAAGAAGCAGCTTAACTCATCCAAAAGACAGAATTCTGGGAAAGATAGAAGACCCAATCAGAACAAGATCCACATTTAGAAACTCTGAAGAATCTCTCATGGTATTAGTGTCTCTGATTGAGCCAACTTCCATTGACGAAACTCTTCTGAACAATGATTGGATACTTGCAATGCAGGAAGAATTAAACCAATTCACCAAAAATGATGTGTGGGATCTGGTTCTTAAACTAAAAGGGTTCAACATTATTAGAACCAAATGCGTATTCAGAAACAAACTGAATGAACAAGGAGAAGACATCAGAAACATAGCACGGCTGGTGGCACAAGGTTATAGTCAACAAGAGGTGATAAACTATACAAAAACCTTTGCTTTGGTCGCCAGGTTAGAATCTATCATACTTTTAATTTCTTTTGTTGTAAATAATGGCATCACTCTCTATCATATGGATGTCAAAAGTGAATTCTTAAATAGTTACATTGATGAAGAAGTTTATGTGCACCAACCCCCGGGTTTTGAAAATTCAAAACATCCAGAATATATCTTTAAACTAAAGAAATCACTATATGGTATGAAACAAACTCCCAGAGCTTGGTATGAAAGACTAAGTAGTTTTCTGTTAGAAAATGATTTTACCAGAGGGAAGGTGGACACAACTTTATTCTGTAAGCCATTTAAAAATGACATTCTAGTTTGTCAAATTTATGTAGATGATATTATTTTTGGATCAACTAAAGCATCTATGGGAAAAGAATTTGCTAAGTCTATGATGGCAGAGTTTGAAATGAGCTTGATGGGAGAACTCAAGTTCTTTCTAGGCATCCAGATCAATCAAACCTCAGAAGGAACATACATACATCAAAGCAAGTACGTCAAAGAACTTTTGAAGAAATTTGACCTATCAGAATGTAAGCTAGCAAAAACTGTAATGCATCCTACATGCATTCTGGAAAAGGAAGAGGTAAGTAAGAGGGTAGAACAGAAGATCTACAGAGGTATGATTGGTTCTCTCTTATATATTACAGTTTCAAGACCTGATATTTTGTATAGTGTATATCTGTGTGCTAGATTCTAATCAGATCCTCGAGAATCTCACTTAACAAATGTTAAGCGAATTTTCAAGTATTTGAAAGGTACTACTAATCTTGGTATGTTTTATACAAAAACCAAAGAATACAAATTATTAGGGTACTGGGATGCTGACTTTGCTGGAGACAGAATAGAAAGAAAAAGTACTTCTGGAAGCTGCCAATTTCTGGGGGAAAATCTGATCTCGTGGTCCAACAAGAGGCAATTCACAATTAAATTATCAACCGATGAAGCTGAATATATAGCAACAGCTAGATGCAACACACAGATACTCTGGATGAAAAGTCCTATTTGTAACAATACTTCTACCATTTGTTTATCTAGAAATCCTATTTTACATTCTAGGGCTAAGCATATAGAAATAAAACATCACTTCATTAGGGACTATATTCAGAAAGGAATTATTTCATTAAAATTTATTGACACGGGCCATCAATGGGCTGATGTCTTCACTAAATCCCTTTCTGAAGATAGGTTTAGTTGAATTATGAAACATCTCAGCATGAAATTATGTCCAGAATAAGAGTTTTATTTATGCATTCTTTAACTCTCAGAGTTTTATGTTTTTTTGTGTGAACATCTGATCAATAAGTCTCCAGAAGTTAGAAGGACAGTTAGATCAGGATCTACCTAAGAAGATCTGAACAGTTCCCAAACAGTTCATTTCAAATATAGAACCATGTAGTTCACAATATCAACATGTGCCATCCTGTCACAAGAGTTTCTTCTAAGGCTGAACACGTGTTAAAATTCGGAAGAGACTAAAGCATTGATTGGATATATTGAGACTCGTGTTGTATCGATAACTGTTTTATATCTCTAACCCATCTCCCTATTTTAAGGCATCATTAATTCTATGTTTTGCACCCCAAAATTTTCCCTCCTATTTTCACACAAGACATACTCCTAGAGGTTCCCAACTTGCCCTAAGTTAACCAAGAGTTGACCAAACAATTCTTCTCCTAAGGCAATGAACCCCCAACTACGGTTTCAACTTTCATCAAGATGGATGAGCTTTAAAGGTCTAAAATGCTTTCCATGGTCCTAATATGTCTTTAAGATCATCCATGCCAAGTTTCATGCCTTGCTCAATAAGCTTGCTCAGTCAATTGCTCAAGTATTGGAAAATCAACTATGCTAGGTCAAAAGTCAAATGTGGCCTATGTAAAGTCAAACTTCAATATTTTTGGATAAAATCAACATTTTGAAGTGATATCCATCATTTGATCAAATGTTGATCATGATTCCTCAAGAAATTCTCCTAACTCATCAAAAGTAAAAAATGGCAAATTAGGGTTTTTATAGGAAAAGCCAACCAAACTTTGACCAAGCATAACTTTCTCATACTTTGTCAGAAAGTTTCTGACCAAAGCTCATGTTGAAGAGAATCTAATTCCCTACAACTTCTCTTCAACCCTCAAGTTCAAGAAATGAACCATTTGAAAGATACATGTTCATAGATTACAGGTCATTTTTAGAAAGTCAACAAAAGCCAGTTTTTCCCAAGACCTTTTACATCAAGATAACATATTCAAATGTAAAAATTATCAAAATAGGGATTTAAGTAGACATCCTAGGCTTTCTAAAAAGTCAAAGATCATCATCATGAGATGAATATTCAACAAGTTATGATTTGAACAAGTTGGGCAAATTTGTGAAAAATGCATGAAGTCAACTTTGTTCAAAATTGTGTTTTTAGGTTAATGGACCTAAGTTTTAGGGTTTAAACATGTTTATGACATACCCAAGGACCTATAAAACTATCCATGAACTATTTTTATTTTTATTTCTATTTATTTTAATTTTTATTCATTTAAATATGAATTAAATCAAATAAATTAAATAAGTATACAAAGAATAATGGGCCATGACATTTGGGTTTCATTTGATCTATTAGAAGACCCATATTTTCGTGAAAGATACATCCTAAGGTACCAGGTTCATGCAAGTGACCAAAGCGGCAAAGATATCACAAATATGGACATTTTTCAATGTGTTTTATCCTTGTCTCCAAGGCATTGAATGCATTGATTATTTACCATGTTTGTTTACTCCTATATTCCCTCTATAAATACATAAAATTATAAGCCAAAGGGAGCACTAAATTCCTCTCCAAAAATCTCTCAAAAAGCTCTTCCAAAAGCTCTCCGAAAAGCTCTTCAAAAAGCTCTATAGAAAGCCTAAAGAATTGTTGCACATTTCATTCAAAAATTCTAAAGTTGTTAAAACTGAATTTCAAATTGCAGGTGATTTTGATCCAAAACAAAGGCTCATACATATTCCTGGAAGCCTCCTGGATTGTTCCCAGCCATTCCCAAGTCCTAAAGTTATATGAAACACGTTTCAACCACACCACGGTTTGTGTTTTTACTTGATTTCAATTTCCTTGATTCATACGACATAAACACATTTTAATCATACATTATTAACCACTCTTATGTTTGTAATCTTTCTGTATGGTTATATTTGAGTTTTAACGCGGGAATCGAAGGCCACCATACTCAGAGGCACCATGAGCCATCAAAGGCGCTCCCCACTGAATCCCAGCAGTAATTATGATTTGGGCCAAAACATTTTGATAACAACACGCCCCCTATTTTTCAAGCCTGGCCCATTTATTTTGTTTATTTCTTTATTTCTTTTACTTTATTAATTTCAAAATATTTTTTTTTCACTTAATAATAATATCACATAGAAATTTAGGATTTAGTTTTTTTTAATAATTAATTTAGAGTACAATTAATTAATTGAACTTTAACTTTTTTTTCTAATTAAAATGAAATAGAATTAGGATTAATTTTATTTATATCATTTCTTTTTCATTATTTAAAACAAAAATACCAAAAATAATAGAAGTAGTCTCATTAGAATTAATTTTTAATCAACAATTTTTTTTTTAATTAATTAGGATTAAAACTTAATCTTCCTTATTTTTATTTAATGGTTTTCTTAACAAAAACAAAAATCAAACAAATAAGTTCTTGTCTACTTAGCATTTTCTTAGGTGTTTTTAGACGTTCATCTTTATCTCGTGTGTGTTTATCGTTTTCGCATTTTATTAATATTGTAAATGACCATGGATGTAATAGGTTTAGATTTAAAATTCTGAACTTTTAATTCCGCACTTTACTTTTCGTCCATTATTATGTATCTACACCAAAGCCCTGTAATAGCGTAGGAACCTTTATTTCTCGCTTTTTACATTTTTGTATGCTTGTATATAATTTCTAGTAAGTAGGAGTATGTTGTACCCTAATTTCCCCCCCTAAGATCCCTTCATCATACCATGTTGATTCCATCACAATAAGATCACATTAGGATTCTTGGTTCCCCTCCCTATATTTAGATTTTCTCTTTGAGGAATCACCAAGAGCCTTGACTTGTGTCCTTTTGTGATCATGAATATTTCTTGTCTTGATTTCTTCTTTTAATTAATAAAATTCAATGTTTGTTTGTCTTGCTTGTTATCCATGTAGGTAAAGGAAATAAGATTCCGGAAGTTGCTCCAAGGGTTCATGAGTTTATTTCCATGCCCTAATTAATAAAGCTTGAGAAGTTCAAGCCTCACCATTGAATTTGTTTTGGAAGGAATGGCATGGCAAGGTCATTTTGGTTCACCACATATCAAGGTTACAAAATTTGGTTTAAAAGCACAAGGGATTGATTGGAGAAGTTGGCTTGCTTGGACAAGGCTTTGTTCCCATTGGTCACAAATGCATATTTCTCTCAATTATCAATATATGGAAGTGGTTGTGGTTTCTATGAGTTCTCATTATCATCCTCAACAAATTATATTTACAAAGCATTTGTGTTGGTACAAAAAGTTTTTTCAAAATTGTCAAAGTTCCTCAAGGCATGTTTCTTGATCTAGGAGCTAGGGTTTTGAACTTCAAAGGAGTATATCTTGCTCATATTTTGGTATTTTTGAGTGATTCCAAAGACATACTTTTATTCAAAGGGTTATCAACAAATTACTTCAAAAGTTCCAAGGAGTTTTCATGTGGAAGAAACTTGATGAAGAAGAAAGATTACAAGTCCTCCAGATGCACCCCCAATTTTCCATGTGTGACTTCAAATGATCATAACTTGGTCAATTTTTATCACCTTTAGCCCATTATTTTTCCATAATGATCTTGAGGATGTGAAACTTATGCCTTATTTTATGTGCAAAGTGAGAAAATGGATGTAAGTTTCCTTAAGGATACAAAAGATTATAGGTCATTTCATGATTTTTTGCCAACTTCAACAATTCATAACTCTCTCAATTTTTGGAGATTTTGAATGGTTCAAGTTTCAAAATGTAATTCAATAGGTCTACTTCATGGCATATATTTTGGTCAAGAGAAAATTCCAAGTGGAAGATAGTGTTTGGATGGAATACATTATAAGTCACTTTTGAAGAGAAATTTGAAATATTTCTAAGTATGGAAAGTCAACCCTTTTTCCCCCACTTTGACTCAATGAAACTTTCAAATCAAGTATCCATTTAATTCCGTTATTTTTCCATTGCAAACCTTTTAACCTCATCTTTCTAAAGCATCAAGAATCATGCCTTAAGACCCCTTGAGTTGAAAATGCCATTATTTTGAAATTGGTAACTTGGAACTGAATTTCTCACCAAGTTAGAATTTTGAAATCCATAATGTGGCCTCTAATCACACGATTTATGCGCGTTTTTGATTTAAACTTGATTAACAAACTTTCCAGAAGTGTTTAGCACCTCAAAACGCAAAGATTGGATGAGTTTTGGTGAAAATAAGATCACACTTCACTCGTGCATCAGCTTTGCACGAATTCCCTTCAAAATGCATCATTCACTCTTCCTTTTGATCCGATTTGCTTCTCCTATAAATACATGAACTATACCATTCATTTTCTCAAGCTTGGATAACCAGAATCACCCTGCCAAACTTGTTCCATTACTAAAAATTCAGCAACTTTGAAATCTATTCTCAAGCTTTTTTCAATCCAATTTTTTCATCAATTCACCTTCCTTGATCTTCCCTGAAGCTAACTGTGATCAGTGGGAATGAGAATTGACTGTTTTGGAATGCTGGTTCGCGTTTGCGTTTGTTTTCGCAAAATCTCATAGTAAGCAAGAGTCGCCACCGTCTTTTATTTTATCCAACAAGGAAAGGACAAAAGCACAGAAAAATTCCTTTTTGAGATGTTTCTCGGGTTCGGGAGGTAGATTATAGAAAGGGAAGGTGTTAGCATCCTTTCTATTCGTGGTTATCCACAGGCTCTTAGGTACTTGCTCATTATGTTTTCAAAAGTTTTCTTTTCTTTGTGTTTGTGGGTTTGAAAAGAGTCTTTGTTTTGAAGAGAGTGTAATTGCGAAAAGTTTTATTTTGTTTTAAAAGGAGCAAGTACTTAAAAACCATCTACCTACTCAAAAATGAATTAAACTGTACAAATATCCTTTAAACTGTGCTATCCCACTATTGAGGAGTAGGTAGCATCGTCGTTGGAGTTTTCGGGTCAATTTGAGAAACTTGTAATTCACGTTGGCTGGAGGTTGAAGATGACATACGTATCATCTTCTAACCAATGATGGCACGCCACTTGTATTTTTTGAAATCTGATTTAATTATTGATCCTATGCATTATTCATTAATGACCATGATATGCACATCGCGCCAGATCCATTGGATTTGATTACTAACGCGTTTTGACTTTCATCCAATGGTCCACATATTTTTTACTTTTATTTTCTTTTCTGATTTTTATATTTAATTGTTTTAAACTTCAAAAAATCATAGAAAATTCATTTTAAATCCAAAAAATGTGAAAAAATTATGAAAAATATTTTTGATTATTCTCTTTCTGATTTTTATTTTTTCAGAATTTAATTTTGTGTTTTGGTATTTTTTTTAATAAATTTTCACTTTATTTGAATTTATTTAAATGTTTAAAAATACTTTTATGCATTTTTAAATTCTGAAAAAAGTATGGAATGATCCAATGATATTGTGACAAATATTGGTGACCTCACTTATTTTTTATTTCTGACTTTGGTATTTTTTTAAATCATTTTTAGTTTATTTTACTCATTTCTTTTAATTTCAAAAATAGTTTCTGACTTTAAAAAATCACCAAAAAATTTATGAGATCATTTGAGTCCTTTTCTGATTTTTCTATAGACTTACTTTTTATTTCTTGATCAATTTGAACATAGTTGATATTTTTCTCTTTTATTTTTATTTTAAAACTTTTTTTAAACCTTTTCTTTTGTATATATTAAATGTAATATTATTTTGTGACTATTTTTTGGCTGATCTTGGGATAAATTTTTGATCATGAACTTTATTAACATCATTGGATCTATGGTGTTGAGTCTAACTCCATAAAACTGGATGAATGATTTTAATAATAGTTTGATTAAATTTAATTCAAAAATGGTTTATATATTCTCTCCCACACCTCTTCATCTCATCCCTTTCTTATTGCACTAAGTGTTATTGGAGCATGATCTCTATATCATGTCTCAAAACAAATAGTGCATAGACTGCTATTGATCGACCTTAAAATAGGTGCGACTTCTATATAAGTCCACTTACGATTGCTTAACATAAGGCTAAATTTTATCCCGATTTGAATAAATGATCATTCGTGGCCCAAACTTATGTTTGCAAGCCCAAGTATGTTAATAGATCTACAACACCTTTGGTCAATGAAGATCACTTAAACATCGTTGATCATTAAATGGTACTCATGAGGATTCCAAAGGGATGATATACTTGACAAAAATAAAATGAAACTTGTTGTGCGGAAGCTTTGGTTCTACCAATCCTCTAATGAGTTCCAAATGCAAGTTTCAAGATGATCATCCAACTAACCACTAATCACTAATAATTAACTTTATCCTTTATTTTTATTATATGCCCCTTTATTTTTATGCACTATTTACTTTTAGCATTTACATTTCATGTCATTTTCATCTTTGCTCATTTGAGTATTTACTTTCTTGTCATTTTTATTTTTGCTCACTTGAGCTTTACTTTTCTTTTTTTTCAAAACACCTAATAATCAACATAAAACCTAAAAATCTTTAATGGTACTTGGACTATTTGGTTACTATCCTTGGCATTATGGAGCATTGGACTTTTTGGACTTAGGATTAGAAACCTTGGTCTGTGATTGGAGACCTTGTGACCTTATTTGATTATTTTGTCTGGAGCTCTTGAGGCATATGGTGCACTATACTTTAGGCGCTGCATGAGAATACCTGAAGAAAAATTAAACAAAGGTTTTGGGGGACATGGGATTCGAACACATGTCCCAATGGTATCCCACTCACGCTTCCACCAACTGAGCCATGCTGCATATTTGTTAATGGAATAACAAACAAATAATATATTGAAAAGAATTAATATGCCTGGGAATAAAAAAAACCGCGCTAAATAATTTGAACAAGCCAATGGCGCAGAGACACGTCTTCGTCTTCTTCAACGAAGATTGTATTTTTTCCTGCAGATTTTATTCCGCATCAAGATCTGTGGCATCATCCTATAATGCATTCTAGGTCACAAAAACGACTTTTGGGACCATCACTTTACTCGTCTCTCTTCCCTGAACTCACCCATGTCCATGGTTTGCCTTAATTTCACCTGTAATTGAAATGCCTAAAAGCAAAGCAAGAAAACCCTAGGTTCGGGCTTTATAATACACGCCATGAAAATGAAATTGAATATTACAAAACGCTTGGAAATCATACAAGGAACAAGAATATGCTAATGTTTTTTTTCAAAAAGATGCAAGAATGATGAGTTATGTTTTCGTGCACAGGGCCATATTCGTGAGTACTTACAACGCGTTTCAAGTGGTCTCAGGGCCTGGTTTTGGTTGCTATAACTTCAGGGGATTGCAAGCAAGAGAGCTATGTGGAGATTTGGCTTTGAATCATGCTCTAAGGTGGATTTCAGATTCCAAGTTTTCAAGCTTTTTCTCAAACTTTGTCTGCCCGTTTCTTGCAGTTTCAGGTCGTGTCTTTGATGTGTACATCTTGTGTGTGTATAAGGGAATGAGTTTAGGTTAAAATTTGGGCTTGAATCCATAGGAATTGAAGATTGGAGATTTGATTTGATCACCATTGATAAAGCTTCCATATTTGCCTCAAATCCAAGATTTTGTACATGTTTTTCTTTGGCACGAGTTTGATTGAGTGTATCATGATATTTGCAAGCTGTAATGATCACAAAGATCTCATTCCATCAATTTTTAGATTTTATTTGGATTAATATTGATTTAAAATGAATTAAATCAATAAAATTTAATAAAATAGAAAAATAAATGAATGCCCATGAAATTGAAGATGGGACACGTGTGTGTTGTGATAAGACCAAATCAAGTTGAAAAAAGTGGGCCCTTTTGTCAAAAATTGGAGTTTTGAGGATGGTTGACTTTTGGCAATTTTGGAAAAATGCCCAACTTCAACAATGCATAACTCCTTCAATTTTGAACTTTTGGAAGTGTTCTTGGTCTTTTTAGAAACCTTGAGATGTCCTCTAATCAACCATTTTGGTCTCATCTCATTTTGATATTCCATGCTCAAGTTATAAGCTTTGGAAAAAAAGGTGTTTTTATTGACTTTCAAAAATGACCTATAATGTCCAAATTTGTAACTTATTGTGAGTGCATTTCTTGATCTTGGGGGTGTGAAGATGGATTGTAGGAAATTGCATCCTCTTTAAAATGAGCCTTGGATGGGTCGTTTCTCATAAAGTATGAGAAAGTTATGCTTTGTCAAAGTTGAGTTGACTTTTCCTACAAAACCCTAATTTAGGAACTTTTGAATCTTGATGAATCTTGAGCAATCCTTGATGAATCATGATAAACCCTTGATCAAATGATGAATTATCCTTAAAAATGAGAATGTTGACAAAAAATCTTGAGGTTTGACTGTATTTGGGTCACAATTGACTTTTTCCCTAGCACAGTCGATTTTTGGACCTCTTGAGCAATTGACTGACCAAACTTCCTCTACAAGGCTTAAAATTTGACATGGATGAACTTGAGAACATATTAGGACATTGGGGAGCACTTAAGTTCATTTGGATATAAGGACCTTGATGCAACACAAAACCCTAATTTTGACTTGACTGCCTTAGGAGGTGATTTGACTATCCAACTCTTGAGCCATCTTGAACAACTTGGAGATGATTCTTGACATGTCTTGAGAAATATGGGAGGGAAAATTTTGGGGTACAACACTAACCATATAATTACATTCAAGAATAGTGTCCTATATTGCTCCATAGAAGTCCAGTTTCAGAGCTCTGTAACTCAACTTCAATAGATAGATTCCTTTATCAATTCTTCAAAACTTTGATATAATTGTGAAGCTCTCATTTCCCTGGTTCTAGTCACAACACTTGCTTTTTACTAGAAACACGTTTTGACCATGAAATTTCAATTCCCTTTTCAAAACTTTCCTTCCAAATTGCTTGAGCTATAGTTTATATAAATTTGGCGCAGGGGTGTGGTTGTCTTCGTCTTGAAGAGACGAAGCGAATATCATAGGTCTGAGCTTCTGATTTTACAGTTTGAGAAACTTGTAATTCACGTTGGCTGGAGGTTGAAGATGACATACGTATCATCTTCTAACCAATGATGGCACGCCACTTGTATTTTTTGAAATCTGATTTAATTATTGATCCTATGCATTATTCATTAATGACCATGATATGCACATCGCGCCAGATCCATTGGATTTGATTACTAACGCGTTTTGACTTTCATCCAATGGTCCACATATTTTTTACTTTTATTTTCTTTTCTGATTTTTATATTTAATTGTTTTAAACTTCAAAAAATCATAGAAAATTCATTTTAAATCTAAAAAATGTGAAAAAATTATGAAAAATATTTTTGATTATTCTCTTTCTGATTTTTATTTTTTCAGAATTTAATTTTGTGTTTTGGTATTTTTTTAAATAAATTTTCAATTTATTTGAATTTTTTTAAATGTTTAAAAATACTTTTATGCATTTTTAAATTCTGAAAAAAGTATGGAATGATCCAATGATATTGTGACAAATATTGGTGACCTCACTTATTTTTTATTTGTAACTTTGGTATTTTTTTTTATCATTTTTAGTTTATTTTACTCATTTCTTTTAATTTCAAAAATAGTTTCTGACTTTAAAAAATCACCAAAAAATTTATGAGATCATTTGAGTCCTTTTCTGATTTTTCTATGGACTTACTTTTTATTTCTTGATCAATTTGAACATAGTTGATATTTTTCTCTTTTATTTTTATTTTAAAACTTTTTTTAAACCTTTTCTTTTGTATATATTAAATGTAATATTATTTTGTGACTATTTTTTTACTGATCTTGGGTTAAATTTTTGATCATGAACTTTATTAACATCATTGGATCTATGGTGTTGAGTCTAACTCCATAAAACTGGATGAATGATTTTAATAATAGTTTGATTAAATTTAATTCAAAAATGGTTTATATATTCTCTCCCACACCTCTTCATCTCATCCCTTTCTTATTGCACTAAGTGTTATTGGAGCATGATCTCTATATCATGTCTCAAAACAAATAGTGCATAGACTGCTATTGATCGACCTTAAAATAGGTGCGACTTCTATATAAGTCCACTTACAATTGCTTAACATAAGGCTAAATTTTGTCCCGATTTGAATAAATGATCATTCGTGGCCCAAACTTATGTTTGCAAGCCCAAGTATGTTAATAGATCTACAACACCTTTGGTCAATGAAGATCACTTAAACAGCGTTGATCATTAAATGGTACTCATGAGGATTCCAAAGGGATGATATACTTGACAAAAATAAAATGAAACTTGTTGTGCGGAAGCTTTGGTTCTACCAATCCTCTAATGAGTTTCAAATGCAAGTTTCAAGATGATCATCCAACTAACCACTAATCACTAATAATTAACTTTATCCTTTATTTTTATTATATGCCCCTTTATTTTTATGCACTATTTACTTTTAGCATTTACATTTCATGTCATTTTCATCTTTGCTCATTTGAGTATTTACTTTCTTGTCATTTTTATTTTTGCTCACTTGAGCTTTACTTTTCTTTTTTTTCAAAACACCTAATAATCAACATAAAACCTAAAAATCTTTAATGGTACTTGGACTATTTGGTTACTATCTTTGGCATTATGGAGCATTGGACTTTTTGGACTTAGGATTAGAAACCTTGGGCTGTGATTGGAAACCTTGTGACCTTATTTGATTATTTTTCTGGAGCTCTTGAGGCATATGGTGCACTATACTTTAGGCGCTGCATGAGAATACCTGAAGAAAAATTAAACAAAGGTTTTGGGGGACCTGGGATTCGAACCCAGGTCCCAATGGTATCCCACTCACGCTTCCACCAACTGAGCCATGCTGCATATTTGTTAATGGAATAACAAACAAATAATATATTGAAAAGAATTAATATGCCTGGGAATAAAAAAAACCGCGCTAAATAATTTGAACAAGCCAATGGCGCAGAGACACGTCTTCGTCTTCTTCAACGAAGACTGTATTTTTTCCTGTGGATTTTATTCCGCATCAAGATCTGTGGCATCATCCTAGAATGCATTCTAGGTCATAAAAACGACTTTTGGGACCATCACTTTACTCGTCTCTCTTCCCTGAACTCAACCATGTCCATGGTTTGCCTTAATTTCACCTGTAATTGAAATGCCTAAAAGCAAAGCAAGAAAACCCTAGGTTCGGGCATTATAATACACGCCATGAAAATGAAATTGAATATTACAAAACGCTTGGAAATCATACAAGGAACAAGAATATGCTAATGTTTTGTCAAAAAGATGCAAGAATGATGAGTTATGTTTTCGTGCACAGGGCCATATTCGTGAGTACTTATAACGCGTTTCAAGTGGTCTCAAGGCCTGGTTTTGGTTGCTATAACTTCAGGGGATTGCAAGCAAGAGAGCTATGTGGAGATTTGGCTTTGAATCATGCTCTAAGGTAGATTTCAGATTCCAAGTTTTCAAGATTTTTCTCAAACTTTGTCTGCCCGTTTCTTGCAGTTTCAGGTCGTGTCTTTGATGTGTACATCTTGTGTGTGTATAAGGGAATGAGTTTAGGTTAAAATTTGGGCTTGAATCCATAGGAATTGAAGATTGGAGATTTGATTTGATCACCATTGATAAAGCTTCCATATTTGCCTCAAATCCAATATTTTGTGCATGTTTTGCTTTGGCACGAGTTTGATTGAGTGTATCATGATATTTGCAAGCTGTAATGATCACAAAGATCTCATTCCATCAATTTTTAGATTTTATTTGGATTAATATTGATTTAAAATGAATTAAATCAATAAAATTTAATAAAATAGAAAAATAAATGAATGCCCATGAAATTGAAGATGGGACACGTGTGTGGTGTGATAAGACCAAATCAAGTTGAAAAAAGTGGGCCCTTTTGTCAAAAATTGGAGTTTTGAGGATGGTTGACTTTTGGCAATTTTGGAAAAATGCCCAACTTCAACAATGCATAACTCCTTCAATTTTGAACTTTTAGAAGTGTTCTTGGTCTTTTTAGAAACCTTGTGGTGTCCTCTAATCAACCATTTTGGTATCATCTCATTTTGATATTCCATGTTCAAGTTATAAGCTTTGGAAAAAAAATGTGTTTTTATTGACTTTCAAAAATGACTTATAATATCCAAATTTGTAACTTATTGTGAGTGCATTTCTTGATCTTGGTGTGTGAAGATGGATTATAGGAAATTGCATCCTCTTTAAAATGAGCCTTGGATGGGTCATTTCTCATAAAGTATGAGAAAGTTATGCTTGGTCAAAGTTGAGTTGACTTTTCCTACAAAACCCTAATTTAGCAACTTTTGAATCTTGATGAATCTTGAGCAATCCTTGATGAATCATGTAAACCCTTGATCAAATGATGAATTATCCTTAAAAATGAGAATGTTGACAAAAAATCTTGAGGTTTGACTGTATTTGGGTCACAATTGACTTTTGCCATATCACAGTCGATTTTTGGACCTCTTGAGCAATTGACTGACCAAACTTCCTCTGCAAGGCTTGAAATTTGACATGGATGAACTTGAGAACATATTAGGACATTGGGGAGCACTTGAGTTCATTTGGATATAAGGACCTTGATGCAACACAAAACCCTAATTTTGACTTGACTGCCTTAGGAGGTGATTTGACTATCCAACTCTTGAGCCATCTTGAACAACTTGGAGATGATTCTTGACATGTCTTGAGAAATATGGGAGGGAAATTTTTTGGGTAAAACACTAACCATATAATTACATTCTTGATCCTATGCATTATTCATTAATGACCATGATATGCACATCGCGCCAGATCCATTGGATTTGATTACTAACGCGTTTTGACTTTCATCCAATGGTCCACATATTTTTTACTTTTCTTTTCTTTTCTTATTTTTATATTTAATTTTTTTAAACTTCAAAAAATCATAGAAAATTCATTTTAAATCCAAAAAATGTGAAAAAATTATGAAAAATATTTTTGATTATTCTCTTTCTGATTTTTATTTTTTCAGAATTTAATTTTGTGTTTTGGTATTTTTTTAAATAAATTTTCACTTTATTTGAATTTTTTTAAATGTTTAAAAATACTTTTATGCATTTTTAAATTCTGAAAAAAGTATGGAATGATCCAATGATATTGTGACAAATATTGGTGACCTCACTTATTTTTTATTTCTGACTTTGGTATTTTTTTATAATCATTTTTAGTTTATTTTACTCATTTCTTTTAATTTCAAAAATAGTTTCTGACTTTAAAAAATCACCAAAAAATTTATGAGATCATTTGAGTCCTTTTCTGATTTTTCTATGGACTTACTTTTTATTTCTTGATCAATTTGAACATAGTTGATATTTTTCTCTTTTATTTTTATTTTAAAACTTTTTTTAAACCTTTTCTTTTGTATATATTAAATGTAATATTATTTTGTGACTATTTTTTTGCTGATCTTGGGTTAAATTTTTGATCATGAACTTTATTAACATCATTAGATCTATGGTGTTGAGTCTAACTCCATAAAACTGGATGAATGATTTTAATAATAGTTTGATTAAATTTAATTCAAAAATGGTTTATATATTCTCTCCCACACCTCTTCATCTCATCCCTTTCTTATTGCACTAAGTGTTATTGGAGCATGATCTCTATATCATGTCTCAAAACAAATAGTGCATAGACTGCTATTGATCGACCTTAAAATAGGTGCGACTTCTATATAAGTCAACTTACGATTGCTTAACATAAGGCTAAATTTTGTCCCGATTTGAATAAATGATCATTCGTGGCCCAAACTTATGTTTGCAAGCCCAAGTATGTTAATAGATCTACAACACCTTTGGTCAATGCAGATCACTTAAACATCGTTGATCATTAAATGGTACTCATGAGGATTCCAAAGGGATGATATACTTGACAAAAATCAAATGCAACTTGCTGTGCGGAAGCTTTGGTTCTACCAATCCTCTAATGAGTTCCAAATGCAAGTTTCAAGATGATCATCCAACTAACCACTAATCACTAATAATTAACTTTATCCTTTATTTTTATTATATGCCCCTTTATTTTTATGCACTATTTACTTTTAGCATTTACATTTCATGTCATTTTCATCTTTGCTCATTTGAGTATTTACTTTCTTGTCATTTTTATTTTTGCTCACTTGAGCTTTACTTTTCTTTTTTTTCAAAACACCTAATAATCAACATAAAACCTAAAAATCTTTAATGGTACTCGGACTATTTGGTTACTATCCTTGGCATTATGGAGCATTTGACTTTTTGGACTTAGGATTAGAAACCTTGGTCTGTGATTGGAGACCTTGTGACCTTATTTGATTATTTTGTCTGGAGCTCTTGAGGTTTACCTCAAGGCATTGGGTTGTTTGTTTGTTTTTGTGTGTAAGTTATTGTGATTACAATCTTTGTTTGTAATCTAGAATTCACCCGTATACAGCCGTTACTCTGCCCAATTTTTGTGAAGACTTAATACACTTGAAGTTTGGTTCCCTCAAGAGGTCTAGTATCTTTGCTTGCTTGGTTTCAAACCAAAGAAATGGAATTATATCTTGGATCATAATGTCAAGTATTGGATTTTTGTTGGTTAGATGGTTCTTATCCCTAGATTTTTATCTTATGCTTTAGGATAACCTCTTCTTCTCCTCCCATCTTTTTTAATTTCAAAAATCTTCTCCATCCTTTTGAAAACTCTTTTTGTTTTAAACTTGAACCACTTTCATAATAAACTTGGACTTAGGGCCATGCATTTTCAAAACCTTTTCAGAAATAAACCTCAATCAACTTAATAATACCTTGACATTTTTTGTGAGAAGACTAAAAGTCAATCAATCTCATTTCAAACCATTTTGCCACTTTGGCTTTATATTTTAAAACCTTTCTCAAAAGATTAGACTCTTGTCAATCCTTATAGTGATGCAAACAACTATACTTATACAATATGTAATGAAGATAGATATTTTCCACTTGGGTGTTGAGTGAGGCATTGTGGATTTTAAAATCCAAGCCATATCCTCCACTTTGAGATGATGCAAATTCTCCTTTCTCATGATTGTGGGTAGTAAGTATGTTTTTCCACACGGACAATGACGATGATGTATTATCTAATAAAATCAATTAACATACTTATGTTTTAAAATCATTAAAAGAGAAATTACGTGTACCCTGATCCCCTATTACACGAAAGTTGGTACGTAGGCACTAAATGTTCACAATCGCGGCGGGTGCAAAAATTATAAAAATATGTCTTCTCTCACCTCCATCATCAATTTTTATATAACATTTCATAGCCAAAATGTAAAGATTTTACAAAGAGGTTCCTGTGGAGCACCGTAGATGTTTAGGGTGCTAATACCTTCCCTTTGCATAACCAACCCCGTTACCTTGAATCTTTTCCCCTCTTTTGGGTTATTCGCTCTTTTCCCATTCCTTTGGAAACAATAAAGCACGGTGGCGATTTTGATTTTGATTTGTATAAGTCTAGACAATCCCATGGCTTAGTCTTAAATGTTTCTACCGCTACAGAAAAATGGCGAACTCACTAGGGAAAGTTTGACCTCTTGCTGGTCCATCCCTAAGTTGGTTGCGCCTATCTTTGTCTATATCTGTATATGTGCTATTGTTGTTTATGTGTTATATTATTTGTTGTATATATGTTTGCCTAGATTTTCCTGGTTTTTAGGGTGCTTGGTGATTACTCATAAGTACTATACCCGAACTTGGGAAAACTTTAAGATAGGACGGGCGGTATAGTCATGTTAACTTTAAGGGAGTAATCCCAAAAGAGGAGGCATGAGATCCCCCACTCAGTGGAGGCCCCTTTGACTATAGTGTCGTTCACCGAGTAATCGGGAAGACGTTCTGCTTTTGACTTGGGAGCCTACTGAAACTGAGGACCATAAAATAACAAACCCATCTTGGCCTTTTAGGTGTAGTGCGGAAGCTATGATGGAGTAATTTGGAAATATTTGTCACGCGATACTACGCTCAGACGAGTTTTTCTTGAGAATATTACTAATTACCGAGTTAATCGGGAAGTTGGTAATATCCGAAGGAAGGATGTGGACTCTGGGAACCTCTAGAACCTTGTTCGGCAGGTGATAACTTTTAGACCAATACCTTATGGGTAGTACCTTCAACCTCATGCCCGTGACATTGAACCTATGAACCCTATATTTGTGATCGTGTGTGATTGCTGCATCATGCATCCATGCACTCATAAGCATCTTTTGAAGAGATCATATTTCAAGGGATTTAAAAAGTTGACCATTTGTGAATATCTCAAGTACCTTTTAATCATGGATTCTGGAAAGAGAAAGACCGGGAAATACAGTTTCAAAGATCCCAAGATAGATGAGTTGGTCAGTCTAATTCCCGAGATCGAGTGTTCTGCAGACTTTCGGAAGAAGTATGGATCCATCATTCCTCTCATGAAGATGAATATGAAGGAGGGTATTCTCTCGACCTTGGTCCAGTTCTATGATCCGATGTATCATTTCTTTACTTTTCCCGACTATCAGTTGATGCCCACACTGGAGGAGTATTCTTATCTATTAGATTTACCTATTATCGATCGTGTTCCTTTTACTAGTTTGGAGGGTGAGCCAAAACCACATGAGATTGTTGCTTTGATTCATCTGGGGAAGTCTGAGGTGGAAGCCCATATGACTACTAAGGGAGGGATTAGAGGATTACCATCTCAATTCTTATTAGAGAAAGCTCGTTACTTTGCCAGGATGAAGAGTACAGTCGCTTTTGAGGCCATATTTGCTCTACTTGCTTACGAGTTGTTCTTATTTCCTAATGTGGACAAGTTTGTTGAGATTCATGCTATCAGGATCTTCATGATTGGAAGCCCAATTCCTACCTTGTTGGGTGATGCTTATTACTCTATTAATATTCAGAATTCTTATCATGGGGGGATGATTATCTGTTGCACGCCCCTACTGTACCGATGGTTTATCTCTCATATGCCTCAGTCTGATGCTTTCTGGGATGTCAGGAAGGAACCCCGTTGGGCTCCTAAGATCATGGAACTTACTCACTCAGATATTGATTGGTATCATCGAGCTTACCAGGATACAGAGATTATTGACAGTTGTGGTAGTTTCCCCAATGTACCTCTTCTTGGTACAAAGGGAGGAATTAACTATTGTTGTACCCCAAAAGTTTCCCTCTCATTTTTTCAATATTTCTCTCATGTGTGATTACAAAAACATGTTTAAAGAAATAAAGAAAATATAAAATTTTGAAGATGTTAGTGTGCCTTTCGATTAGGTCAAAAAACAAGTTAGCTTCGATTTAGCAAAGCTTCGATTAGGCAATACAGTCTCCCTTCGATCCACAAGCTGGGCATATGATTTCCTTCGAAGTGCCCTCCTTCAATTCACAAGTTGGACAACTAAACCCTTCGAAGCAACGTACTTAGAGCATACTTTTTCTGGAAATAAACGTTTCTGTGTGGTGATGAATCTGGTCAAAGTGATCAAAACGAAAGATGGGAGTATTCAAGGAGTCTTGTTGACTAAATCCCATGCGCTGCCAGGGTTAAGCTTGAGGCACTGTCCATAAAACTCCAAAATTGCTGCACGATAGTTCTGCATTGCTGCCCTATTCCTTGTACCAAAATGACAATAAAAGACTGTCCCTCGAAAGCCACAAA
The DNA here is from genome assembly GCA_948472305.1 of Vicia faba. Classification (NCBI taxonomy): domain Eukaryota; kingdom Viridiplantae; phylum Streptophyta; class Magnoliopsida; order Fabales; family Fabaceae; genus Vicia; species Vicia faba. Next base: position 220,121 of record CATIWC010000329.1, on the reverse strand, counting down.
TGCAATATACCCCTTTTGTTTGAACTTTTTTGTTTTCCCTCCCAAAACGTCAACTCAAGCCACCTATAAAAAGGAGGCATCAGCACGCGTATGAAGGGCCTAAACATTTTTGAAAGGAAACGCTTGTGAAATTTCTCAAAATTCTAAAACACTTCTCAACATTTTTTTAAACATTTTTACACACTAAGAAGAAACCTTCGATTCATTCTCCAAGTGACCATCAAACCACCCTTCGACCCACTCACCCAGCCATCATACAATAGGCTTTTGAATTGTCCCATCACTTGTGATAGAATATCTTTTGACCCACTCATACCACCCCTTTCAGTCCAGTCACCACTTTCACCAAGTAGCAACTAGACTAGCCTCAGGAGGCTCCCAACGAACCCACATTTTCCATTAGAGAAAGCAAGTACATCCCCCTTCGATTTGAGGACCTCAAGAGGTAAGTTTTCTTTCAATCTTGAGTCCATTTTTATTTTAATATCATGTACATATGCCAATATGAAAAAAAATATAGACATTTCCAAACTATTGTTTTAGCCTTCGATTCTGACTGCCTGTAGGATAAACGTAGACATTTCTAGATTATGTTTTCGATTTTGAGTGCCTGTGTATGGAAAAAAAAAGAATCATCCATAGTCTAGTTTTAGATTGGACTTTGAAACCCATAAGTTTTTATGCTAACCCCTGGATCGTAGTTATATCTGGATATTGCCTTTTTAGACTGTAAGACAGGCTGGTTGTACCCTTCGATTGGCTTTTGTATAAGGCCTTCGAATCATACTCTGAAGACCCCATATGCATACAAAGGGCCAGCAAAGAACTTGTGACAAGGAATGAATGTTGTTGCTTCTGGGACTCAAGCAAAGGGAAGAACTATGTTGATTTCTAGGCATAATCGAAAAGCGTGACCATATTGATTCCAGCTCACAGTCGAAGGAGTCAAAAATCCAAATTGAAGGAAGTCAAGAAGTGCAGATTCGAAGGGTGTTTCAATCCAAATCGAAGGGTCCATTTCACTTGCATTCATTTTATTTTCGTCTTTATATTTCATGCAATTCGATATGGTTGTAATAACGTAGGTTTTATTTCTTGCATCTTTTATCACTTTTGTACAAATGCTAGTAATTAAGTGTGTATGGCAAGATAAAATCAACGAATAGACGACTTTCAAATACAAGACAAAATGCATGCAATCAAACACACTTGCACACTAGCACCTTTAGGGTAATCCCATTTTGTGGCCTATCAGAAAAATAGTCATGTCCCTCGAACATGGGCGTTTTTAGTAAAGATCCTCGATAAAAGATCGTAGTCCCTCGATGACCCTCGATGTTGCCTTCGGTAAACGATGTAGTCCCAAAAATGACATTGCTAAAACGACCCATAGGTTTCCTTCTATGACTATACAAACGTCCCAACGCTCGTCCCATAACATATAATGATGGGGCTTCTTACCAAACCAATGATAAGATAGCCATATCTAAAGGATGAGGAAAAAAACATATAAGACCTTTTGAGTAGGTAGGTTCGCTCTTAGTTACTCGCTTGCTCACAACAAAAACATTTTATACACCCACGCTTTCATTTTGAAAACTTTTTTTTGAAAGACAACACTTTGTACGCGTTCTTATAGAGACGAGAACCTTTACAAAGACACCTTTTCAAAATCACTTTCAAAACACATCTCACAAACACATCTTTGAACTATTTTCCAAACAAACACTTTGTACGTGTTCTTATAGAGATGAGAACCATTACAAAGACATTTTCAAAATACTTTAAAAATCCACACCACAAGCACATTCAAACAAAAGCAAGTGATCTAGCGAGTAAGTAAGAGCCAGTAGAAAACCATGTATGAAAAGGGTGCTAACACCTTCCCTTTTCATAATCTACCCCCCGAACTCAAGAAAACATCTCTAAAGGTCTTTCATGTGCTTTTTCACCTTTCCTTATTGGATAAAAGAAAAGTCAGTGGCGACTCTTGCTAAACCACAACATTTGCAAATACACATGCAAACTTTTAAGTCAGTTCTCCCACCGTATCATAACTATAACATTGTTCTTGCGCGACGACAACTTGGTTATTCGATGAGGGATAAACCAAATAGTCTTCATTTGAGTAGTTTCTTTCTAAAGGAAGGAAAAGACCATAGGGAAAATAGGGAGCAGATTGCAAAGGCTTGGCGTCACGTTCATAGGAAAAGTAGGAAGGATTTGGGACCTAGGGGTGTTGCTTCTTTGGAGCCATATCTTCAGTGGGTCGAAACGAGAGCTATTCAGTTGAAGATGCCGTATTTCTGGGAAATACCTATGCCTGGTCTATGTGTGAAGACCACTCCTCCCCGATTAGATGATCTAGAAGAGCTGTAACTTTCTTTGATCAAGATGCAACAGGAAAAGGACGCTTGGAAGAACAAGTGCCGAAATTTAGAGATTTCCTATACAGCAGACTTGAAGGAGAAAGATGACTTGATTGAGATCCTTGAAAGTCGGGCTATAGAGACCATGGAGAGGCAAGGGGATTTATTTTCTCCTAAGCCTCAGTCAAATGTTATTTTCTCACTCCCTGATTCAGGTGATTGGAAGGATGTTGCCATCAGATATGCGGAAGAAAACAAGAGGTTGAAGGCTCAGATTGCCAGGCTCACGGGGAAACTCCAGCGTATAGAGTGATCTCCATGAGTTTTTCTTTTCAGGGTTTTTAGATTTTGTTTTTGTACTTGGGATCATTGAAACTTGTAGTCCATTTCGGAGTTGTTATAATAAATTTTTTCAGTATTTCAAATGAATTATTACTTTGATATTTGCAATATGTCCATAAATTTTAAATCCCTTGAAATATTAAATAAAAAAATAAAGTCATGTGCATTTCATATCATGCATCATATTGCATATATTTCTTGCATTTGTTATGCATATCCAGGTGTCTTACCAAGCTTCTTTACTTCGTTTAGCAAGTTGACTCATCCCTACAACACTCAGGCTAATTTCAGAAAGAAGATGAACAACTTAGAACAAGAGAATCGCGAGCTACACGAGGAGGTTTCTGCTTTGAAAGTCGGCATGGCCAATCTAACTGCTCTGATGGAAGATCTGGTGGCTTCTCAGAATCATCCACTGAGTGTTCAACCTCAACCAACAAGGGATATTGCTGAAGCTCCGGCTATTCCGGTATTTTCTACTCTAGTTGTTATTCAAAATCGCATGCCTCAAGGTTACCCTTGGGGAATGCTAGAGAATTTTGCGCCTGAAAGTTTTAACCTTGGTCCTCAAGATACTCCAATTGTTCAGACTATTGTTACTCTGACACCTCCTGTGGTGAATTCTGCTCCTACTGCACCTCCTTCGGTGAATATGGTTATGTTTGTTAACAGTGATATGTGTCGTCCTTTCCCTCCACTGAGTGAAGACTTGGGTCTTTATGATATAATGGATAACTTTCAAGAGTAGTTTGACAAGATGAAAAGAGAGATGAAGTCCCTCAGGGGAAAAGAGCTATTTGGGAAGAATGTGGATCAGTTATGCTTGGTCCTGAATGTTAAGATACCTGCTAAGTTTAAGGTTCCAGATTTTGAGAAGTACAAGGGCAACACTTTCTCTCGTGCTCATCTGGTGATGTATGTAAGAAGAATGTCTACCCATACTGATGATCAGCGTCTGTTGATTAACTTTTTTCAGGATAGTTTGACTGGTGTTGCGCTGAAGTGGTATATGAGTTTGGACAGTGTTAACATCCATACTTTCAATGACTTAGGAGAAGCGTTCATCAAACAATACAAGTACAACATGGACATGGCACCTGACCGTGATTAACTTAGGGCCATGGTTCAGAAAGACAGGGAATTGTTTAAAGAATATGTACAGAGATGGCATGAGGTAGCCGCATAAGTGATTCCTCTCATGGAAGAGAAGGAGATGACTAAGATTTTCTTGAAAATGCTGGGTACTTTCTACTATGAGAGGATGGTAGCAAGTGCGCCAAGTGACTTTACTAAGATGGTAGGAATGGGTATCCACTTAGAAAAGGATTTAAGAGAAGGCCATTTAACAAGAAGTAAAAGCTCTGGAGGTGTGAAGAAGCCATCTTACGGGTTTACCAAGAAGAAGGAAGGGGATGCAAATGTTGTTATGCAAGAGAGGAGGGTTAATACTCCTAGAAGGAATTATCAGCGTCATCAACAAGTCGCCTCAGTTACTCCAGTTGTGGGAGCAGATCCAACTTCTGTTGCTTATCAGAGACCATCCCAGCAGGGGAATCAAGGGTATAATCAGAGAAGGGAGAGTTATGACCCTATTCCTATGAGATATACAAAGTTACTACCGGCATTGATTCAGAAGAATTTGGTTCAGACCCGACCACCTCCCGTTGTATCGTCACCGTTGTCGTGGTATTACAAGGCAGACCAAACATGTGCTTTTCATCAGGGAGCACCAGGGTATAATGTTGATAATTGTTATCCTTTGAAGACTGAGGTGCAGAAATTGGTAAAGTATGGTATTCTATCTTTCAAGGATGTGGGACCTAATGTGAAAGACAATCATCTACCCAAGCATGGAGGAATAAATGCTGTGAATATGGTGGCCGGTTGTCCAGGAGACTTCCGGATTTTTGATATCAATCTAGTTAGAGGAGATTTGGTGAAAATGCATGCAGACCTTTGTGAATTTAGTTACTATACGCATGACCATTCCGATTGTGCTATTTTCAGTACAGACATACAGGGTTGCGATAAAATAGAGGATGATTTACAGGAGATGATGGATGAGGGCCTTATCCATATAATTAGGCCTAGGACAGAGTATGAATAGGAGGTGAACATGGTTTCTGGATGTTCTGGAGAGTTCAGAATTTTTGATGTGGAACACATGAATGTGGATCTTGTACAATTGCATGCTACTTTCTGCTACATGGTTGGTCAGGTGGAACATTAGTATGGATCTTGCCGAATTTGCTTCCTAGACTCCCGAGGATGTTCAATCGTGAGGAAAGGTGTTCAGTTATTGTTAGATAATGGAACTTTCAAGGTTACAAGTCAAAGGGATGATTACAATGAAGTTCATTTGATTGAGGTTTGCTTGACTGAAGAAGAGTCGGATGAAGAGTATGCCTCTGTAGATGAGTAGTTTTCCACAGATGAGGATTTGTTTTCTAAAAATGACTCAATAATGATTGATTATGTTGAAGAAGGGGTAAATGTTATTGTGCCTTGTTTTGGCACACCTATCCATTTTGAAGTTAAGTATTATAGAAAGCCAACTGTTACACCATTGGTGATTAGTTTGTCGGGTCCTGTCCCTTACAAGTCAGATAAAGTTGTACCCTACAGATATAATGCTACAATCTTAGAGGATGGTGTGGAAGTTCTTATCTAGCCAATGCCTGATGTTGGAAATAATGCTGAGACTAGTAGAGTGACCCACAACGGTCGTGTATTTACACCAGTTGTTCATGGAGATGTTAGTGCTATAAAGAAAATTGCTGAGAACGTTGAACCCAAGAAGGTTACGGGTGAGACTAGTGGGGCTGCGTTAGAGAAGGAAGTGGATGATATTTTGAAGATAACAAGATGAGAGACTACATAATTGTAGATCAACTACTGCAGACTCCTTCAAAAATATCTATCTTGGCTTTATTGATGAAATCATCTGCTCATAGATAATCCTTGATGAGGGTATTGGACCAAGCTTTTGTGGAGAGTGATATGCCAATAGACCAATTCATCAGCATAATAGGGAACATTACATCATGAATTAATTTAAGTTTATGCGATGATGAATTAATAGATGAAGGAAGGAATCACAACCTGGGACCTCCACATCTCTATGAATTGCAAGAATGATTCACTATCCAATATGCTGATTGATAATGAATTTACTTTAAACGTTATACCGAGGAGCACTCTTATGAAGTTGAAATATCAAGGAACGCCTATGCGCCCGAGTGGCATCATTGTGAAAGCATTTGATGGATCAAAGAAATCTGTTATTTGTGAAGTGGACTTGCCTATTCATATAGGACCACGTTTGTTTCAGATAACTTTCCAGGTCATGGATATTGTACCCGCTTATAGCTGTTTGCTAGGAAGGCCAAGGATTCATGAGGTAGGGGCTGTCACTTCAACTTTACACCAGAAACTGAAGTTTGTACATGAATGGAAAGTAGTGATCATAAATGGGGAACAGGCATTATTGATATCTCATTTGTCCTCTTTTAGCATTGTGGAGGCGGATGAAGCTGTTGTCGGAACTCAGTTCCAAGCCTTATCCATTAACAACATAAGAGGAAATGAGAATTCCATGGTTTCTCTTAAGGATGCGCAACAAGTTGTGCGAAAGGGTCATTGCAAGGTATGGGGACAGATTGTGGATCCACATGTGAACAAGAACAGAGCCAGATTTGGGTTCTCTTTGAAGAATGAAAAAGGTAAGAGCATGAAGTCTAAGTCTGCTTCAGGCAAGTATCAAGACATCTTCTGTAGCATGGGTTATCTTCATCCAGCTATTTCCAGGATTAATGCCATTGTGGAAGATGAAGCAGAGCAGGAAATGTCGAATTATGTGACGCACTAAGTTAGGGTTCAGAACTGGATCACCATTGATGTTCCCTCTTGTATACAAGTTTCAAAGTAATTTGTTTTGTTAATCTTTTTGAAAAGCTTTCACTCTGCCCAAGGTGGAAGTATTAATGTTGTAGGGCTTATCTGTTTGCTGTGACTTTTAAAATCAATAATAAAAGTTGTCTTTGTTTCCCAAATTGTGTCTTTATTTTTTGCTTTTTTTCTTCTTGGAAAATGGTAATCAGAAAAAACCCTTCAAAATAAATAAATAACTGAAATTCAATATGCATGATCACTTGTTATATGTGTCAGTTTCTAAAAGCAATCATAAATCATATGTGCAGATTAATTAAAAAACCCGTTGAATACAATGACCCTGCACCCTCTCCCAACTTTGAATGTCCTGTGTATGGGGCCAAAGAAGAAGATTATGATGAGATTCTAGAAGAGGTCTTACGGTTGCTTGAGCACGAGGAAAATACCATTAAGCCATATAAAGAGCCATTGGAAGTGATCAATTTGGGTTCAGAAGAAGATCCAAAAGAAGTCAAGATTGGAGCATCGTTGTATCCTGATGTGAAGAGCAGGTTGATTGAGCTGTTGACAGAGTATGTGGATATTTTTGCCTGGTCTTACCAAGATATGCATGGTCTAGATACAAATATTGTTGAGCACCATTTACCGTTGAAACCATATTGTCCGCCGATCAAAAAGAAATTGAGAAGAACTCACCCAGATATGACAGTGAAGATCAAAGAGGAGGTTCTAAAGAATATTAATGCTGGTTTTCTTGTGACGTCAGTGTATCCTCAATGGATTTCCAATATTGTCCCAGTACCGAAAAAATACGGAAAAGTTCGCATGTGCGTAGATTATATAGATCTAAATAAAGCTAGTCCAAAAGATGATTTTCCATTGACACACATTGATATGTTAGTGGATAGCACGAAAAAATTCAAAGTATTCTCGTTCATGGACAGATTTTCCGGGTATAAACAAATAAGAATGGCTCTGGAGGACATGGAAAAATAAACATTTATCACACCCTGGGGAACATTCTGTTACAGAGTGATGCCCTTCGGGTTGAAGAACGCTGGTGCAACGTACTAGAGGGCTATGACAACCCTATTCCATGATATGATGCACAAGGAAATCAAATTATATGTTGATGATATGATTGCCAAATCCCAGACTGAAGAAGGGTATGTAGAAGATTTATTGAAGTTGTTTCAGCGTTTAAGGAAGTATCGTCTCTGCTTGAATCCAAATAAATGCACCTTCGGTGTTTGATCATGGAAATTGTTGGGTTTCATTGTTATCCAAAAAGGAATTTAAGTTGACCCTGATAAAGTCAAAGCAATTCATGAGATGCCAGCGCCTAGAACTGAAAAGCAAATCAGAGGGTTCCTTGGGTGTTTGAATTATATTTCTAGATTCATTTCCCACATGACTGCAACATGTGAACCGATCTTTATGTTGTTAAAGAAAGATCAAGGTTGTGTGTGGATGGATGACTGCCAAAGGGAATTTGAAAGTATGATAGAATATCTGCTTGAACCTCCTATCTTGCTACCTCCGGTCGAAGGAAGACCGTTGATTTTGTATCTGACAGTGTTAGATAATTCCATGGATTGTATTCTGGGACAACATGATGAAACAGTGAAGAAAGAGTTCGCCATTTATTATCTCAGTAAAAAGTTAAATGACTATGAGTCATGGTATTCCATGCTGGAAAAGACATGTTGTGCTTTGGCATGGCCGGAAAAGCGTTTGTGGCAGTATATGTTGAATCACACTACTTGGTTGATCTCCAAAATGGATCCAATCAAGTACATTTTTGAAAAGCCTGCTCTTACTGGGAGAGTTTCCTACTAGCAGATGTTTCTATCTGAATATGATATTGAATACCACACTCAAAAAGCTATTATAATCAATATGTTGACAGATTATCTTGCTCACCAACAAATGGAGGACCATCAGCCTGTAGAATATGAATTCTCGGATGAGGATGTGATGTTCTTGAAAATAAAAGATTGTGAGGAACCATTGCCTGAGGAAAATCCTGACCCTGAATCTCGTTGGAGTTTGATATTTGATGGAGCTGTGAATGCTTATGGTAAAGGAATTGGTGTTGTGATTGTCACTCCACATGGATCGCACATCCCTTTTACCGTAAGGCTAACATTTGATTGTACTAATAATATGGAAGAGTATGAGGCTTGCATCATGGGTCTCGAAGAAGCCATTGATCTCAGAATTAAAAATCTAGATGTATATGGTGATTCAACTTTGGTAATAAACCAGATTAAAGGGGAATGGGATACTCGTCACCCCGGCTTGATCCCTTACAAAGATTATGCTAGAAGGTTGTTACCCTTCTTTAATAAAGTTGAATTCCATCATATTCCAAGAGATGAAAATCAGATGGCGGATGCTCTGCAACTTTGGCTTCTATGTACCAAGTAAATACTTGGAATGATATTCCTCGAATTATGGTTTTACGACTGGATAGGCCCGCTCATGTGTTTACAACAGAAGAGGTAGAAGATGAAAACCCTTGGTATTATGACATCAAGCATTTTCTTCAGACTCAGGAATACCAGATCGGTGCATCGAAGAAGGATAGAAAGACATTGAGAAGATTGGCTGGCAGTTTCTTCCTCAGTGAAAATGTGTTGTATAAGAAAAATTATGACATGGTCTTGCTCAGATGCATGGATAGACACGAATTAGGCATGGTGATGCATGAGGTACATGAAGTTTCATTTGGCACTCATGCCAACAGACATTCGATGGCTAAAAAGATGCTAAGGGAAAGTTACTATTGGCTGACAATGGAATCTGATTGTTATAAATTTGCAAAGAAGTGTCATAAATGTCATATTTATGCAGATAAGGTACATGTGCCTCTGACACTTCTCAAAATGATTTCTTCCCCATGGCCTTTCTCTATATGGGGTATTAACATGATAGGGATGATATGACCCAAAGCTTCGAATGGACACCGTTTTATCTTGGTAGCAATTGATTACTTCACTAAGTGGGTGGAGGCTGCTTCATATGCCAATGTTACTAAGCAGGTGGTTGTGCGCTTCATCAAGATTAATCCTATATGTCAGTATGGTGTGTCGAGCAGAATTATCCCCGACAATGGCTCGAATTTGAACAATAAAATGATGACAAAACTATGCGAAGAATTCAGGATTGTCCATCATAATTCTTCCCTGTATAAGCCAAATATGAATGGGGTTGTTGAAGCTGCTAATAAGAATATCAAGAAAATTATCCAAAAAATGGTCGTTACTTATAAGGATTGGCATGAAATGCTCCCTTTTTCTTTGCATGGATATCGAACATCTGTCCGCACTTCAAAAGGAGAAACCCTGTTGTCCCTAGTGTATGGAGTGGAGGCTGTACTCCTAGTCAAGGTTGAGATTCCCTATTTTCGTGTGATAATGGAAACCAAGTTGACAGAGGATGAATGGGTCCAAAACTGGTTTGACCAATTGAATTTGATCGAAGAGAAGAGAATGACAGCTTTGTGTCATGGACAGTTATATCAGAAAAGAATGAAAAAATATTTTGATAAAAAGGTCAAACCTCGTGATTTCAGAAAAGGCGACCTCATGCTCAGGAAGATCATGTCTTTCAACACTGATTCTAGGGATAAGTGGACTCCCAATTTTGAAGGCCCATATGTTGTCAAGAAAGCCTTCTCCGATAGTGCATTAATTCTTGAAACTATGGATGGCGAGGAGTTCCCACGTCCCATGAAAACTGATGCAGTCAAGAAATACTTCGCCTAAAGAAATAAAAGAACAGGTCGCTAAGTTGAAAACCCAAAAGGGCAGCTTACGGAAAAAAAAGCGTCTCGATAGGCCGAAAACTCGAAAGGGCGGTCTAGGAAAAATTTAGAGACATAAACAGAATAAATTTCCCGCTAAGTTGAAAACCCGCAAGGGAAGCTTAGGCAAAAATTAGGGACTTTCTTGGCAAGTAACTGCATCATGTAAGATCTGATCATTGAAGCAACAATCTTCTTGAATCCTCATCATACTTCAACGGAAGCTACTGCTCAGGATTTCAAAAATTGTTAGAGGGGATAGTGGTCATTGTATCTCAATGTATCTTTTCCATTATATATTACCATTTTCTAAACTTTGTAATCATTTATGGACTCTCGCCATTCGCAGACTACCATTCTATTAATAAAGTTTGAGCTGTTACTCAATTCTTTGTCTTTCTTATTTTATTTAGCTTGCAAAAACTCCATTTATTATTGATAATAACTTTCAAAGAAAAAAGATTAAATAAAAAAAACCTATTTTTCAAAAAAGAATTACAATTTGCTATTACTTTAGAGTTTGTGATGCGAAAAAAAAAACAACAGCAAAAATGGTTATCCCAGGAACGGACAAACCCCAGTTGTTTAAGAAGTTTTTGTTCCCCTCAGGAAAGTTTACTCAGGATGATTCGCAGTATTGGGTTCGAAACTCCTGTATCCTCGGTCAACTTTGGATTCATCTCTCCTCCTTGTCTGATTTTTCATGATGTAAGGTTTTAATCCGAGATTTCTCCAGTGAAGTTTTCATTCGGTCTAATGGAAGTTCTTTTTCCAGAGAAGTCGATACAATAAGTACTCTCGAAGAATACAGACCTCTATCTTCCCCAGTAAAGAACGTATTTTGGTTTTCCCTTTGTGAATGTGGTGTTAACCTCCCTAATGAAGTGGGCCGAAATTCCCCAGTGAATGTTTTGATGATTTGGTGTCCATCTACTTTACTTGAGATTGGTTTTGCAATCCCAAGTAGAAGTGTTACTTTTGAAAACATTTGTTTCCCCGGTGAAGCCTGGAGAAGGATGTTCAATCCCTGTATCTCTACTATTCTGTCACTTTGTTTTGTTTACTTTCGGATTGTGTTTCTCCCCAGTAAAGCTGAAGCAGGCAGTAGGTTATGTTTCCTCAATTGGCGCTTACTTTTTCTTGGAATGATTATCTTGGATGTGATTTAGCCGAGTGTTGCTTGTACCCGAGATGGTTTTTCATGGTTATTCCCAGTGTTATATATCTGTTTTGTCAGCATACGCATGATAACACTCATACATTCATACATACATCATGCATAACTAAAAATGGCAAATCATTACTCATTAACATTTATTAATATATTTTTTGTTGACATATCACCCTGTTTTGCAGAGTTACATTGTCCTCTCTTCAATATAGTGTTGGCCTTAAGCAGAAAGCGTATATTCTTTCAATCTCCTCAATGAGTTATCCCTCGTGGAAGATTCTTGCTTTAGCTCTCCTGTACAGCTCCTTGTTTGGATGGATTTGGTTTTCCCTCTTGAGTTTATTTCTCAAAGGTTGTATTTTGGTTGACTGTTTCATTCCAGTTTATTTCTGGTTTGAATCTTTTGGTTTCCCAGCAATATTATTTACTCTGGATTTCTGAAAGCTTCAAGTTTTGGTTCATGCATTTATTTTGCACAAGAACACTTTATATCCTCAGCAGGAATATTGTGGCGTGTGATACGGTGGGAGAACTGACTATGGTTTTGCGTTTTGTTTTCGCAAATGTTTCGGTTTAGCAAGAGTCGCCACCGACTTTTTATTTTATCCTAAGGAAAGGTTTAAAAAGCACAGCAAAAACCTTTGAGATTTTTCTTGGGTTCGGGGAGTAGATTATAGAAGGGGAAGGTATTAGCACCCCTTCTATCCATGGTTATCCATGGGCTCTTAGGTACTTGCTTAGATCAACTTGCTTTGGTTTTCAATTGTTTGAAATGGTGCTTTGTGTGTGGTTTTGAAAAGGTTTTAAAAAAGGATGCCTTGTATAGGCTACCCTTGTAACAATTCTTTACTCGAATATTTTACAAAAGGTATTTGTCTTTTTGAAAAGATGTTTCAAGGGTTTGAAAAGTTGATTTTGAAAGTGTTTGTGAAGTGGGTTTTTGAAATAAGGCAAGTGTTTTTTCTTGGAAAGTTGACAAGTACTTAAGAGTTCATCTACCCTAAAATTTTCTCAAAGTTTTTTGTCATGTTTTAAGCCTTTTGACAATTTTGTTCCACCATTGCATTTGGTGGACAATCTTGTCTTAGGAGATGAAAGGGAAGGGCGCGGGTCATCGTTTAGACCATAGTTGCAATAAGGTTAAATGTCTTTGGGCAACTTTCTTTAAAAGGGACTTGATCATTTCATTTAGGCAACATTTTGAGGGACTATGATCATTTGATTGTTTGTTTTACCCAAAGAAATTCAACATGCAATATGGCCCATTTTTGAAAGGCAACAAAGTGGAATACCCTAGGGGGTGCAAGTGTGAGATGTGTTGCTTATTTTCATGCTCATTTATCTTGTATTAGGTCCAACTATTTTTGTTCATTTTTTATTCGCATACAAAACCCTAATTCTAGCATAGTATGTTTAGAAAGCGATAAAGGTGCGAAATTTAAATTCCTACGCTATTACATCACAATAATATGGGGAGGGGGGTACAATGTTCAAATGGGGATATTTAGACAAGAAGTTAAACCTAAAACTATTACATCATTTTCTATAAATAATTACAAGATAAATAAATTGCATAATCAAATGGAAATTAAATAAATATGCAAAAAATGCAAAAAAAAAGAATTTTTATATGTATGAAAAATATTGTTCATGAAAAATAAAAGAAAAAAGAAAAAATAAAAAGGTATTATTTTTTGGAGTATTTTCATATTTAGGGTAAAAACCCTAATTTTAATCAAAATGAATATCAATTAATTAATTCATATAATATTTGCTATTTACATACAAAAATAAAATAAAATATGGTATATTTGTAAAAAATGTCATTTTTTAGTATTAAATATTAAAAATAAAATATGTACATTTTTTGGTATTTTTACTCTAAATGTATATATATATATATATATATATATATATATATATATATATATATATATATATATATATATATATATATATATATATATATGTATATTTGTATTATTTTAAATATGTATTATATGTAAATAATAATAATAGTTAAATTTTTTTAGAAAATAGTATTTTTTACATGAAGTATTTCAGAGAGTAATAAAAAAATAAAAATGAAAATGAAAATATATTTACACTATTTTTCTATTTTATTCTAAATAATAATATGTATTTATTTATGTATAAACAATAGAAATAACCAAATAAATATGCAATAAATTCAAAAAATGATGGAAAAAATATTTTTATGTTTTTAATATGCTGAGAAAAAATAAATGAACCAATCAAAAAAAGAAAAAGTCAGAAATCATTAAAAATAAAGCAAATGGGCCCAGGGGGTGTAAAAATAAATGTATGGTGCAAAAAGAAAGATAACACAAGCCCAGCCCACTAAGCCTGTCATCTTCAACCTCAGAACACATCCTTGTTCAAAAAACACGCGTTTTCTAACTTCCCATTCCTTGATCTTTTGCCAAATCTTCCAACATGAAACCTGTAGAGCTTGAAACCACGGTTCTAGACATATAAAGAAGTCAAGCTAACTCTCAGAAATGAGAGAGAATTTCTTCTCTCCCAAATCCTGACCTAAATTTTTACCAATGTTCAGACATAAAATTCTCTGAGCACACGTAATATAAATGAAATCTAATCATATGAGCATGTTCAGGACTATGATTGTGACATGTTTTCTTCACAAACCTAAAGCTAATAATGCCTAATAAGAGAGATACGACCCCATGAACTTACCTGTTCAGTTGAAGTTCTATCTGACAATGGGGGAACTTTCAGTGCAAGGTGATGATTGGAAAAGCTTCCTTGAGGTCCAGGGATGCTATTCCAATGTTTACTTTGTCTTGAAACTTCTTGTATCGAGCTGTGGAACTTCAACTGCAAAAGGAAAAAATGAAAATGGTGGAACTCGTTAGAGGGATTACAGGTCAGGTTTCAGGTCATGGTTAGCTTGCATAGATGCTAGGGGATGTGTATGAACTGGTTTTGGCAAGAATGCTCGAGGGAAATGGAAATTGGCACTCAAACTGCAGAGGCAACTCTGTTTTTGCAGTTTGAGGATGATTCTGAGATGGAGGGTGTTTTAGAGGTGCAAGGGTCGTGTATTAGCTTGGTTATGTTGTCTTGAGTGTGTTTGATAAGTTTGTTCTTGTGTTCTAATGCTGAGATGAGAGTTGTTGTGAGTTATGGAACTTTTCTTCACACTTAAGCAACAAAATGCAACTTGAGTTTCTAGGCATGTAGAGGGCCCCTAATGTGCTGCATAATCCCTCCTTGATCAGTGTGTTATGCTCATAAACTTGTGCCATTCAGATTTGCAATGTACTTGTTGGATTTCTAAATTGACATAAAGTGAATTTTAGCAAAAATGGATAGTTCACTTTATCTAATTTGGGATTAATCTTGCATACAATGTCCAAACTCATAGAACAACACCTTAACACAATGAATATGCATTATATTATTGAGTGCAACTTGGTTTAAGGACCTGTAATATACCCTAAAGCATGCTGAGTTCAAATTGCCAAGTTATGGACATGGAACTTGGTCATGAACAAAGTGGTTTTTTGCTATATTGTGAAATTCGATTCTCTCTAACCATGAGGTTGTTTGAGAAGTTCTTGGACATTTTGGAAAGCTTGGAATGTCTACTACAATCCATCTTTGAAATGCAAATTGAAATTCTAAGTGGAAGTGTATGGAAAATGGCCTTGAAGTGGGGTAGAAAACCTTGTCAAAATAGGTTAAAATTTCACTAAGTTAAAAATGGTTTAGTGCCCTTATTCAAAAAATTGTAACTTGAGATACAAGCTTCAAATGAGAAAACTTTGTGAATCAAAGTTGTAGATTATGCAATAAGCTACAACTTTCATGTTTTGACTTTTGTTTGAATCCCAATGGATCTTGGTGAAAAAGTGGGGCAAAGTTGGGAAAAAATTAGGGTTTTTCATAACTTAGAAAAATTCTAAGTTATGAAAAATTCCATTTTAAACCCTAATTTGCATTTCTTGGTTTCTTGGTGAACAAGTTTCATGATTTGGCATGTTTTGATGGAAAATGAATCTTGACTCTTGATTTTGACCAAAAAGTCAAAGTTTGACTTTTCAGTATACAGTCAAAATTGATCAATTGACTGGGAAATTCAACTGTCAATCTTGTGTACTTGGGATCTTTTGAGTTTGTTGATTATGTCAAGATAATTCCATAGGGTCCTTGAGTCTATGTGTGAGCTTGGTTTGCCATTGGCTAGGTCAAACAGTCAAAAATTGCCTTTGTGCAGTCAAAACCCTAAAAATGACCATTTTGCCCTTTTGGTGATCTGATCAAATTTCTTGGGGAATTGTGATCCAAACTTGATCAAATGGACCATATGAGTTTATAATGTTGATGTGGGTCAAATTTCATGAGGTCTGACTGTCAATTGGCCACAATTGACTTTTTCCCCAATACAGTTGATTTTTAGGTCAACTGTCCAATTGATTGGGCAAAACTTGGAATCGGGACTTGAAACTTGATATGGGTAAACTTGGGAGTCCAATATGAGGCATGAAAGTCATCTTAGGCATTTTAGGTCAAAATCTCTTTGTGCAAACAAAAACCCTAATTTTGAGCCCACAGTGCAAGGATAGGTCTTGAGCAGATGAAACCCTAACTGGATCTTGATCTTCAAAGGCTTTGTGATAAGAAATCAATGAGAAATGGGAGGGAAAATTTTGGGGTACAACAGTTGCCCCTGTTCAATCTTCTTGAATCCGAAGAGTTAGATGGGCAAGCTTGCCTTTCGTGACTCGAGGGTAAAAGGAGATTGGACACTAGAGTGCCCGGAAATTTGCTCTCGTCAAAGCAACGGATACGGGAATGGGCTTAGAGATGCCATTTGGAGATGGGCTTAATGATGCCATCTGGGAGAATGACAGAAATCTTGTCGGGGATGGGCTTAGAGATGCCATCTGGAAGGGAATATCAGGAAGGTGTCCAGGCTTGGGACCATCTCTGAACTGGGGGGTCTGAACAAGCAATAGATTGACATCCGTTGTTGGGAGGAATCTGTAAACTGTTTTCAGTGGTTTGGCGAAGAAACTGAACAAGCGATAGGTTAACATCCGTTTACTTGGAGAACCCGTGAACTGTTTTCAGAAATCTTGAAGTTGAATAAGCAATAGAACAACATCCGTTGTTGGGAAGCGTCCGTAAACTGTTTTCAAAAAGTTGCATCTGAACAAGTTGATAGATTAACATCCGTTGTTGGGAAGAATCCATAAACTGTTTTCAGAAGTCTTGAGGAAGAATCTGAACAAGTGATAGGTTAACATCCGTTTACTTGGAGAACCCATGAACTGTTTTCAGAAATCTTGAAGTTGAATCAGTAATAGAGCCGCATCCGTTGTTGGGAAGCGTCCGTAAACTAATTTCAAAGGTTGCATCTGAACAAGCTGATAGATTAACATCCGTTACTTGGGAAGAATCCATAAACTGTTTTCAGAAGTCTTGAGGAAGAATCTGAACAAGTGATAGGTTAACATCCGTTTACTTGGAGAACCCGTGAACTGTTTTCAGAAATCTTGAAGTTGAATGATTTTAGTCTGTCGACTGATCTTTCCTGAAAAGGTAAAGAGTTAGTTGCATGCACTGTCATGATGCATGATGCAATGTATGTTATATGAAGGTAAATGATGTGAATGTGATGGATGCGCATGTAAGCTGACGAGCTGTCTTGCTGAAGATAAATGAATCCTGACTACTGCCGGGGAAAATAAATCCTTGGCTGCTGCTGGGGGAGAAAATTCCTGATGACCTTTACTGGGGAGTATCAATCCTAATAGATTCATGCTGGGGCGGCTAGACTGAGAATCTTCATCTTGACGGGAAGCAACTCTGGTGATCTCACTGGGGAACTCAAGATTTCTCCTTCTAAGACTCTGTGGGGGGAAGGCTCATTAGTCTGGCTCCGCTGGGGGTTGATAATTTGAAATTTTAACTCGGCTGGGGATACTGAAACTTAAACTCTGAGGGGAAATGAGTTCTGGAGGATCCTCTGGCTGGGGATAACAAGGATAAGCTCCGCTGGGGATCATATTGATAAGTTGTGTGGGGAAACTCTTGATGAACTCCGCTGGGGATAGGAAGAATTCGGGCGAGTGCGATCTTCTGTGGCTGTTAGCTGAGGATAACCCAGTTATAAGCCTTTGTGGGGAATAATTTTGAATAAAACTCGGGAGAGACGTTCGTGCCCTGCGGGGGAATACCTTCCAGAACTTTACTGGGGATAAGCTTCGGGAGTCTGCTGGAGATAAACCTCAGGGTTTGCTAGGGATGTGGATTACAAATCTCTTAGGGGTTTCCTTCGAAGAGGTGTCAAGATGTCCATTTGTACCTTCATCCTATCAGTAATCCTTTTTCTTAGGTTCACTTTAGGAAGTGATTATGTTTCACATGCATATGCCTATTTAACAAAACATTGGACGTTTCTCAAAATAAAACAAATAGTGCAAAAAGAAAAAGGGAAATGACACAAACTTTTGGGAAGAGTATTTGTATTGATTTTCTTTGAGTATATTTATACAGAGGAGACAATCATCCTAGTAAGAGGATTTTGTCGTAAATATTGAAAGATTTTATACAAAATAAAGGATGGCTATGTGAAATAATTCCATGGGGCTCCATTCTGCTATAGCTTTCACAACTCTGAATATCTGCCCGTTCAGTGCTTCGTTTGACGATGACTGGATTGATCAGAAGTCTGGAACTGGTTGATGAAGAGATTGTCTTTGAAGTGATCCGACGAGACATAGTCATACGCTTTAATTCCCTAATTTTTGCCTGAATCGCCCTTTCGGGTTTTCGATCCACCGGGAAACCCCTTTTTTCCCAAGCCGCCCTTTCGGGTTTTCGACTTGCCGGGTGTACAGATTTTTCTTTGTTTTTATCCCTAATTTTTGCCTGAACCGCCCTTTCGGGTTTTCGGTTCACCGGGATACCCATTTTTGCCCAAGCCGCCCTTTCGGGTTTTCGACTTGTCGGGTTTTTTTATGCGTAGTATCTTTTGACTATGTTTACGTTCGCAGGGTGCGGCAAATTGTCGCCGTCCATGGTGGTCAGAATCATTGCACCACCAGAAAATATGCTCTTGATCACAAATGGTCCTTCATATGTAGGAGTCCATTTGCCCATGGGATCACTTTGCGGAAAGATAATCCGCTTGATTACGAGATCCCCGACTCGATACACTTGACGTCTGACTTTCTTATTAAAGGCCTTGATCATCCGCTTTTGATACGTCTGACCATGGCATATAGCAGCAAGTCGCTTCTCGTCGATCAGATTGAGTTGATCAAGTCGGGTCTGCATCCAATCATCTTCATTCAAACTTGCATCCTTCATAATCCTCAGAGACGGGATTTGGACTTCCATAGGCAAAACAGCTTCCATGCCATAAACCAAAGAAAATGGGGTTGCCCCAGTTGAAGTACGTGTCGTCGTACGGTATCCATGCAGAGCAAACGGTAACATCTCATGCCAGTCTTTG
This sequence comes from Vicia faba, assembly GCA_948472305.1. Lineage (NCBI taxonomy): Eukaryota > Viridiplantae > Streptophyta > Magnoliopsida > Fabales > Fabaceae > Vicia > Vicia faba. Next base: position 201,033 of record CATIWC010000329.1, on the reverse strand, counting down.
TAAGTGACTGTCATTTTCTGAATGATCTTCTTAATGTTTTTGTTTGCAGCTTCAACAGCACCATTCATCTTCGGCCGATAGGGAGATGAATTGTGATGATAAATCTTGAACTGTTCGCATAACACAGTGATCATTGTGTTATTCAGATTTGTACCGTTGTCCGTGATGATTCTGTCTGGAACACCATACCGACATATGAGATTTTTCTTGATAAAGGGGGCAACCACATTTTTAGTAACAGAGGCGAAGGAAGCTGCTTCGACCCATTTAGTGAAGTAGTCAATGGCAACCAGGATGAAGCGATGTCCGTTGGAAGCCGTGGGCTTGATCTCTCCAATCATATCAATGCCCCACATTGCAAAGGGCCATGGAGAAGTCAGGACGTTGAGGGGAACCGGAGGAATATGAACTTTGTCAACATAGACTTGACACTTGTGACAAGTACGGGAATGTTGATGGCAGTCAGCCTCCATGGTAGACCAATAATAGCCTGCCCTTAGGATCTTCTTAGCCATTGTATGCCCGCTCAAGTGAGTGCCAAATGTGCCGCTGTGTATATCAGTCATGATCAACTCTGCTTCAACTTTATCCACACATCGGAGTAGTACACAATCATGGCTTCGTTTGTAAAGGATGTCGTTGCTCAGGAAGAACTTAGCGGCGAATTTCCTTAAGAACCTCTTGTCATTTACGGAAGCTCCTTCAGGATAATCCCTAGTCTCGAGATACCTTTTGATTTCATGGAACCAAGGTTGTTCCACTACTTCTTCAGTATTAATCTCGTGGCAATGTGCCGGTTCATCCATTCGCTTGATGGTGATTTGGGGAGCCTCGTTATCCCAGTTGAGTTTAAACATGGAGGACATTGTGGCCAGAGCATCGGCTAGCTGATTCTCTTCTCGCGGGAAATGCTCGAAGGTAATTTGCTCGAAATGCGGCAACAATGTCAGGACATGTTCTTTGTATGGGATAAGATTAGGATGCTTGGTATCCCAGTCTCCTTTGATTTGGCTGATGACTAAAGCCGAGTCCCCGAATACGATCAAAGATTTGATCCCCAAGTCTATAGCAGCCTCGAGGCCAAAGATGCAAGCTTCATACTCAGCCATGTTGTTTGTGCAGCTGAAACAAAGTCGGGCCGTGAAAGGAGTGTGACAACCTTCCGGAGAAATGAGTACCGCGCCAATACCATTTCCAAGTGCGTTTGAAGCACCATCAAAGTACAGGGTCCATCGGGATCCCTTCTCGGGTCCGTCATATGGTCCGTCACTTTCAACGTTGTCCAAATTCATGATGTCTTCGTCTGGGAAGTCAAATCTCATGGGTTGATAGTCTTCGATAGCCTGATGAGCCAGATGGTCAGCTAGTACACTCCCTTTTATAGCTTTTTGGGTGGTGTACTGGATGTCATACTCGGTTAAGATCATTTGCCATCTAGCTATCCTTCCAGATAAAGCGGGCTTCTCGAAGATATACTTGATAGGGTCCATCTTGGAAATTAACAAGGTAGTATGGGTCAACATATACTGTCTTAGTCGGCGAGCAGCCCATACCAAAGCGCAACAAGTTTTCTCGAGCAATGAGTAGCGAGTCTCACAGTCGGTAAACTTTTTGCTAAGGTAATAAATAGCATGCTCTTTTCGACCAGACTCGTCATGCTGGCCCAAAACACACCCCATTGAGTTATCCAAGACGGTCAAATACATGATCAATGGTCTTCCTTCGACGGGTGGCATCAGAATAGGAGGTTCTAGAAAATACTCCTTGATTCTATCAAAAGCGGCCTGGCAGTCGTTGTTCCATTCAACTACCTGATCCTTCTTCAAGAGTTTGAAAATTGGCTCACAGGTAGAAGTCAGATGTGAGATGAATCTGGCAATATAGTTTATGCGCCCCAAGAATCCTCTAACCTCCTTTTCAGTGCGGGGAGCAGGCATCTCTTGTATTGCTTTTACTTTTGCCGGATCGACTTCAATGCCTTTGTTGCTTACAATGAATCCCAGGAGTTTACCAGACCTAACTCCAAAAGTGCATTTACTCGGATTCAGCCTGAGCTTGTATTCTTTCAATCTGGAAAACAGCTTTTCCAGATGTTCAAGGTGCTCTTCCTTTGTTTGTGACCGAGCTATCATGTCGTCTACGTAAACTTCAATCTCATGATGTATCATGTCATGAAATAAAGCTACCATGGCGCGTTGATAAGTTGCCCCTGCATTCTTCAGCCCGAACGGCATCACTTTGTAACAGAAAGTGCCCCATTGTGTGACAAAAGTCGTTTTCTCAATATCCTCGGGGGCCATTTTGATTTGATTGTAGCCCGAGAATCCGTCCATGAAGGAAAACACCTTATGCTGAGCTGTATTGTCGATCAAGATGTCAATATGAGGTAGCGGGAAATCATCTTTAGGGCTGGCCCTATTCAAATCCCGGTAGTCCACACACATTCTGACTTTGCCATCTTTCTTCGGTACTGGCACAATATTAGCGACCCATTGAGGATAGGACGTAACAGCCAGAAAGCCAGCGTCAAACTGCTTCATTACTTCTGCTTTGATCTTTTCGGACATGTCAGGCCTCATTCGGCGAACTTTTTGCTTGATTGGTGGACAGTCTTCTCTTGTGGGGAGACGGTGAACCACGATGTCGGTGTCTAGACCCGGCATGTCTTCATAGGACCAAGCGAAGATTTCAACATACTCATTTAGCAACTGTACCAAGCGCTCCTTGACTTTTGGTTCCAGGTTGGCACCCACTTGCACCTCCTTCCGATCCTCCTCGGTTCCCAAGTTAACAGTTTCCAATGGCTCTTCATGCGGTAAGATGGCCCTTTCCTCTTATTGCAGAAGTCTGGCTAGTTCCCCGGGTACTTCACAACCTTCGTCATCTTCGTACTCGGATAAATTGACCAGATCTTCAGAGTTATTGAAAGATGCAGCATAATAGTCACCCATGGAATCCGGAGTGGATGGGTACCTGCATTGGTGAGTGTGGGTGTGTGTAAGGGATAGCCATCCTCAAACAAAAAATGCAAAAGGAAAGAAAATAAACATAAGCAGTTTATCAAATGAAAAACGTCCAATGAATCATTAAACATGGCATATGAATATGAAAAATAGTCAAAACCCTTACAAGTGGACCTACATGCCCCGGGCAAGGCAGGAGGTGAAAAGATAGTGTACGGATTGTTTGAAAGTAAAATATTACAGACCCAATAGGAAATGTTTAATAGATAAATTACTGATGAATAAAAGTGATGGGGACAAAGTCTTTAGCCTCCCAATTGCTCAACCCTCCTCTGACAGTTGGATAGATCCACTCTTCAATGTTGCTTTTCTTGTCTTCATCCTCTAAGGCGTTGATTCTGTAAGGAGAAATTTTGACCGGCGCACTTTCAATCTTTGACTGGCGCATAGCTTTCTGGCCAGCGGCTGTGAAACCTAATCCGAACTTATTAGTTTTATGCGGAAAATCGGGTAACTGCCCCCACGCTGAATTCTTCCCTTCTTTAACTGCAGCCCTTGCATCCTCCAGAGATGCCATCCTGGCCATCTGTCTTGGTGTCTCAGCCGTCAATTTTGCTACCGCTATTTCAGGAAGTACCTCTTCGAAATGTTGAAACGGAGTCTCAAAGAACTCTCCTTCAACCTCTACGTACCGGAAAGAGTTTAAGTGGCTAATCATGTACTCTTCTTCGCCGTGAACAGTAATGATCTTTCCCTTTACAGGATACTTCAGCATCTGATGCAAGGAGGAGGTGACTGCTCCAGCATGGTGTATCCAAGGTCTACCCAGCAGGCAGGAATATGATGGACGGATGTCCATTACGTAGAAAGTGGATTTAAACACCTCAGTACCTATCTTGACAGGAATTTCAACTTCTCCATGGACCATTCTCTTCGACCCATCGAAAGCTCTGACGACAATATCACTCGGCTTCAATTCCAACCCTTCGCAATCTAGCCGGTCCAAGGCCTTCTTAGGCAAAACATTCAGCGATGAACCGGTATCAACCAAAACATGTGCAAGGGTGGTTCCGCGACACTCGATTGAAATATGCAACGCATCATTGTGGTTTCGGCCTTTAGGGGTCAGGTCGGCATCAGAAAAACCTAATCCATTGTCTGCAGTCAGACTAGCCATGCAATGTTGAAATTGATCTGCAGAGGTTTCCTGGGGCACATGAGCTTCCTTTAGAAACTTAATCAAAGCTTGAGCGCGCGCTTCTGAGCAAAGCAACAGCGCCAGCATGGAAATCTTGGAGGGGGTTTGCCCCAACTGTTCCACCACATCGTAATCACTTCTCTTGATTATCCTTAAAATCTCGTCCATTTCTTTCTTGGAGGCTTCCGGGATCACCAAGGGCTGAACCCTCGTCCTGACGGGCTCATCTTGTATTCCTTTTCCTTTATCAGCAATGGTAGGAGAGACAGCACTAGGAACGACAATTTCTTCAATCAAAGGAGTTCTAGCGGAGAGTTTTACTGGTGCAGGGACGACTTCTTTAGCTGACGAGGGTCCAAAGACTGCTCTTGGAGGGGCAATCTCTAGAGAAAATATTCTCCCGCTCCTGGTGATTTTGCTGGTGCCCGCAATGTTACTAATGCTGGCTTCTTCATCATCTGAATTTTCTTCAATTATTTCAACTTGCTTGATACCATGGTAGTAGATGTCACCACCATAGTTCCAAGGTATCGACTTCTCAGAAACATAGGGAATAGGCCCCGGCATTGTTATCTTCAAAGGTATAGACTTTGCAGCTGGTGTAATCTTAACTGGCTTTTTGACGGCCTCGGAAAGATTGGCGTGAATGGTTATGATTGAGATACTTTCAACATGAACTGGAACAGCAGGAACTTTTTCGAACAAAATTTGTCGGCTATCCATGAGGCCTTGGATGCCTTTCTTCAATAGCGGACAATCAAACGGCAGAGAGTGGCAACAGTAGCAGTCTTCTTTACATCCCGGGAAGATCCCGGCCCTTAACAAATTCAACTTAATGGTTAGCAGTGGAGTAGTCAGATCACTAACGTCAGCAACATACAGATCCTCTTCAATGGCATTGACATTCCGACCGTGCTTCGGCATAGGTGCAGATATCACATTGGGTTTTTCTGGAGCGTCAAACTCTACCTCCTTAGCCTCTATCAGGTCCTGGATCTTATGCTTGAGTGCCCAACAATCATTGGTGTCGTGTCCAATACTGTCTGAATGATAGGCGCACTTAGCATTGGCATGATAATGCGGGGAGGATGTATTTACATTCTTTGGTGCCTCCTTGATAGTGGCAAGATTCAATTTCAACAGATGGGGAAGCACCTGCGCTGGAGTCATATTAATACGGGTGAACTGCCGTTGTGGCCTTTCCACCCGTTGCTGATTTGGTCTGGATTGGTTGTAGCGAGGCTGCTCACTTGGAGTGTTCTGAATCATTACGGCCCCCACAGTTGGCCGACGCTCCATCTTCCCTGCTCTTCTTTGAGAATATACCATAGCCGTCTCCTTCTTGAAAGGCTTCTTCTCCACACTTGCAGCAACACCCTTCTGAACCTTTCCTGATTTGATGCCAACTTCTATTCTTTCGCCTGTTAAGATCAAATCGGTAAACCCCGCGGAAGAGTTACCAATTAGATGATTGAAAAATGGCCCAGATAGGGTCCCAAGAAACATATCAACGAGCTCACGATCGGTTAAAGGGGGCTGCACCCTGCCAGCCAAATCCCTCCATTTTTGTGCATATTCCTTGAATCCCTCACTTGTTCCTAGTGACATACCCTGAAGTTGGGTACGGGTAGGAGCAAGATCAGAATTATACTGGTATTGTTTATAGAAAGCGGTGGCCAAATCTTCCCAATTTCTGACACTGGTTCCTTCTAATTGATAAAACCATTCCAACTGGGCTCCCGACAGGCTGTCTTGAAAGAAATGAATCCAGAGATTTTTATCTGCCGTATAGGGTTGAATCTTTCTCACGTAGGACCTGAGATGCATTTTGGGGCAGGACAGCCCGTCATACCTTACAAACACTGGCACCTTGAATTTTGGGGGAATCACAATTCCGGCAACCAAGCCCATGTCTTCAAAATCCAAACCCGGTACCCTTTGCAATTCCATGGCAGCCAATCTGTCTTCTAAACCCTTATATTTGTCATCAGCTGGAGGATACTGCTGGTCAGAATAATCTTCATCCTCTTCAACCTCTTCCTCCTCTGCATCAGACTCGGAAGGCACCGCAACTCGATCTCTTTTACTAGTCCCTTCATCAGAAGTAGGAGGAAATTCAAGCACCCTCCGAGCTTCTCTGTCAAATCTTCTCCCCAAAGTAGCCACTCCGACCCTCTTTTTCTTCTTCACTGGGTCCTTGTTCTCCAGATGAGCCTTGATATCCTCTTGACTCTTGACCAAGGTCATCAAGAGTTGCTGGAACTGTGCATTCTGGGCTTGTAGGTCTTTGACTGTTTGCTCGAGATCCATCCTACTGAAATAAACAGCAGATAGATAAGGAAACTTGGAGTGAGACCTGCTTATGCACATGATGAATGGTATGCTGATGTATGCAATGCATTCAAGGATTTAGGACATTCAAAGTTGTTTCAGACAAAGAAGAACGCACGTCATATTAATAAGAAGAAATTTGTTAGTACATAAATGCCCCATGGGCCAAATGTTACAAAATAAACTTCTCAAGGCAGAAAGACATTGCGCATCCTCTTTGGCGCGATGTAGGTGTTGAGGGCCTCTTGCTCGTGGAGTCGGCGGGTAAGCTCTAGAACCTTCTTTTCACTAGCGTAGTAGCTAGCTTCAAAAGTGTTTCGTTCCTCCTTGAGCTGAATCCAACTTTTCTGCATTTCCTCCCACGATGTAGGCATGTCTGGATGCAGGATGGTGTAGGGAACCTCTCCTTCATCGACGGGCTCTTTAATCACTGGGAGTACATGAGGATAAGGCATCATTAGACTTTGGGCTCGGGCTCGTACCCACTTGAGATAAGGCTCAAGAGGGATGGAGTTCTTGTGTCCCAGAGTCTTGCTATCAACCTTGTTGAGTCTTCCCCAAGCTCTGATGAATCTTTGGCGAAGTCCTTGCGCATCATTGTCGAAGTCAAAAACTAGGCTAGGAATCAACATGTCATGAGGGCCATCCCTCCGTGCATATCCAAATTGCCTCAAAGCTAGGCAAGGGTTGTAGGTGATACCTCCTATAATTCCAAGTAAAGGAACATTAGGAAATTCTCCGCAACGATCGACGATGATGACATTTTCTCTGGACCGAGAACACCAATGCACATCAGAATGAGTGAGAGTCATCAATCGTTGGGACCACCTTATACCTTGGTCATTCTTCAAGACAGATTGTGGAAGGTGCGAAATAAACCACCTTGCGAGGATAGGAGTACAGCACATGAGAACACCCCTCTTTCTCATTGTTCGTGTGTAAAATGAGTGAAGGATGTCCCCAAGCAATGTTGGTATTGGATTTCTGGACAAGAAGATTTTGACGGCGTTGACATCTACCAATTGGTCAGGATTTGGGAACAAGACCAACCCATAGATAAGGAGTGCCACAATCTCTTCAAATGCTTGTAGGTCCAATGAGTTCCAACATTCTTGTGCCTTCTCAAACAAGAATTTTGCTAAGAATCCTTTGACGCCGCTTCTGGTTTCCCAATGCCCCTTGATTTCAGATGGTTGTAGATGTAGTGCTCGAGCAACATCTTCAGGCTTTGGTTCCTTCTCCGTACCGTTGAAGGGTAGTTGATTAAGGATAGGGATTCTTAGGAGTTGAGAAAACTCCTCCAAAGTGGGCACCAACTGATAGTCAGGGAAAGTGAAACAGTGGTGAAGAGGGTCAAAGAACTGGAATAGCACTTTCAACATGTCCTCTTCAATGTTGGTGTTGACCAAGCTGAGCAGTCTACCATGTCTTTCACTGAAGGGAGAGCTTTCCGGAATTCTTGAGGTGAGCTCCTTGAGTTGAGGAGAGATTCTCACAAGGTTGACTTGGATGGTTTTTCTGCGAGGTATTTCCATGTCCTACAAAACAAGAACAAAGCTGAAGATCCAAAACCCTTGAAATGGTTAGTGAATGCATATGATGTTTTTTGATGTTTATGATGTATGCACAAAACATATGTACAAGCAAATCACACCAAACCCTAATTTCAGGCTTGCATGGGGTTTCATAGGTAAGTACCCTCTTGAGTGTAGTTGGCTTAAAAACCTGTCCTATAAATAGTAACCGGGTTCTAAGGAGCTCAATATCACTGGATTGTTTTCATTGTTCATTGTTTTGGTTTAGCCACTTAACTAGCGACCAAAATATTCCAAGAAAACAATCCTCAATGAGTGTAGTATCGAGTATCTACCAACTTCGGACTGCACTAAAGCCGGTCATCTCACTACCCCTAATAAAAGGCCAAGATGGTCAAGTAAGGTTCTAGGTCATTAGTGCTTAGTGACATCACTCAGCGGCCCCGTACTCTCCTTGATTGAACTCAAGGGTTACCGGTACTCACAAATATGTCGCACTAATATAGCTATTGCTTAGACCGTGTCGGTATACCCCGCACAGTTTCCACAACGTATTGCTATCTATGAATGTTTCCCAAAATCCGGGTGGAGGATTGTAAGCCCAAACAATAGCCAAAGTATAAAGCAAGCAAATCAAACAATTAGTCATGCAAGAGGGTGATCTAAGCCCTAAGGTTACTCCACTTTAAAATTCTCCCCAGCAGAGTCGCCAGTTCTGTGATACGGTGGGAGAACTGACTATGGTTTTGCGTTTTGTTTTCGCAAATGTTTCGGTTTAGCAAGAGTCGCCACCGACTTTTTATTTTATCCTAAGGAAAGGTTTAAAAAGCACAGCAAAAACCTTTGAGATTTTTCTTGGGTTCGGGGAGTAGATTATAGAAGGGGAAGGTATTAGCACCCCTTTTATCCATGGTTATCCATGGGCTCTTAGGTACTTGCTTAGATCAACTTGCTTTGGTTTTCAATTGTTTGAAATGGTGCTTTGTGTGTGGTTTTGAAAAGGTTTTAAAAAAGGATGCCTTGTATAGGCTACCCTTGTAACAATTCTTTACTCGAATGTTTTACAAAAGGTATTTGTCTTTTTGAAAAGATGTTTCAAGGGTTTGAAAAGTTGATTTTGAAAGTGTTTGTGAAGTGGGTTTTTGAAATAAGGCAAGCGTTTTTTCTTGGAAAGTTGACAAGTACTTAAGAGTTCATCTACCCTAAAATTTTCTCAAAGTTTTTTGTCATGTTTTAAGCCTTTTGACAATTTTGTTCCACCATTGCATTTGGTGGACAATCTTGTCTTAGGAGATGAAAGGGAAGGGCGCGGGTCATCGTTTAGACCATAGTTGCAATAGGGTTAAATGTCTTTGGGAAATTTTCTTTAAAAGGGACTTGATCATTTCATTTAGGCAACATTTTGAGGGACTATGATCATTTGATTGTTTGTTTTACCCAAAGAAATTCAACATGCAATATGGCCCATTTTTGAAAGGCAACAAAGTGGAATACCCTAGGTGGTGCAAGTGTGAGATGTGTTGCTTATTTTCATGCTCATTTATCTTGTATTAGGTCCAACTATTTTTGTTCATTTTTTATTCGCATACAAAACCCTAATTCTAGCATAGTATGTTTAGAAAGCGATAAAGGTGCGAAATTTAAATTCCTACGCTATTACATCACAATAATATGGGGAGGGGGGTACAATGTTCAAATGGGGATATTTAGACAAGAAGTTAAACCTAAAACTATTACATCATTTTCTATAAATAATTACAAGATAAATAAATTGCATAATCAAATGGAAATTAAATAAATATGCAAAAAATGCAAAAAAAAGAATTTTTATATGTATGAAAAATATTGTTCATGAAAAATAAAAGAAAAAAGAAAAAATAAAAAGGTATTATTTTTTGGAGTATTTTCATATTTAGGGTAAAAACCCTAATTTTAATCAAAATGAATATCAATTAATTAATTCATATAATATTTGCTATTGACATACAAAAATAAAATAAAATATGGTATATTTGTAAAAAAGGTCATTTTTTAGTATTAAATATTAAAAATAAAATATGTACATTTTTTGGTATTTTTACTCTAAATGTATTAATATATATATATATATATATATATATATATATATATATATATATATATATATATATATATATATATATATATATATATATATATATATATATATATATATATATATATATATATATATATATATATATATATATATATATATATATATATATTATTTTAAATATGTATTATATGTAAATAATAATAATAGTTAAAATTTTTTAGAAAATAGTATTTTTTACATGAAGTATTTCAGAGAGTAATAAAAAAATAAAAATGAAAATGAAAATATATTTACACTATTTTTCTATTTTATTCTAAATAATAATATGTATTTATTTATGTATAAACAATAGAAATAACCAAATAAATATGCAATAAATTCAAAAAATGATGGAAAAAATATTTTTATGTTTTTAATATGCTGAGAAAAAATAAATGAACCAATCAAAAAAAGAAAAAGTCAGAAATCATTAAAAATAAAGCAAATGGGCCCATGGGGTGTAAAAATAAATGTATGGTGCAAAAAGAAAGATAACACAAGCCCAGCCCACTAAGCCTGTCATCTTCAACCTCAGAACACATCCTTGTTCAAAAAACACGCGTTTTCTAACTTCCCATTCCTTGATCTTTTGCCAAATCTTCCAACATGAAACCTGTAGAGCTTGAAACCACGGTTCTAGACATATAAAGAAGTCAAGCTAACTCTCAGAAATGAGAGAGAATTTCTTCTCTCCCAAATCCTGACCTAAATTTTTACCAATGTTCAGACATAAAATTCTCTAAGCACACGTAATATAAATGAAATCTAATCATATGAGCATGTTCAGGACTATGATTGTGACATGTTTTCTTCACAAACCTAAAGCTAATAATGCCTAATAAGAGAGATACGACCCCATGAACTTACCTGTTCAGTTGAAGTTCTATCTGACAATGGGGGAACTTTCAGTGCAAGGTGATGATTGGAAAAGCTTCCTTGAGGTCCAGGGATGCTATTCCAATGTTTACTTTGTCTTGAAACTTCTTGTATCGAGCTGTGGAACTTCAACTGCAAAAGGAAAAAATGAAAATGGTGGAACTCGTTAGAGGGATTACAGGTCAGGTTTCAGGTCATGGTTAGCTTGCATAGATGCTAGGGGATGTGTATGAACTGGTTTTGGCAAGAATGCTCGAGGGAAATGGAAATTGGCACTCAAATTGCAGAGGCAACTCTGTTTTTGCAGTTTGAGGATGATTCTGAGATGGAGGGTGTTTTAGAGGTGCAAGGGTCGTGTATTAGCTTGGTTATGTTGTCTTGAGTGTGTTTGATAAGTTTGTTCTTGTGTTCTAATGCTGAGATGAGAGTTGTTGTGAGTTATGGAACTTTTCTTCACACTTAAGCAACAAAATGCAACTTGAGTTTCTAGGCATGTAGAGGGCCCCTAATGTTCTGCATAATCCCTCCTTGATCAGTGTGTTATGCTCATAAACTTGTGCCATTCAGATTTGCAATGTACTTGTTGGATTTCTAAATTGACATAAAGTGAATTTTAGCAAAAATGGATAGTTCACTTTATCTAATTTGGGATTAATCTTGCATACAATGTCCAAACTCATAGAACAACACCTTAACACAATGAATATGCATTAAATTATTGAGTGCAACTTGGTTTAAGGACCTGTAATCTACCCTAAAGCATGCTGAGTTCAAATTGCCAAGTTATGGACATGGAACTTGGTCATGAACAAAGTGGTTTTTTGCTATATTGTGAAATTCGATTCTCTCTAACCATGAGGTTGTTTGAGAAGTTATTGGACATTTTGGAAATCTTGGAATGTCTACTACAATCCATCTTTGAAATGCAAATTGAAATTCCAAGTGGAAGTGTATGGAAAATGGCCTTGAAGTGGGGTAGAAAACCTTGTCAAAATAGGTTAAAATTTCACTAAGTTAAAAATGGTTTAGTGCCCTTATTCAAAAAATTGTAACTTGAGATACAAGATTCAAATGAGAAAACTTTGTGAATCAAAGTTGTAGATTATGCAACAAGCTACAACTTTCATGTTTTGACTTTTGTTTGAATCCCAATGGATCTTGGTGAAAAAGTGGGGCAAAGTTGGGAAAAAATTAGGGTTTTTCATAACTTAGAAAAATTCTAAGTTATGAAAAATTCCATTTTAAACCCTAATTTGCATTTCTTGGTTTCTTGGTGAACAAGTTTCATGATTTGGCATGTTTTGATGGAAAATGAATCTTGACTCTTGATTTTGACCAAAAAGTCAAAGTTTGACTTTTCAGTATACAGTCAAAATTGATCAATTGACTGGGAAATTCAACTGTCAATCTTGTGTACTTGGGATCTTTTGAGTTTGTTGATTATGTCAAGATAATTCCATAGGGACCTTGAGTCTATGTGTGAGCTTGGTTTGCCATTGGCTAGGTCAAACAGTCAAAAATTGCCTTTGTGCAGTCAAAACCCTAAAAATGACCATTTTGCCCTTTTGGTGATCTGATCAAATTTCTTGGGGAATTGTGATCCAAACTTGATCAAATGGACCATATGAGTTTATAATGTTGATGTGGGTCAAATTTCATGAGGTCTGACTGTCAATTGGCCACAGTTGACTTTTTCCCCAATACAGTTGATTTTTAGGTCAACTGTCCAATTGACTGGGCAAAACTTGGAATCAGGACTTGAAACTTGATATGGGTAAACTTGGGAGTCCAATATGAGGCATGAAAGTCATCTTAGGCATTTTAGGTCAAAATCTCTGTGCAAACAAAAACCCTAATTTTGAGCCCACAATGCAAGGATAGGTCTTGAGCAGATGAAACCCTAACTGGATCTTGAGCTTCAAAGGCTTTGTGATAAGAAATCAATGAGAAATGGGAGGGAAAATTTTGGGGTACAACATGGCGTTTCCCCAGGAAGTCATATTTCTTTCCCCAGGAAGCCATATTGTTCTCCCCACAAAGTCATTTCTTTTTACAATCATCCATAACAGCAAGTAGCTTGTCTCTTTATTTCAGCAACTTGTACTTCCCCATAAAAGTCGACGTTACTTTTTTGCTATCTTCTCTATTAGTGGATAGTTTGCAGTTTGTTGTAAAATTACTCCAGTGGACGGCAAGAGTTTCAAGCTCGTAGAGATAGTTCATTGTGAAATATTTGCAAGTGGAGGTCTCTTTATTTGAGACAGCTTATGTATTACCCTTTCTAGGCAGAGTGCCTCGGTTAAAGAAGAAGTTGAGACCCATTCTAGGCGAAATACCAGAATTTTGGGGAAAACTTGTTATCTTTTTTCTACCCTCAGTGAACGTTGCTAGTTCATCGTCAGTGAATGAAGGTTCTATGATATATTCTCTTCCTACCTTCAGTGAAAGTTGGTAGGTCATCGGCAGTGAACATCGATGATTATTATCTTTTTGCTACCCTCAGTGAACGTTGGTAGTTCATCATTAGTGAACGGAGATGCTATGATATATTTTCTCTCTACCTTCAGTGAAAGTTGGTAGATCACCATCAGTGAAAGTTGGTGCTTGTTATCTTTTTGCTACCCTCAGTGAACGTTGGTAGTTCATTATCAGTGAACGGCGGTGCTATGATATATTCTCTTCCTACCTTCAGTGAAAGTTGTTAGGTCATCGGTAGTGAACATCGATGATAGTTATCTTTTTGCTACCCTCAGTGAATGTTGGTAGTTCATCGTCAGTGAACGGCGATGCTATGATATAATTTATCTCTACCTTCAGAGAAAGTTGGTAGATCACCATCACTGAAAGTTGGTGCTTGTCATCTTTTTTCTACCCTCAATGAACGTTGGTAGTTTAACGTTAGTGAATGGAGGTGCTATGATATATTCTCTTCCTACCTTCAGTGAAAGTTGGTAGGTCATCGACAGTGAACGTCAATTATTTTTATCTTTTTTCTACCTTCAGTGAACGTTGGTGGTTCATCGTCAGTGAACGACGATGCTATGATATTTCTTTTCCTTCTACCTTCAATGAACGTTGGTAGCTCACCGTCAGTGAATGATAGTGTTGTTATTTCTTTCCTCTTTCTACCTTCAGTGAATGTTGGTAGCTTCGACTTTTGTGGAAGTTGGTGTATCCTTTGACCATTTTACCATCCTCTTTAATTCAGGTCTTTTCGATCCACCAGTGATTTATTCTCCTGGTTGGGTTACTCTATTGTTTCTTCAATTATTTATTACATCCCTAATGGTGTTTTACGTCTCTTTGGTCTTGTTCATATGCATTTATGTTCATAAGCATTGCATAGAATTTTAGGGCCAAAAATAGGGTTTGTTTTATATTTAAGTATCTTCGATCGCGTCGACACAAAGATTTTTAACCTTTGTATCTCCGGATAGAAGAAACTTAAATAAGTGCAGCTGTAGTACTCCAATTTTCCCCCCTAAGACCCCTTCATCATACCATGTTGATTCCATCACAATAAGATCACATTAGGATTCTTAGTTACCCTCCCTATATTTAGATTTTCTCTTTGAGGAATCACCAAGCGCCTTGACTTGTGTCCTTTTGTGATCATAAATATTTCTTGTCTTGATTTCTTCTTTTAATTAATAAAATTCAATGTTTGTTTGTCTTGCTTGTTATCCATGTAGGTAAAGGCAATAAGATTCCGGAAGTTGCTCCAAGGGTTCATGAGTTTATTTCTATGCCCTAATTAATAAAGCTTGAGAAGTTCAAGCCTCACCATTGAATTTATTTTGGAAGGAATGGCATGGCAAGGTCATTTTGGTTCACCACATTTCAAGGTTACAAAATTTGGTTTAAAAGCACAAGGGATTGATTGGAGAAGTTGGCTTGCTTGGACAAGGCTTTGTTCCCATTGGTCACAAATGCATATTTCTCTCAATTCTCAATATATGGAAGTGGTTGTGGTTTCTATGAGTTTTCATTATCATCCTCAATAAATTATATTTACAAAGCATTTGTGTTGGTACAAAAAGTTTTTTCAAAATTGTCAAAGTTCCTCAAGGCATGTTTCTTGATCTAGGAGCTAGGGTTTTGAACTTCAAAGGAGTATATCTTGCTCATATTTTGGTATTTTTGAGTGATTCCAAAGACATAATTTTCTTCAAAGGGTTATCAACAAATCACTTCAAAAGTTCCAAGGAGTTTTCATGTGGAAGAAACTTGATGAAGAAGAAAGATTACAAGTCCTCCAGATGCACCCCCAATTTTCCATGTGTGACTTCGAATTATCATAACTTGGTCAATTTTTATCACCTTGAGCCCATTCTTTTTCCACAATGATATTTAGGATGTGGAATTTATGCCTTCTTTTATGTGCAAAGTGATAAAATGGATGGAAGCTGTCTTAAGGATACAAAAGATTATAGGTCATTTCATGATTTTTTGCCAACTTCAACAATTCATAACTTTCTCAATTTTTTTGAGATTTTGAATGGTTCAAGTTTCAAAATGTCATTCAAGAGGTCTGCTTCATGCCATCTTTTTTGGTTAAGAGCAAATTCGAAGTGGAAGGCTATGTTTGTATGCAAGACATTATAAGTCACTTTTGAAGAAAAATTTGAAATATTTCTAAGTATGGAAAGTCAACCCTTTTTCCCCAACTTTGACTCAATGCAACATTCAAATCAAGCATCCAAAACAAAAAGATTGGATGAGTTTTGGTGAAAATAAGATCACACTTCACTCGTACATCAAGTTTACACGAATTCCCTCCAAAATGCATCATTCACTCATCCTTTTAATTCCATTTTATTCTCTTATAAATACATGAACTATCCCATTCTTTTTCTCAAGCTTGGATAGCCGGAATCACCCTGCCAAACTTATTCCATAACTCAAAATTCGGCAAATTTGAAATCCATTCTCAAGCTTTTTTAAATCCAATTTTTTCATCAATTCACCTTCCTTGATCTTCCCCGAAGCTAACCATATAATTACATTCAAGAATTGTGCCTTATATTGCTCCATAGAAGTCTAGTTTCAGAGCTCTGCAAATCAACTTCAATAGGTAGATTCCTTTATCAATTATTCAAAACTTTGATATCATTGTGATGCTCTCATTTCCTGGTTCTACTTGCAACACTTCCTTTTTACTGGAAACACATTTTGACCATGAAATTTCAAATCCCTTTTCAAAACTTTCCTTCCAAATTGCTTGAGCTACAATTTACATAAATTTGGCGCGAGGGTGTGGTTGTCTTCGTCTTGAAGAGACGAAACGAATGGCATATGTCTGAGCTTCTGATTTTACAGTTTGAGATACCTGCAATTCACGTTGGCTAGAGTTTAAAGATGACCTACGCGTCATCTTCTAACCAATGATGGCACACCACTTGTATTTTTTGAAATATGATTTAATTATTGATCCTATGCATTATTCACTAATGACCATGATATGCACAGCGCACCAGATCCCTTGGATTTGATTACTAACACGTTTTGACTCTCATCCAATGGTCCACATTTTTTTACTTTTCTTTTCTTTTCTGATTTTTATATTTAATTGTTTTAAACTTCAAAAAGTCATAGAAAATTCATTTTAAGTCCAAAAAATTTGAAAAAATTATGTAAAATATTTTTGATTATTCTCTTTTTGATTTATACTTTTTCACAATTTAATTTTGTGTTTTGGTATTTTTTATAAATTTTCACTTTATTTGAATTGTTTTAAATGTTTAAAAATACTTTTGTGCATTTTTAAATTCTGAAAAAATTATGGGATGATCCAATGATATTGTGACAAATATTGGTGACCTCACTTATTTTTTTTCTTCTGAACTTTGTATCTTTTGTATCATTTTTAGTTTATTTTACTCATTTCTTTTAATTTAAAAAATAGTTGTTGACTTTAAAAAATCACCAAAATATTTATGAGATCATTTGAGTCCTTTTCTGATTTTTTATGGACTTACTTTTTATTTCTTGATCAATTTGAACATAGTTCATATTTTTCTCTTTTATTTTGATTTTAAAACTTTTTTAAAACCTTTTTTTGTATATATTAAATGTAATATTATTTTGTGACTATTTTCTGGCTGATCTTGGGTTAAATTTTTGATCATGAACTTTATTAACATCATTGGATCCATGGTGTTGAGTCTAACTCCATAAAAATGGATGAATGATTTTAATAATAGTTTGATTAAATTTAATTGAAAAATGGTTTGTATATTCTTTCCCATCCCTCTTCATCTCATCCCTTTCTTATTACACTAAGTGTTATTGGAGCATGATCCCTATATCATGTCTCAAAATAAATAGTGCATAGATTGCTATTGACCGGCCTCAAAATAGGTGCGACTTCTATATAAGTCCACTTACGATTGCTTAACATAACGCTAAATTTTGTCCTGATTCGAATAAATGATCATTTGTGGCCCAAACTTATGTTTTCAAGCCCAAGTATGTTAATTTGATCTCTTTGATCCAATAACCTTGAGATTCAATTGTGTGGAGGCTTTGGTTCTACCAAACCTCTAATCGATCTACAACACCTTTGGTCAACGCGGATCACTTAAACATTGTTAATCATTAAATGGTACTCATGAGAATTCCAAATGGATGATATACTTGACAAAAAGCAAATACAACTTGTTGTGTGGAGGCTTTGGTTCTACCAATACTCTAATGAGTTCCAAATACAAGTTTCAAGATGATCATCCAACTAACCACTAATCACTAATAATTGACTTTATCCTTTATTTTTATTATATGCCCCTTCATTTTTATGCACTATTTACTTCTAGCATTTACATTTCATGTCATTTTCATCTTTTCTCATTTGAATATTTACTTTCTTGTCATATTTATTTTTTCTCACTTGAGTTTTACTTTATTTTTTTTTAAAAACACCTAATAATCAACATAAACCCTAAAAATATTTAATGGTACCGTTACTGATTATTTGATTGGAGACCTTGTGACCTTATCTGATTATTTTGTCTGGAGATCTTGAGGTTTACCTCAAGGTATTGGGTAGTTTGTTTGTTTTTGTGTGCAGGTTATTGTGATTACACTCTTTGTTTGTAATATAGAATTCACCCGTATACAACCGTTACTCTGCCCAATTTTTGTTAAGACTTAATACACTTGAAGTTTGGTTCTCTCAAGAGGTCTAGTATCATTGCTTACTTGGTTTCAATCCAAAGAATGAGAATTCTACCTTGGCTCATAATGTCAAGTATTGGCTTTTTGTTGGTTAGATGGTTCTTATCCCTAGCTTTTTACTGTATTCTTTAGGATAGTCTCTTCTTCTCCTCCCATCTTCTTTAATTTCAAAAATCTTCTCCCTCCTTTTGAAAACTCTTTTTGTTTTAAACTTGAATCACTTTCATAATAAACTTGGACTTAGGTCCATGAATTTTCAAAACCTTTTCATGAATAAACCTCAATCAACTTAATAATACCTTGACATTTTTTGTGAGAAGACTAAAAGTCAATCAATCTCACTTCAAACCATTTTGCCACTTTGGCTTTATATTTTAAAACCTTTCTCAAAAGATTAGACTCTTGTCAATCTTTGTAGTGATGCAAACAACTATACTTCTACAAAATATAGTGAAGAGAGATATTTTCCACTTGGGTGTTGAGTGAGGAATTGTGGATTTTAAAATCCAAGCCATATCCTCCACTTTGAGATGATGCAAATTCTCATTTCTCATGATTGTGGGTAGTAAGTATGTTTTTCCACACAGAAAATGACGATGATGTCTTATCTAATAAAATCAATTAACATACTTATGTTTTAAAATCTTTAAAAGAGGAACTACGTGTGCCCTGATCCCCTATTACACGAAAGGTGGTATGTAGCCACTAAAGGTTCACAACCGCGGCGGGTGCAAAAATTATAAAAATATTTCTTCTCTCACCTCCACCATCTATTTTTATATAACATTTCATAGCCAAAATATACAGATTTTACAAAGAGGTTTCTGCGGAGTATCGTAGATGTTTAGGGTGCTAATACCTTCCCTTGCATAACCAACCCCCTTACCTTGAATCTTTCCCCCCTCTTTTGGGTTATTATCTCTTTTCCCATTCCTTTGGAAACAATAAAGCGCGGTGGAGATTTTTATTTTGATCTGTATAAGTCTAGTCAATCCCATGGCTTAGTCTTAAACATTTTTACCACTACAGAAAAATGGAGACTTCACTGGGGAAAGATTGACCTCTTGCTGATCCATCCCTAAGTGGGTTGATCCTATCTTTGTCTATATCTATATATGTGTTATTGTTGTTTATGTGTTATATTATTTGTTGTATATATGTTTGCCTGGATTTTCCAGGTTTTCAGGGTGCTTGTGATTACTCATAAGTCCTATACCCGGACTTGGGCAAACTTTAAGATAGGACGGGCGGTATAGTCATGTTAACTTTAAGGGAGTAATCCCAAAAAAGAAGGCATGAGATCCCCCACTCGGTGGAGGCCCCTTTGACTGTAGTGTCATTTACCGAGTAATCGGGAAGATGTTCTGCTTTCGACCTGGGAGTCTGCTGAAACTGAGGACCGTAGAATACCAAACCCATCTTGGCCTTTTAGGTGTAGTGCGGAAGCTATGATGGAGTAATCCAGAAATAGTTGTCACGCGATACTATGCTCGGATGAGTTTTTCTTGAGAATATTACTAATTACTGAGTTAATCGGGAAGTTGGTAATATCCGAAGGAAGGATGTGGACTCTAGGAACCTCTAGAACCTTGTTTGACATGTGATAACTTTTAGAACAATACCTTATGGGTAGTACCTTCGACCTCATGCTCGTGACATTGAACCTATGAACCCTATATGTGTGATCTTGTGTGTGATTGTTGTATCATGCATCCATGCATTCATAAGCATATGTTGAATAGATCTTATTTCAAGAGATTTAAAAAGTTGACCATTTGTGAAAATCTCAGGTACCTTTTAATCATGGATTCTAGAAAGAGAAATACCGGGAAATACAGTTTCAAAGATCTCAAGATAGATGAGTTGGTCAGTCTAATTCCCGATATCGAGTATTATGCAGACTTTCGGAAGAAGTATGGATCCATCATTCCTCTCATAAAGCTAAATACGAAGTGGGTATTCTCTCGACCTTGGTCCAGTTCTATGATCCGATGTATCGTTTCTTTACTTTTCCCGACTATCAGTTGATTCCCACACTGGAGGAGTATTCTTATCTGTTGGATTTACCTATTACCAATCGTGTTCTTTTTACTGGTTTAAAGGGTGAGCCAAAACCATATGAGATTGCTGCTATGATTCATTTGGGGATGTCTGAGGTGGAAGCCCATATGACTACTAAGGGAGGGATTAGAGGATTACCAACTCATTTCTTATTAGAGAAAGCTTGTTACTTTGCCAGGATGAAGAGTACAATCGCTTTTGAGGCCATCTTTGCTCTACTTGCTTACGGGTTTTTCTTATTTCCTAATATGGATAAGTTTGTTGAAATTCATGCTATTAGGATCTTCATTATTGGAAACCCAGTTCCTACCTTGTTGGGTGATGGTTATTACTCTATTCATCTTCGGAATTCTTATCATAGGGAATGATTATCTGTTGCACGCCCCTGTTGTATCGGTGGTTTATCTCTCATATGCCTCAGTCTGATGCTTTCTCAGATGTCAGGAAGGAACCCCGTTGGGCTCCTAAGATCATGACACCTACTCACTCGGATATTGATTGGTATCATCAAGCTTACAAGGATATAGAGATTTTTAAAAGTTGTGGTAGTTTCCCCAATGTACCTCTTCTTGGTACAAAGGGAGGAATTAACTATAACCATGTTCTTGCGCAGCGACAGCTTGGTTATACGATGAGGGATAAACCAAATAGTATTCATTTGAGTAGTTTCTTTATAAAGGAAGTAAAAGACCATAGGGAAGCTAGGGAGCAGATTGCGAAGGCCTAACATCATGTTTATAAGAAGAGTAGGAAGTATTTGGGACCTAGGGGTGTTGTTTCTTTGGAGCCATATCTTCAGTGGGTCCAAACGAGAGCTATTCGGTTGAAGATGTAGTATTCCCGGGAAACACCTATGCCCAATCTATTTGTGAAGACCACTCCTCCGCTATTAGATGATCTAGAAGAGCTGCAGCTTGCTTTGGTCAGGATGCAACAAGAAAGTGACGCTTGGAAGAACAAGTGCCAAACTTTAGAGATTTCCTATAGAGCAGACTTGAAGGAGAAAGATGACTTGATTGAGATCCTTGAAAGTCGGGTTGTAGAGACCATAGAGAGGCAAGGGGATTTATTTTCTCCTAAGCCTCAGTCAAATGCTATTAGCTCACTCCCTGATTCAGGTGATTGGAAGGAGGTTGCCATCAGATATGCAAAAGAAAACCAGAGGTTGAAGTCTCAAATTGCCAGGTTTACGGGGAAGCGCCAGCGTATAGAGTGATCTCCATCAGTTTTGCTTTTCGGGGTTTTTAGATTTTTTTTTGTACTTGGGATCATTGAAACTTGTAATCCATTTTGGAGTTGTTATAATAAAAAATTTTAGTATTTCAAATGCGTTATTACTTTGATATTTACAATATGTCCATAAATTTTAAATCCCTTGAAATATTAAATAAAAAAATAAAGTCATGTGCATTGCATATTGTTGTACCCCAAAATTTACCCTCTCATTTCTCAAAGGATCACCCTGGACCCTCAAGTTTGCTTCCATCCAATTGCAAATCTGAAATTACAAATTTTCCAAGAGGATTGTTCATAAGGGCAAAATGGTCATTTACACACCAAAGAAGTCAAACTATGACTTTTGAATCAAAAATCAAGTTCAAAGAATCATATTTCATTAAGACATGAAATTGGTTCATCAAAAATCAGAAGTCAGAAGTTACTTTGAAAAAATCAAATTTTCTAAACATTTAGGTTGCATGCATCTGTCTGCCTAAGTAGGGGGTAAATCAGTTCAGAACTTCTTGAAGAAATTAGAACTCAGAATTAGGATTAGCAAATTCAGATCTGCCTCTGATTTATAGTTCTGATATTTCTTGTTTCTGAAACACTATGACACTTGCCATACTGTCATATGCACATCTTCTGTTTTGTTGAGAAATGACCAAGTTGTAGATGTTCTGACTAGCATGGAGAGGGAGACCAAGTTCTGCCAGTGGTATTAGAACTTCTGAAATCTACTTTGTTGCCAGTGGTATCAGAACTTCTGAAAAGTACCTCATTCCCAGCGGACCCAGAACTTCTGACTTTACCCATTTTTCACTAACATGATATCTGTTTTGCAGCACACCAGAGTCAGAACTTCTGACCTCCTTTAGTCAGCAATACGCTTATTCTATTTTTATTTTTCTCACTATTTTTGCTAATACTTTCTATTTCATTAATCAAAAAGACACCAAAAAACACTTTTTTATTTTTACATGCTTCATATTATTTCTTAAAACAAAAGATCAAAAATATTTTCTTAAAATAAAACAAGTCCATTTTATATTTTTTGTACATTCTTATCCATTCAATATGGTTGTAATAATAATTTAGGATTTAATTTTATTTGCAACCCCCATTCATAAATATGTACCCCGATCCCCCCTAATGATTGTAATAGCGTAGGATATTTACTTTCCGCACTTTTATCGCTTTTAAATATACTGTATAGTAATTAGGCGTGCATGGCAAGATTCAAAAATCAATCACTAGATAACCCTAATCAAAGGCTAAAATGCATGCAATCAAACACACTATTCACACATGCACCCCTAGGGTAATCTCACTTGTTGCCTATCGGAAAAATAGTCATGTCCCTCTAACATGGGCGTTTTAGAAAAGACCCTCGATAAAAGATCGTAGTCCCTCGATGACCCTCGATGTTGCCTTTGATAAACGATCTAGTCCCTAAAATGACATTGCTAAAACGTCCTATGGGTTGCCTTCTATGACTATACAAACATCCCATACCCGTCCCTTCACATCCAACGATGGGGCTTCTTACCAAATCAATGGTAAGATAGCCACATCTAAAGGAGAAGGAAAAGCACATTTAAGACCTTTTGAGTAGGTAGATTCGCTCCTACTTACTCGCTTGCTCACAACAAAAACATTTTATACACCAAACACTCTCATTTTGAAACACTTTTGGAAACAACACTTTGTACGCGTACTTATAGAAACGAGAGCCATTACAAAGGAAACCCTTTTCAAAATCACTTTCAAAAACACATCACACAAACACCTCTTTGAACTATTTTCAAAACAAACACTTTGTATGCGTTCTTATAGAAACGAGAATCATTACAAAGTTACATTTTCAAAATACTTTCAAATCCCACATCACAAGCACACATTCAAACAAAAGCAAGTGATCTAGCGAGTAACTAAGAGCCCATGGAAAACCATGGATGAAAAGGGTGCTAATACCTTCCCTTTTCATAATCTACCCCCCGAACTCAAGAAAATATCTCTAAAGGTCTTTCATGTGCTTTTTCACCTTTCCTATTTGGATAAAAGAAAAGTCGGTGGCGAC
Organism: Vicia faba; assembly: GCA_948472305.1. NCBI lineage: Eukaryota > Viridiplantae > Streptophyta > Magnoliopsida > Fabales > Fabaceae > Vicia > Vicia faba. The sequence goes on along the minus strand of CATIWC010000329.1, from coordinate 177,482 downwards.
TCTTGCTAAACCGCAACATTTGCGAACACAAACGCAAAACCTCAAGTCAGTTCTCCCACCGTATCACACATATCATGCATCATATTGCACATATTCCCTATATTTGTTATGCATATCCAGGTGTCTTACCATGCTTCTTTACTTCGTTCAACAAGTTGACTCATCACTATAACACTCGGGATAATTTCAGAAAGAAGATGGACAACTTAGAACAAGAGAATCCCGAGCTGCGCGAGGAGTTTTGTGCTTTGAAAGCCGACATGCTCAAAATCAGCCACCGAGTGTTCAACCTCAACCAGACAGGGCTACTGCTGAAGCTCCGACTGTTCCGGTATCTGCTACTCCAGTTGTTGTTCAAAATTGCATACCTCAAGGTTACCCTTGGGGAATGCCAGAGAATTTTGCGCCTGAAAGTTTCAACCTTGGTCCTCAAGATACTCTAATTGCTCAGACTATTGTTACTCCGACACCTCCTGTGGTGCATGCTGCTCCTGTTGCACCTCCTTCGATTAATATGGTTCCGTTTGTTAACCATGATGTATGTCGTCCTTTCCCTCCACCGAGTGAAGACTTGGGTCTTTATGATAGAATGGATGAATTTCAAGAGCAGAGAGATGAAGGCCCTCAGGGGAAAAGATCTATTTGGGCAGAATGTGAATGAGTTATGCTTGGTCCCAAATGTTAAGATACCTGCTAAGTTTAGGGTCCCGGAGTTTGAGAAGTACAAGGGAAACACTTTCCCTCGTGCTCATCTGGTAATGTATGTAAGGAGAATTTCTACCCATACTGATGAATAGCTTCTGTTGATTCACTTTTTTCAGGATAGTTTGACCGGTGATGCGCTGAAGTGGTATATGAGTTTGGACAACGTCAACATACATACTTTCAATAACTTGGGAGAAGCGTTCATCAAACAATACAAGTACAACATGGACATGGCGCCTGGCCGTGATCAACTTAAGGCCATGGTTCAGAAAGACAGGGAATCGTTCAAAGAATATGCACAGAGATGGCATGAGGTAGCTGCCTAAGTGATTCCTCCCATGGAAGAGAAGGAGATGACTAAGATTTTCTTGAAAATGTTGGGTACTTTCTACTACAAGAGGATGGTAGCAAGTGCACCAAGTGACTTTACTGATATGGTAGGAATGGGTATTCGCTTAGAAGAGTCTGTTAGAGAAGGTCGTTTAACGAGAAGTGAAAGCTCTGGAGGTGTGAAGAAGCCATCTTATGGGTTTACCAAGAAGAATGAAGGGGATGAAAATGCTGTTATGCAAGAGAGGAGGGTTAATACTCCTAGAAGGAATTATCAGCGTCATCAGCAAGTCGCCTCAGTTACTCCAGTTATGGGAGTAGCTCCAACTATCGTTTCTTATCAGAGATCATCCCAGCAGGGGAATCAAGGGTATAATCAGAGAAGGGAGAGTTATGACCCTATTCCTATGAGCTATACAGAGTTACTACCGGTATTGATTCAGAAGAAGTTGGTTCAGACCCGACCACCTTCCACTGTACCATCACTGTTGTTGTGGTATTACAAGGCAGACCAAACATGTGTTTTTCATCAGGGGGCACCAGGGTATAATGTTGAGAATTGTTATCCTTTGAAGACTGAAGTGCAGAAATTGGTAAAGTCTGGTATTCTATCTTTCAAACCATCAAGTAACTTCTGTTGTGATGGGAAAGAAAATAGTAATCCCTGAAGATCTTATTGCATGTTTGATAGGTCATGACGGCGGAGGCATTCGTTGCAGTGACATGGCAGATAAATGCTTTGACCTAACAAAGATTTCAAAATAGATTTTTTCTTCTGGCCAACCATCAAACAAAATCAAAGATCTGAAATACTACTTCAGAATTTAGTCAAAAATCATCTTGGGCTGCATCAACCACAGAAAACCCACAAGTTCTCCAGACTATATCAACATTGATCAGCAATTTCTTCTGTACTTCATAGCAACCAAGGAAAAGGTTAATCTTTCTCATCTTCTGTTTAATCATCTGAAGACCAGTGTCAAAGAGACTAGAGAAGAAGAAAGGACAAAGAGGGATTGGATACCTATGGGCAGGATAATATCAGATATTCTGACGAAAAATAGACTGGTAGAATATCTGACTGAGGCTCAACAGGTCAGCACTCTAGAAGAATGTGCTGGTAAACCCCTAAATGCGAAGAATATGAAGAAAATGAAGATCATTGACACCATCAAGAAGGATCCAACAGTAACAATAAAGGAAGTCATCAAAACTAGAAGAGTACCAGGCTCTAATTCACAGAACAATTTCCAGCTGCAATGTAAGTTTCTTCTAATTTTTATCTCATTACTTAGGCATTGTTAGGCTTGTATTTTGAAAGATACAATGTAGATATCATGACTCTGATTCTGTACATATTTATAGATTTCATGTATATGGCCTAAGTAGAGATAATTTCAAATCATAACTTCTTGAGGAAATTAGGGTTCAGAATTAGGATTAGCAAAATTCATGCTTGCTTCTGATCTACAGTTTTGATGCTTTGTATTTCTGAAAACATGATGAAATTTGCTATAACTTCTAGGTTTGCATTTTCCATTTTTATTAAGAAATGACTAAGTTGCAGATACTCTGACTGGCGTGGAGAAGGAGATGAAGTTCATCATCAGAACTTATTTTGTAATATATGTTTATGTTTTTGCTTCTAGTACCTGATGTATAGCCACCCCAATGGTAGAGAGCGTGTGCCTAATGCATTAGTGTTAAGGGTCCGAGTTCTAGCCCCAGAAACACCTTTTTATGTTTATTTCTTGACATTTTTCCCCATTATTTGTCAAACATTGATCCTGGACCAGAACTTCTAGATAAACCCCCTTCAGTTGATTGTCAAAATAGTGATCCTGGAACAGAACTTCTAGATGTTCCCATCTAACAACATTGACACCTCACGGACCCATTATTAGAACTTCAAGCTTTCCAGTAACACTAGAACTTATAGGTTTCCAGCTGCATTAGAACTTCTAGAATTTCTCAACAACTAGAACTTATGACCTTCCAATAACACTAGAACTTATAGACTCCCTCAGCAACCACAACTTCCAATCTTCTAGTAACACTAGAACTTCTAGGTTTCCAGTTGCATCAGTACTTCTAGGATTTCTTTTGTCCCCAACAACCCCAGAACTTCTGGATTTCCCCATTTTCAGCTAACACTTTCTTTCTGATTTGCAGTGCACCAGAGTCAGAACTTCTGCTCTTTCTCATATCTCTATTCTTTCAGCCATGCGCTGACTCTAACTTTTATTTTCTTCTTTTCATTAGTCAAAAACACCAAAAATATTTTATATTCATACACTTTGCTTCATTTCTTTTAAAACAAAAAGACTAAAAATAATTTCTTAAGTAAATTTATTTCTTCTCTTAACCAAAACAAAACAAATCTATTTTACATTTAAATTCTTGTACATTATTTCAATATGGCTGTAATAGATAATTAGGACTTTAATTTCTTGCAATCCCCTAATGATTGTAATAGCGTAGAATATTTACTTTCCGCAATTTATCGTTTTCATATAAATGCTAGTAAAGTAGGATTTGTATGGAAAGATAAAATAAATCTTAGAAAACACTAATCCAAGATAAACCAAACATGAAATACAAACACTATTCACACATGCACCCCTAGGGTTAACTCCATTTGTTGCCTTACGAAAAATGATCATGTTATGCACGTGAGATGTCTTAGCAAAAACAAGCAAAATACAAGATCATATTCCCTCGATGATGCTTCGAATGTTTCCTTTCAAATGATCTTAGTCCCTCAAGAGAAATGCTAAGATATCTCACAACATTGCTATCATGACTATACGATGACCCACACCCGTCCCTTTACATCCAAAGATAAATCTTCTTACCAATCAATGGTAAGATAGAAACATCTAAAGGAGGAGGAAAAGAACAAAGACTTTTGTGTAGGTAGAAACGTTCTTAGTTGCTTTCTCATTTTCACTTATAAACACATTTTAAAACGCACCAACACTTTCCATGAAATATTTTTAAAAGTCCAACACTTTGTATACATTCTTATAGAGACGAGAATAATTACAAAGTTTTCCTAAACGAAGGCTCTTTTCAAAAATACTTTCAAAAACCACCACAAAGCACACTTTCAAACAAAAAGCAATGATCTAGCAAGCAACTAAGAGCCCATAGATAATTATGGATGAAAAGGGTACTAACACCTCCCATTTTCATAATCTACCCCCCGAACTCAAGAAAATAATCTCAAAGGTCTTTCTTGTTCTTTTCACCCTTTCCTTTATTGGATAAAAGAAAAGTCAGTGGCGACTCTTACTATCCACAACAATTGCAATCAAACGCAAAACATCCCAAGTCAGTTCTCCCACCATGTTACACCAACACTGGCCTAAAGTTGATAGCTTGGGAATCAAGTAACTTTTGTACCTTGTGCTTAAAAGCAAAGCAATTTTTAATGTTCTAGCCTTGTGCTCCAGAGTGGAATTCACATTGAGCATTAACATCAAAATTTTATGGTAGTCTTTCATGATTAATATTAAAAATGTGCTTCTCAATCAATTTTAGCTAGAGTAGTCGAGGTAGCAGCTCAGTATAAGACATGGTAAATGCATCAAACTTTCTCAAAGGTTATCTCAACTTCAGCTGCTAATTACCCTGACATGGTGCGTAGGCTTGCTGTTATGGTGCTGTAGTTGGGATAGTTACAGCGGAAACCAGGTGACTTGGCTCTTGATAAGCCCTGCCATTTCCTTTCCATGTGTACGTCGCATTGGAGTCTCCTTCCTTTTTATTTTGGAAGCCATCAAAAAATTACTTTGCATTACCAGCATTGTCACCAGAAACAACAGTCTGAATCTTCCCTATCTTGATTCTGACCTCGATCCTTTCACCATAAGTCACCATTTCAACAAAAGTATCAAAATTACCACAGGCCATATAGTAATGCCCCTATAAAGCGTACTGGTAAACATGTCAACCATTTCTCTTTCCATCACAGGAGGCTGGACTCTATCCGCCATCTCGCGCCACCTTTGTGCATACTCTTTAAACGACTCCTTCTAACCCTATGTCAGATCCTGCAACTGAGTCCTAGTAGGTGCCATGTCATTGTTATATTGATATTGCAGAATGAAAGCTTCAGACAACTCTCTCCAACTATGAATATGAGAGCTTTCTAGCTACATATACCAATCCAAAGGACCACCAACCAAGCTGTCTTGGAAAAAGTGCATGATCAGCTTCTCATTACTAGAATACATTGACATTCTCCTATAGTTAGACTTGATATTTTTCTTAGGACAGAAGACGCCTCTGTACTTGACAAAATCCAACACTTTGAATTTTGGAGGAATCTTCACTCCGGGGACTAATCGAAAATGAGACATATCGAGACCCATAGCTCCTTAATTTTCAGAAGCCCGCATACGCTCCTCGAGCATACGCAACTTCCTATCAGCTTCGGTGGTTTCTTCATGATTATAAAACCAGTCATCATAATTATCATCTTCAAGAGGTTGAACCGGTACTGTAACACCTCTTCCGATTTGTGGGTGAACAAAAGGTTATTCATTGTTCTGAAGAGGAGGAGTGGGTGGAGGTAAATTTCCTACAACTTGAATCACAGAGGTACCCTGGTTGTTGCCGACAGGATTACCAAGGTTTACACAAGGACCACTCCCAAGATTAACAACATCATTACCATTCAGATTCTGACCACCCGGATTAACAGCAAGGTGATTTCTAGCATCTCCCAAAGGAGGCTTCAGAGTTTCATTCCCTTCATTTGTAGTTGCAATAGGTCTCATAATTAGATCCCTTAGCACTTCCTGACCTCGATCCATAGTATGAATAATATCCATCAATTGTTCAACACGAGTGTCCATTTAGACACCCAGAGCAGCTAGGTCAACTTCTATCTGTTCCATTTGTATTTTCGAATTACCCCTAGTGTTGTACCAGTGAGAGTTTGAAGTTACAATCTCTGAAAAGAACCAGATCAAAAGTAGGAAGACCTACTAGAACCACCTGTTATGATGAGATATGAGTGAATGCATGATTATGCATATAATGTTTTACCATTTCCAGGAAAACCCTAGATTTTTCATCAAGAACAAAAGGAAAAAAGATATAAACAAATCATCATTAAAGAAAGAGACTACTCATATCATGAAATAAACATCCATACAAAAGATAGTTTCTCAAAACAAGTTCATACAGACAAAACCAAAAGGATCCCGTCCAAAAAATCCGATGATGATCTTACTACAAAAAGATCAATAATACTGAGAACTGTCATCAACTCCCACATGACTAAGAGGACCCAAATCCATCAGAGTCTCACCTCTGTCCACCAATTGCGCTTTGAGCTTTTCCAGTTCTTCTTTAGTTTAAGTCAACTGGATAATTTTTTCCTTCATTCGGGCTTCGACTTCTAGCTTCTGATCATCTTTCTCTTTGAGTTGAATATTGAGTTCTTTAAATTTGTTAGTCAACTCGTCTATCTGCACTTGTTGGCTTTGTACATGCAGTTCGAAAACCTCTCGCTGCTTACAAATCCTCTTAGTCTTGGCTTCCTCCTCTCGGAGCTTTTTCTTCAAAGTCCTAACTTCTTCTCTGTGACTCGCTTTCAGCTTATCCTTGGACAACCAGAGTCTTTCAGTCTGCTGCTGAATTTTCACGAGATCTACTTGAACTTTTCCTACCACTTTTGCTTGAGTAGTATGGGAACATTCAACTCCTGGCTTATACAGTTTTTCAAGCAAACCATGATCTTCCAACAATTTTCCTTTCATTTTGGCTTCGTGAAGCATTTTCTTCCTTTCATGCAAAGAAAAGGAAAGCTCTATACTTATCTCTTCCTTTTCTGATTGCAACTTGATACTTTCAGCTTTGACCTTCTTATCAGAAACTTTAGAAGAATTCTATACATGTTTCTCTTGTCTGTCCAATTACCTTTCACATCACTAAGGTTCAAATAAAGAGCCTTAGTGATAACTTCATAATCAGGAACCTCAGGTGCACAGGCGAAGGGAATATGACTTGTGATCTCAATGCCAAGGATGAAAGCATACTCTTTAAGTGTTGGTGCAAGTTGATAGTCCTGGAAAGTGAAACAGTGCAATTGCGGATCATAGAGCTCTAAAAGCGACACCGTAGCCCATTTCTCATACTCAATACTCAGCAATGTCAACAGATTCCCATAAATATCTATGAAAATCTCCTCATTCAGACCATTCACAAGAGCTCTCACTTTTCTTAAAAGGGTAAGAAAAAAGCCACAAAACTGGTAACAAAAGGTCTTCCTAAGCATCTCTTTGCCCATATATGTGTTGTTCTCCATTCCTGATGAAAATGACAACTTCAGAATATCCTGGAAATGATATGCATATGCCAGTTAGATCTTTTTATATAATTTTTTTTACAAAAATAAAAATAAAAATGCTATGATGTAAGTGACATGATACGGGATCAAAGCTTCCACAACACTGGGTACTTACCGTGCTGTTTCTAAATATGCCAAGAATACCAGAATCAAAAGTTCATAACATATACCACAAGTAACACATAATCACCAACAGAAGTCCAGAACATGACCAAAAGAACCACATAGTCACAAACGGTACCTGTAAGATCAATCCTTCCGCACTCACAGGTGAAGTCTAGGTTAGGGTAAGGTCAGAAGGTAACTCAGAGTCTTGAGTTTTTCTGAAAATACTATCATCGTTACACCTACGTGATAATGATAGTACCTCACTTGAACCTCATCTAAGCATGGCACACATGACCGCACTAGTAGGACCAAGGTCTAGTAGCCTTCATGTCTTCACTCTATTCCTATGTGTTCCTAAGATTTTACAACTTTGGCCTGGGTATTGAGCCTTTTACCTCATAGTAACACCCACCTAACAAGAAACACATAAGATCTAACACAACAATAATAACGAGTATATGGAAAACAATAAAATTCAAGTCATACATATGCTCAGATAAACTTGTACAAACGAGTAAGCTATAATGTATAAATATAAACACCCAACGAAAACAAAACAATAAAAGCTAGGATTGACTCCGGGATGGAGCAACAATTGGTCAATCTGTCCTTAGTGAAGTCGTCAGCTAAAACAACCGGCGGAAAATCATCGAGAGAAAATTAAGGAATCTGCCATCGAGTATTTATTTATCCCACAGGAAGGGAAAGGAAAATCATTAAAGAAAAACCTGAGAAGGGAGAAATCACGATCTTGCAACCAAGAGATTGGGTAAGGGAGTTGATTACACAAGGGGAAGGTATTAGCACCCATCACATCTGTGGTACTCCATGAGATCCACTCTTGTTGTTCTAATGAAAGAGTGTGTTCTATCTAAAGCTTACGAGTTAAGGAGATAAATGCATGTATGCAAAGTGTATATACAAAGAAAAAGGTTTTATTAGTCGTGCCCGCCGCGGTTGCAAACCTTTAGTGCCTACATACCATCCTTCATGCAGTGGGGGATCAAGGCACTCGTAGTTCTCCTCAAACATTTTGGTTGGTTGCATGTTTTTTATGGATAATTCCATGTTTTCATCCTTATGGTTAGGACTGAAATTCATTCTTGGCGTTGCAGCTCATAGGGAGACTCATGCTCGACCCCTCGCACACTTAGCATTTCCAGGTGGCTCGAACTTGAAACAACACATCCTTATTGAAAAGGTTTTAAAAGAAAAAGTTCGAAGACAAAAAGATTTGCATTGGTTCGTATTTTTTGTTTATGAAAGAGTTTGCGATTTAAACTGTAATAAAGTTCGGAAGTGAAAATAGAGCAAGATTTAGTCTAAACCGATTTGTTGTACCCCACAAGACTCAACTGGATACGATTGATATCTTCCTTTATTAATTGTTTTGAGTTTTCTTAAAGAAAGAAGTTTTTGTTTTAATAATGCAAAAGGGGAATGAAAAATGCTAAGGGAGACTAACAATCCTAAAGTTGTCATGTAATGGTGGTCCTAAAGTTTGGATAACAAAGGGAAACATCTACCTAAGTTAGCATGCATGGATTACAATTCTAATGCCTAACACGCATCGGAAACGAAACGATTGCATCCTAAAGGTACATGAAAAGGGCTAAAGAAAAAGCACAAACATAAGTACAATAAAAAAATTTGAAACAAATCCAAAAAAGAAATAAGGTGAGAGCTAGTAACAAACAATGAATCCAATGAACTTCAAAGTGGGAGTAAGTAACTCTTTCCACTTGATTTTCTCAAGCACTGGTATCGAGTAACAACTCGAAGCATACACGTTTAAAGAAAGGTTAGATAACATATTCAAAACAAATGATAAAGTGTGGGGGTTAGTTACAAACCCTTTTCCATTTTATTTGACTCAAAGGAAAATAATAAGCCTGGTTCAAAGCATCAATGTATAATGCAGGCTAAGAATGACCAACAAGCTTGAAATTGTGGGGGCCGACTTCGAGCCCTTACTCCACTTATTGACTCCATAGAAAGCACAAAGTAAAAGGGAAATGGGAGGGGAGTGGGATTTTCCTTCGTCGATGCCTTTTGCACACAAACAAACATAAACATTGCCTTTGTCAAGGACTTTTAAACAAAACAATATGCACGAACAAAATTGCCTTTTAAAGGTCTTTAAACAGATTTTTCCACCGAAAGTAGGGACTCCCAATCGTGCATCTATATTCCTACTTCTCATTAAAAGGAAAAGAAAAGACAATGCAGAATCAAAATAGCATAAAAAAAATACCAAACGAACAATAATGTTCGTAGCAAAGCGCAAAGCAAAGAAACCTGGCGGTCTTCGTGCAAGCTTCCCCAAGAAAAATAGAAATAATCAAAAACGATATCAATATAAGAATCAAGACATCACCGTGTGAGAATAAATCGCATGCAGAAAACACATCACATTAAGATGATCTCCCTTCACAAAACAACTTTACACAAGTACAACATAATCCTCAAATCGCATATTACGCGAATACTCCTTCGAAAGCTTGCACAAACTCAACAAACAGGTTATCAATAACAAGGAAGCATAAGCACGACTCGAGTATCAAGTCACAACAAAACAATGATATTTAATTGCAAGGAAATCAAGTACAAATAAGCATCGTAACATGGAAATTAAGATCGGGAAGCAACATCGTTATCTCAAGAACAAAGTAAAAAGTTGATCTAAAATCGTCAAATCTCAATGAAAATTTCAAACAAACACCAAGAAAGCTTACTTGTGCATAAAACAATAATTAAATTGCACATTTATGCATACTTACCGACTTCGGGCAGCACTACATCCAATCACAAAATTACTCAAAGAATTGCATCGAAACCGATAAACTTCAACATCAATGTTCAACAAGTGCACAACTATGCTCAAGCATGCATTAAAAAACAATTAAAGAGATATTTTTAATGCATTTGTAATATCTGGAAAGTAACATGTACATGAGGCAATATAAATCAAAATCGAGTTTGAAACTCACAACTGGATATATCAAAAATATTTATCGATTCAAGTAACGTTGTTAAGAAATTACAAAGGCATTGCAATCATTAATTCAAACCAAAGCATTGATTCCAAGCATATAAAAAAATCATTCAGCACATAAATATCAATTAATCAATCCGCAAATAGTAATCAACTCATGAAATTCAACAATTATGAATAATTATTGAATCAAAATCAAGCTTTAACGCATAAAATAAATAATCAACAACAAATCATCGCGTCGATATTTTTGAGATTCAAACAATTAAGGAAAAGTTCATCCGATTCCACAATTTTCCATAATTATAAATCTCAAGAATCAATTAAACTCAACAATTCAATTAAATTCAACTCACGCAAGGTTAAATTAGCACTTAATTCACAAAATGAATTATTCAATTAAGCACTTAAATCAAGTAAGTCTCAAGAATTATTACCAAATCACGTTAAGAAGTGAATCGGATGAGAGATCAGAAGAGGAAGCGCGACCGAAACACGAATGGAGGGAGGCTGGAGCTTGGTTGCAAAGACAGAGAGAATGGTTGCGGAACATCTCGATCAGCAAGGAGGATCGGCCGGTCGGTCGCTTGGAGGCGGGAGGGTGGTCTGTTGGAAGAGAAAGTAGATCAGAGAAAGAGAGAGGGATGTCGGAGGTGAGGAGAGAGAGGAAGAGCTCTTGAGTTCTTGAAATTTTTGAGAGAGAACTTTGGAGAGTTTGAGTGATTTTTATGAATAATGGAAAACAGTTCTTTTTAAAATTGAATTGAAGCAATATATAGTGAAGCTCTTATGACTTGTTTGGAAAATGATATAAAATGAACCACAAAGTGAATCCCTTTTGAAATTTAATTGAAGTAATATACAATTGTGATTTTTACAATAATGAGAAAATTGAGACAGAAAACCCACTATTTCGGGTTGCGCCGCTTTTTTAGATTATTTTCATGTATGCTTTGGGAAATGAGCCACAAACCATAACTTTAGGAACATAATTCAAACCCTACTTTTGAAGAAGTTATATCTAACACAATTTGTGACATCGTGCCATAAGAATCGTCCCAAACCGATAAAAATCAAAAAAGTTTTGAATTTTGCATAACATTTGACCAAAAATCCACTCCAGCATGTGATTTTCATCGTATTTTGCAATTTTCGAGATCTTTTTCATAGAACTGGCTTTCAAGTTGAACATATGAAATGGATAGGATGCCAAGACGAATCCAATGTCCAAAGACCCACTTAAAATATTTTTCCAGTCAAAAGTTATGAATTTTTTAACATAAACTACGAAATACTAATTTTCAGTCGAAACTGTTTAAACCACTTGAAATGATCGAATTTTTATGCAATCGGAAACATTATAGAACACCTGAGATCTTGGCATGATGATGACTTGATGAATCACTGATTGAGTAGCTTGGAAAATAATATGTAGCGCACTTAAATCTCAAAAACCCTGAGTTTTTGCTTTGTTGTACTTCCTGACGGAACAATTATTTTTTGTAGCCTGGCGTGGCTAAATTCCTTGATCCTGTAACCATGGAATCAATGATATGGATGCATGAGCATGTTAGAAAGATAATCCAATTAGGGTTAAACTGAAGAGGGAGAATTTTGGGGTGCAACAACTATATGTTTAAACTTTTTAGATTCCAAGGTTAAAAGTGACTAATTACACCCTTGCTTCAATTATATTCATTTGACAATTAATGCATATTGTGATACGGTGGGAGAACTGACTTGAGGTGTTTTGCGTTGGTGTTTGCAAATGTTGCGGTTTAGCAAGAGTCGCCACCGACTTTTCTTTTATCCAATAAGGAAAGGTGAAAAAGCACAGGAAAGACCTTTAGAGATGTTTTCTTGAGTTCGGGGGGTAGATTATGAAAAGGGAAGGTATTAGAACCCTTTTCATACACGGTTTTCCATGGGCTCTTAGTTACCCGCTAGATCACTTGCTTTTGTTTGAATGTGTTTTCTGTGATTTTTGAAAGTATTTTGAAAAGGTGCCATTGTTTAGGCAAACTTTGCAATGATTCCCGTTCGTAAGAATCTATGAAAAGTGTTGAGCTTTTGAAAATATTTCAAGTCTTGAAAAGTGTTTTGAAGATGTTTTGAAAGTGTATGTGATTGTTTTGAAAATAGCAAGGATATTTGTTTTGAGAGTGAGCAAGTAACTAAAGTAATCTACCTACACAAAAAGGTTTTAGATGTGCTTTTCCTCCTACTTTAAATGTTGCTATCTTACCATTGTTTTGGTAAGAAGCCTCATCATTAGATGTGAAGGGATGAGCGTTGGGTCATCGTATGACCATGATAGCAATATTGTGAGATGACTTAGAACCTTTTCTTTAGGGACTAAGATCATTTTGAAAGGCAACATTGAAAGCATCATCAAGGGACTATAATCTTTTTCGATTCGTTTGTGTTAAGACTTCCCACATGCATAACATGGCCATTTTTATAAGGAAACAAGTGGAATTACCCTAGGGGTGTAAGTGTGCGAGTATATTTGATTGCATGCATAATTTATCTTAATTAGGGTGATCTATTTATTAATATTCATATCTTGTCACACATGCCCTAATTACTAGCATATATTTGAAAGCAAGAACTGTGTGGAAACGTAAAGTCCTACGCTATTACAACATTTAGTGGGATGAGGGTATATATTTATGAATGGGGGTTGCAAGTTAAAATCCCATGTTACTATTACCACCACATTGAAATAGATAAGAATGTACAGGAAATGTAAAATGTTTGTCTGTTCAAAAGGGAAATAACCTTTGTTGAAGAAAATATTTTTTGGGTTTTTTATGTTAAAATGATGGCAAAAAAAAATTGGTATTTTTTTAATTAATAATAAAATGATGGCAAAAAAAAGAGAAGGAAAACATAATCAGCGTAAAGTGCTGAAAATAAAGGAGGTCAGAAGTTCTGACTCTGACTTGCTGCATAAACAGAAACATGTTAGCAAAAATATGGAAGTTTAAAAGTTCCGGATCTTCTGAGAACTCAGAAGTTTTCAGAAGTTCTGACGCAACTGTTAGAACTTTGCCTCTCTCCATGCCCAGTCAGAACATCTGCAGCTTGGTCATTTACAGAACAGAAGTTGCATACATAATAATAATGACAAATTTCATGAGATATCAGAACCACAAATCAGAAGCAACTTGTATTTTCCAATTCTAATTCTGAGTCCTAATTTCTTTATGAAGCTCTAAATAGGGATTTCTTCTACTTGGACAAACAGATGCATGAATTTTCAGAATATGCACATCATCAGGATCAGAATATCTACATTGTGCTAAGTATGAAAAATATGACAATGCTTAATCAATTATGATGAGAGGCAACAGAAAACTTACCTTGCTACTGGGAAGGATTCTGTGAACTGGAGGGTGTTCTTGAATTATGGTGATGTTATGAGTAACTTCTTCACGTACTCAGCGGGATAGGAATTTGTAATTTGTGGAACAGCTAAGGCGTGAAGTTCTGATCCTTTTGAAATGGATATTGGTGGAGAATGTGTTACTGTTTGATTACATAATTTGGGATGGCTTTAATCAAGAACACTTGAGGAAAAATGGAGTTTGAATATGAGGAATCAATGCTAAGATTTTGGTATTTTGTGTTTATAGTTTCCTGGGTTCTTGGAATTTTTGTAGTGATTCAAAGCTTTCTTTCTTAATTTTCTCGTCCCTTTCACAAATTTTTCTCTCTTTGCTCTTACAAATTGTTTCTGGACTCTCCTACAAATTATCTCTGGGCTTTTTCAGTGTGCAAATGGTGTTTTGTTTATAGGATTTTTTTTGCAGTTGGGGCGGTCAAGTAGTGCCAAAAACATGTGCTAGATGCTGACTTACTCTTTAAGTAAGCTTAAACAAGTGGGGTTAAACGTATTCAAGTTGGATGGTGAACAGTGCCTCATCTGGATCTGGCAGCATGAATTAATGAAAGGTAGAGACAGCGTGTGGGTCTAGCATACTTTTGCACAGAAATTTGTCTTCTCAAGGCAGTAGGTGTACACGTGGTGTGAATCCCTTGGATAAAGACACATAGGCGGTTGTGAGCATTAAATGGGTTCCCATGTGAAACTATGCATCTTTTCTTGACTCTGGATTAGAAGTTCTGCTTCAGCGTAGCATCTCATCTTCTGATCTTCTTACCTTCTGACTCTAGCATGTTCTGAGGGATCCTTCAGAATTTCCAGTATACTTATAGCACGCTTTGTTACCTTCTTTGTTTTAACCTTTGTAAACTCTTACTGGACTTTAATGAAAACTGGTACAGAAGTTCTGACCAAACTCTGTCTTGAGAATATCCAGAATTTGCTGAGTGTGAACACTGGCTCAGAAGTTCTGAAATTTCCATATTTCTTAAATACTTAGAAAATTTTCTAAGCTTTTTAAAATTTGATTCTTCTAAAATAAAATTTGACTTTTGAAACTCTTGATGAAGCAAACTTCATATTCTAACATATCTTGATGAAATATGATTTTTGAGATTTGATTTTGATCCAAAAGTCAAAGTCAGACTTCTTAGGGTGCAAATGACCATTTAGCCCTTGTGAATGGTTTGCTTGGAAAAATTGATAATTCAAGGCCTGGAGACTTGATGAAAGCAAATTTGAGGATCCAGGGTGATTCCTTGAGAAATGAGAGGGAAAATTTTGGGGTGCAACAACTGCCCCTGTTCAAACTTCTTGAACCTGAAGAGTTAGATTGGCGGATCCTCCATTCGTGACTTGAAGGTGAAAGATGATTGAACACTAGAGTGCCCAGAAATTTGCACTCGAAGATGGATGGTGAATGGGCTTATAGATGCCATTTGGAGGAATGTTGGTAAATGCTGGATGAGTATTAGCACAAATCTCTTGTTGATTCATACTAAACTTGTTATTTTACCTGTGAGAAAATGGGTTAGTAAAATGCAGATGCTTGCATGATGTTTACCAGATGTGGTATCATGCTACATGCATTGGTATGTATAGGCTATAATGTATGATTGTGAAATGTATTTTTCTGTCTGGGAAAATAAATCTCTGACTGCTGCTGAGGAAATACATGGAGATTGAATCCCTGATTTCCTGTTGGAAATGAAGGATATGCATATCTTCCAATTTTATTAGAGGGATGCTTTTGTTGGGGAATATCACTCAAGTATCAACTGTTATCTGGTTGGATCCAGGATTCACAGCTGATGAGGATGAAGTAGTCGGTTGCTATCTGGTCGGATCCAAGCTTCATGGAAACTTACTGGGGGAAGAGATGAATTAACTGTTATCTTGTCGGATTTAGGCTTTGCAGAAAATTCCTTGAAATCGAATAGTTATCTGGTCGGGTCCATGTTTCATAATAACTCGCTGGGGATGCAGAGGTTGACTGTTATCTGGTCGGATCCAGGCTTCACAATAACTCTTTGAAGATTGTTATCTGGTCGGATCCAGGCTTTATGGTCTTTTGGAAAGATGTACTATTATCTGGTCGAATCCAGGCTTCATAGTGTCTTTCTGGGGATCATGGTTAATCGTTATCTGGTCGGGTCCAGGCTTTACAATACACCATTTGAAAATTGTTATCTGGTCGGGTCCAGGCTTTGCAGATTTCTAAGGTTGATGAGGTCAATTGCTATCTGGTCGACTCTAGGCTCCACAATAAACTGATTGAAAACTGTTATCTGGTCAGGTCCAGGCTTTGCATATTTCTTTGATGAAGTTAATTGTTATCTGGTCGGGTCCAGGCTTCACAATGAACTGGTTGAAAATTATTATCTAGTCGGGTCCAGGCTTTGTAGATTTCTTTGATGAAGTTAATTATTATCTGATCAGGTCCAGGCTTCACAATAAACTGGTTGAAAACTATTATCTGGTCGGGTCCAGGCTTTACAGATTTCTTTGATGAAGTTAATTATTATCTGGCCAGGTCCAGGCTTCATAATAAACTGGTTGAAAACTGTTATCTGGTCGGGTCCAGGCTTTGCAGATTTCTTTGATGAAGTTAATTGTTATCTGGTCGGGTCCAGGCTTCACAATAAATTGGTTGAAAACTGTTATCTGGTCGGGTCCAGGCTTTGCAGACTTCTTTGATGAAGTTAATTGTTATTTGGTCGGGTCCAGGCTTCGTAATGGCTTTCTTGTAAGGATGGAAATGAAAACTGATATTTGGTCGGGTCCAGGTTTCTCAGTTCTTTGTTGGGGATAGAGAGGCAACTCTACTGGGGAAAGGTAGTTCAATCTTGGTCAGATTTGAGTTCAGGTTCTTCTATATATTTGAAGAGTTAGGCTATTATCTTGTCGGGTCCAGGTTTCATAGCGTTTTGAGATTATCTGTTATCTGGTCGGGTCCAGGCTTTAGTAACTCAAGAAGTCATACTGTTATCTGGTCGGGTCCAAGCTTCGGTATTTTGAAGAAATCAAATTGTTATTTGGTCGGGTCCAGGCTTCAGTAATTTGAGGATTATTCTAATATCTGGCCGGGTCCAGGCTACATAGCATTTCTTGGTAATAATAAAGGCTTTGTCGAAGGCTTTACCAGGATTAGGCATTGTGGCCCTGTGATTTGCAGTCATTTGAAAGGGAAATTCAAATTTAGAGGGTATAGACTCAGTTGGGTAAGGCAGACTGAGCTTGGGGAGGATATACTCAGCTGGGGATGATGTGCTCATCTGGGGATGATGCGCTCATCTGGGGATAGTGGGCTCATCTGGGAGGATAGATTCTGTTTGGAGAATATAGCCTCGGTTGAAGAAGATGTACTCAGCTGGGCAATTTGGACTCACTGGGGAGTATATACTCAGCTGGGGATAAAACCTTAGTTTGGAAGATATACTCCGCTGGGAAAGATGGGCTTGCTGGGGAGTTTGTACTCCGTTGGGGATTCAACTCTATTGAGGAATTAACTCTGTTGGGGAATTAACTCTGTTGGGGAATTAACTCTGTTGAGGAATTACCTCTGTTGACGAATTAACTCTATTGGGGAATTAACTCTGTTGAGGAGGTGAATTCCTTTTAGGAAGAGATCTCCTAGGCTTTAACTGGGGAGAAAGTTGTCAAGAGGTTGGGATTCTGGCTGGGGATTATCCCGTGTAATGAGTTTTTGTGGGCGACTCCGTTGAGGAAAGGTCTATTGTCATCATCCTGGTGGGGATAATGATGATGGGATAACTCTTGTGAGGCTATTTCACATACATTAAAAAAGATGCTCACTGTCGTTGTGTACTGATGTTCTGTTGTTGATGTTGCTGCTTAGTAGGACACTTGGGCCAAATAGTTTTAATTATGTTCACATGCATATGTTCATTCAATTTTAGTCATTGGACAATTTGCATTCAAAACAAGGACAAAAAATTTTGCACTTCAAAGTGTATTTGTATTGATATTTTGCCCATGAATAGGCATTTTTATACATAGAGACGGAAATCCTAGTAAGAGGAAATCACCAAAAGGAAAACAAAATTGATAAATGAAAACAAATAGCCATGTGAAATGATCTCATTGCCTTCCAGCTCTACTATTGCCCCAATGTCTTCGAACATCCTTCGCCGTTGATGGAAAGTGATTGGATTGATTCTGGACCATTTGAACATGGACCTTGGTGATAGAATTGACTGTGTTGATTTCACAGGACATAGTCGTACGCTTTTAATCCTTAATTTTTTCCTGAACCACCCTTTCGGGTTTTCAGTTCACCAGGATACCCTTTTTTGCCCAAGTCACCCTTTCGGGTTTTAAACTTGACGGGTGTACAATCTTTTGCATATATCCCTAATTTTTGCCCAAACTTTTTGTTTTGCCGGGATGCCCTTATTTTGCTTAGGTGTGTCAACCTAACAGGTCTCTTATTCGTAGTATTTTTTAACTATGTCCGCGTTTACTGGATGTGAGAAGTCTTCACCATCCATGGTAGTCAGCATCACGACACCACCATAATAGACTCTCTTGACGAAAAACGATCCTTCGTAGGTGGGAATCAATTTTCCTCTGGGGTCACCTTATGGTAGAATGATGCATTTTATCACCAAGTCCCCAACTTGATATACTCGAGGCTTGACCTTTTTGTTGAAAGCTTTGATCATCCGTTTTTGATACGTCTAACCATGGAAAATAGCAGCTAATCATTTTTCATCGATCAAGTTCAACCGATCCAATCTCGTTTGAATCCACTCGTCTTCGCCTAGGCCTGCCTCAATCATAATCCTCAGCAAGGGAATTTGAACTTCCACTAGCAAAACAGCTTCCATGCCACAGACTAGATAGAAGGGAGTTGCCCCTGTTGATGTTCTAGCTGAAGTACGGTACCTCCATCCGATTGGTTCTGGAATTAATGTTGTTGAAGAGGATGAAACAGAGTAGGAAGCACCTAATTATGTGACGCATGGAGTCTTAGTTCAAAAGTGGGTCACCATTGATGTTCCTTATTGCATGCATGTTTCAAAGTAATTATTTTTGTTAATTTGTTTCTCTCTTTTGAAAAGCTTTCACTCGGCCCAAGGTGGAAGTATTAATGTTGTAGGGCTTATCTGTTTGCTATAATTGATAAGATCATTAATAAAAGTTGTCTTTGCTTCCAAATTATGTCTTTTATTTTCTACCTTTTTCTTGGGAAATGGTAATAAAATAAAATAAACCTTTTCAAAATAAGTAATAACTGAAAATTAATCTGCATGATCAATTGTTATATGTGTCAATTTCTAAAAGCAATCATAAATCACATGTGCAGATTAATTAAAAAACCCGTTGAATATAATGACCCTGCACCCTCTCCCAACTTTGATTGTTCTGTGTTTGGGGCCAAATAAGAAGATTATGATTATATTCCAGAAGAGGTCTCACGGTTGTTTGAGCACGAGGAGAATACCATTCATCCATATAAGGAGCCTTTGGAAGTGGTTAACTTGGGTTCAGAAGAAGATCCGAAGGAGGTTAAGATTGGAGCATCGTTGCATCCTGATGTGAAGAAAGGGTTGATTGAGATATTGAAAGAGTATGTGGATATTTTTTTCTTGGTCTTATCAAGATATGCCTGGTCTAGATACAGACATTGTCGAGCATCGTTTACTGTTGAAGCCAGAGTGTCCGCCAGTTAAACAAAAGTTGATAAAACGCATCCAGATATGGCACTAAAGATCAAGGAGGAGGACCTAAAACAGATTAATGCTGGTTTTCTTGTGACATCAGTGTATCCTCAATGGATTCCCTGTACCAAAAAAAGATGGAAAAGTCCGCATGTGCGTAGATTACAGAGATCTAAATAAAGCTAGTCAAAAAGATGATTTTCCATTGCCTTACATTGACATGTTAGTGGATAGCACAGCAAAATTCAAGTTATTCTCGTTCATGGACGGATTTTTCGGGTATAATCAAATAAGAATGGCTTCAGAGGACATGGAAAAAACAATGTTTATCACACCCTGGGGAACATTCTGTTACAGAGTGATGCCCTCCGGGTTGAAGAACGCTGGTGCAACGTACCAGAGGGCTATGACAACCCTATTCCATGATCTGATGCACAAGGAAATAGAAGTATACAATGATGATGTGATTTCCAAATCCCAAACTGAAGAAGGGCATATAGAAGATTTGTTGAAGTTGTTTCGGCGTTTGAGGAAGTATCGTCTCTGCCTGAATCCAAATAAATGCACCTTCGGAGTTAGATCGGGAAAATTGTTGGGTTTTATTGTTAGCCAGAAAGGAATTGAAGTTGACCCTGACAAAGTCAAAGCAATTCAAGAAATGCCAGCACCAAGAACTGAAAAGCAAGTCAGGGGTTTCCTCGGGCATTTGAATTATATCTCCCAATTTATTTCCCACATGACCGCAATGTATGAACCGATCTTTAAGTTGTTAAAGAAAGATCAAGGTTGTGTGCGGATAGATGACTACCAAAGAGCATTTGAAAGTATTAAAGAGTATCTGATTGAACCTCCTATCTTGCTCCCTCCTGTAGAAGGAAGACCGTTGATTATGTATCTGACAGTGTTAGATAAATCCATGGGTTTTTTTCTGGGACAATAGGATGAAACAGGAAAGAAAGAGTTCGCCATTTATTATCTCAGCAAAAAGTTCACTGATTGTGAGTCGCGGTATTCTATGCTAGAAAAAACATGTTGTGCTTTGGCATGGGCGGCAAAGTGTTTGCAGCAGTATATGTTAAATCATACTACTTGGTTGATCTCCAAAATGGATCCAATCAAGTATATTTTTGAAAAGCCTGCTCTTACTGGGAGAATTGCCCGCTGGAAGATGTTGTTATCTGAATATGATATTGAATACCGCACTCAAAAAACTATCAAAAGTAGTGTGTTGGCAGATTATCTTGCTCATCAGCCGGTGGAAGATCATCAGTCTGCAGGATATGAATTCCCCGATGAAGATGTGATATTCTTAAAAGTGAAAGATTATGATGAACCATTGCCTGAGGAGGGCCCTGACCCTGAATCTCGTTGGAGTATGGTATTTTATGGAGCTGTGAATGCTTATGGTAAAGGAATTGGTGTTGTGATTGTCACTCCTCATGGATCGCATATTCCTTTTACCGCGAGGTTAACATTTGATTGCACTAATAATATGGCAGAATATGAGGCTTGCATCATGGGTCTTGAGGAAGCTATTGATCTCAGAATCAAGATTTTAGATGTGTATGGTGATTTAGCTTTGGTAATAAATCAGATTAAAGGAGAATGGGACACTCGTCACCCTGGCTTGATCCCTTACAAAGATTATGCTAGAAGATTACTACCCTTCTTCAATAAAGTTGAATTCCTTCACATTCCTAGAGATGAAAACCAAATGGTAGATGCTCTGGAAACTCTGGCTTCCATCTACCAAGTAAATGCTTGGAATGATATACCCCGAATTACAGTTCGACGGCTAGATATGCCTGCTCATGTGTTTGCGACAGAGGAGGTAGCGGATGAAAAACCTTGGTATTATGATATAAAACATTTTCTTCATACTCATGAATACCCGTTTTGTGCGTCAAAGAAAGATAGAAAGACACTGAGAAGATTGGCAGGAAGTTTCTTCCTCAGTGAAAATGTGCTATACAAGAGAAATTTTGACATGGTCTTGCTCAGATGCGTGGATAGACACGAAGCAGACATGTTGATGCATGACATTCATGAAGGTTCATTTGGCACTCATGCTAATGGAAATTCAATGGCTAAAAAGATGCTAAGGGCAGGATATTATTGGTTGACAATGGAATCCGATTGTTGCAAATTTGCAAAGAAGTGCCATAAATGCCAGATTTATGCAGATAAGATCCATGTGCCCCCGACACTTCTCAATGTGATTTCCTCCCCATGGCCTTTCTCTATTTGGGGTATTGACATGATCGGGATGATAGAACCCAAGGTTTCGAATGGACACCGTTTCATCTTGGTAGAAATTGACTACTTTACCAAATGGGTAGAGGCTGCTTCATATACCAATGTTACCAAACAGGTGGTGGTGCGTTTCATAAAAAACAATCTTATATGCCGATACGGTGTGCCAAGTAGAATCATCACTGACAATGGCTCAAATTTGAACAACAAGATGAGGACGGAACTGTGTGAAGAATTCAAGATTGTCCATCATAATTCATCTCCATACAGGCCAAAAATGAATGGGGCTGTTGAAGCTGCTAATAAGAATATCAAGAGAATTATCCAAAAAATGGTTGTCACTTATAAGGATTGGCATGAAATGCTCCCTTTTGCTCTGCATGGATATCGAACATATGTTCGCACTTCAATAGGAGCGACCCTGTTTTCCCTCGTGTATGGAATGGAAGCTGTACTCCCTGTCCAGGTAGAGATTCCCTCGCTGCGTGTGACAATTGAATCCAAATTGACAGAGGCTGAATGGGTTCAAAACAAGTTTGACCAATTGAATTTAATTGAAGAAAAGAGAATTACAGCTTTGTGTCATGGGCAGTTATATCAGAAAAGAATGAAGAAAGCATTTGATAAAAAGGTCAAACCTCGTGAATTCAGAGAAGACGACCTCGTGCTCAGAAAGATCATGTCTTTCAACGCTCATTCTAGGGGCAAGTGGACTCCCAATTTTGAAGGCCCGTATGTTGTCAAGAAAGCCTTCTCTGGTGGTGCATTAATTCTTGAAACTATGGATGGCGAGGAGTTCCCACATCCCATGAATGCTGACACAGTTAAGAAATACTTCGCCTAATTAAATAAAAGAACAACTCGCTAAGTTGAAAACCCGAAAGGGCGGCTTAGGCAAAAAGGAGCGTCTCGGTAGGCTGAAAACCCGAAAGGGCGGTCTAGGCAAAAGTTAGAGACATAAATAGAATAAATTTCCCGCTAAGTTGAAAACCCGCAAGGGCAGCTTAGGAAAAAGTTAGGGATTTTCTTGGCAAGTAACTACGCCAGACGAAACTTGATCACCAAAGCAACAATCTTCTCAGATCCTCACCATACTTCAACGGAGGCTGCTGCTCAGGATTTCAAAAGTTGTTAGGGGGGATAGTGGTCATTGTATCTCAATGTATCTTTTCCATTATGTATTACCATTTCCCAAATTTTGTAATCATCCATGGAGTCTCGCCATTCGCAGACTACCATTCTATTAATGAAATTCGAGCTTTTTCCCAATTCTTCGTATTCTTAATTTTATTTAGCTTGCAAAGACTTCATTTATTATTGATAATAACTTTTAAAGAAAAGAGATTAAAAAGCAAAATTGACTTTTCAAAAAAGGGAGATCTTTACAATTCAATTTACTTTGGGATTTGTGATGAAACAATGACAACAAAAATGGTGACCCTAGGGATGAACAAATTTCGGTTGCTTTAAGAAGATTTACTTCCTTCATAAAGGTTTTCTCAGGTCATTTTGCTGGTGTGTGCACAATCTTTGTGTGTTTCCCAGATAGTTAAAGACGATATCAATGGGTACAAAGTACAATATTTGGGTTGGTGATCCCATTATCCCCAGTCAAGTCTTTATTTGCTTTTGATTTTGGGTTTGCATGGTCAGAAGCCTTCGTCCCAGCTTCCCCAACAAAGTCTTCCCTCATATGATGTAAGGTTTTATTCCCTTGGTGTGCTGAGGTGTTGCTCTTTTTACAGTATCGACACTAGTGTTGACTTCTTAATCTCCCGGGAGGGTTACCCCAGGATATCTCTTGTTGGAATGAGGGTTCGTGGTGAAGATTTTCAACCCGAAGTTTCTTTTCTCTTGGGAGGTAGGCTTGAATTCCCTAGTGAGGTTTGGTTGTATCGACGTCAGTTTGCCTTATTTAAGTTTGATCTTGCAATCTCCAATATGCATGTTACTTTTGGAAAACTGTTTCTCCGATGAACCCGGAAGCAGGGTGTTCTATCCCGGTGTCTGTTTGATTTAAGCTACAGTCGGATTATGTTCTCCTTAGTGAAGTTAATACAATAGGTTTTGTTTCCACAATCACTTTCACCTTTCCTGGATTGATATTTCTAATTGAAGCTTAGCCCAATGTTGTTAGTAACTGAGGCGGCTTCATTTGTCTGCAATGATTATGTATCCTTTTTATCAGCATATGCACAATAGCACTCGTACATTCATACATGCATCATATATTGCTAAAATCATCATTCATGGACATTGTGTTTCTGACCTTTACTGCATCTCTCTTTGTTTGGTTGAATTTGGGCTTCCCTCTTGAGTTTATTTCTCAAAGGATGAATCCGCTTTGGCTGTCTTGTTCCGGTATTCTTTTTTCTGAATTGGATTTGTGGCTGCATGACGATGTCGTGTATTATGGATTTCTGAAAACTTTGAATTTTTGCTTGTGCATTTATTTTTCACAAGGAGACTTTATCTCCTCAGCGGGAATATCATGGCATTTCTCCGGGAAGTCATATTTCGATCCTTTGAAAGCCATTTTTCTTTGTAGCTCCCTTTTGGTAATAAGTGGCAGTCTCTTTATTTGAGACAGGTTACATAGTACCCTTTCCAGGAAGATCTCGTTGGTTAAAGAAGAAGTCGAGACCCGTTCTTGGCAGAACACCAAAATTCTGAAAAGCTTGATATTTTCTCTTTCTACCTTCAGTGAACATTAGTAGTATATCGGCAGTGAACATTGGTGTTTGTTATCTTTTTGCTATCTTCAGTGAACGTTGATAGTTCATCATCAATGAACAGCGGTGGTATGATATTTTCTCTTTCTACCTTCAGTGAATGTTGGTAGTACATCGGCAGTGAACGTTGGTGTTTGTTATCTTTTTGCTATCTTCAGTGAACATTGATAGTTCATCATCAGTGAACGGAGGTGGTATGATATTTTCTCTTTCTACCTTCATTGAACGTTGGTAGTACATCAGCAGTGAACATCGGTGTTTGTTATATTTTTGCTATCTTCAGTGAACTTTGATAGTTCATCGCCAGTAAATGGCGGTGGTATGATATTTTCTCTTTCTACCTTCAGTGAACGTTGGTAGTACATTGGCAGTGATCGTCGGTGTTTTTTATCTTTTTTCTATCTTAAGTGAACGTTGATAGTTCATCGTCAGTGAATGGAAGTGGTATGATATTTTCTCTTTGTACCTTCGGTGAACGTTGGTAGTACATCAGCAGTGAACATCAGTGTTTGTTATCTTTTTTCTATCTTCAGTGAATGTTGATAGTTCATCGTCAGTGAACGGTGGTGGTATGATATTTTCTCTTTCTACCTTCAGTGAATGTTGGTAGTACATCGACAGTGAACGTCAGTGTTTGTTATCTTTTTGCTATCTTCAGTGAACGTTGATAGTTCATCGTCAGTGAACGGCGGTGGTATGATATTTTCTCTTTCTACGTTCAGTGAACGTTGGTAGTACATCGGCAGTGAACGTCGGTGTTTGTTATCTTTTTGCTATCTTCAATGAACGTTGATAGTTCATCGTCAGTGAACGGCGGTGGCATGATATTTTCTCTTTCTACCTTCAGTGAATGCTGGTAGTACATCGGCAGTGAACGTCGGTGTTTGTTATCTTTTTGCTATCTTCAGTGAACGTTGATAGTTCATCGTCAGTGAACGGCGGTGGTATGATATTTTCTCTTTCTACCTTCAGTGAATGTTGGTAGTACATCGGCAGTGAACGTCGGTGTTTGTTATCTTCTTGCTATCTTCAGTGAATGTTGATAGTTCATCGTCAGTGAACGGCGGTGGTATGATATTTTCTCTTTCTACCTTCAGTGAACGTTGGTAGTACATCGGTAGTGAACATCGGTGTTTGTTATCTTTTTTCTATCTTCAGTGAACGTTGATAGTTCATCGTCAGTGAATGGCGGTGGTATGATATTTTCTCTCTCTACCTTCAGTGAATGTTGGTAGTACATCGGCAGTGAACGTTGATGTTTATTATCTTTTTGCTATCTTCAGTGAACATTGATAGTTCATCGTCAGTGAACGGAGGTGGCATGATATATTCAGAGAACGACGATAGTACATCGACTGTAAACATAGATGCTTGTTATCCTCCTCTCTGATTCTATTCTCGTGGTTTACCAGTGATTTATTTTCCTTGTGGGATTGCTCTTTTGCTTTTGCATTTTGTGTTGCCTCCCCAATGCTACTTTGTGTCTCTTCTTTTCATATGCATTCATATGCATAAACATTTGCATGGCGTCTTAGGGCCAAAAATAGGATTTTGTTTTATATTTAAGTGTCTTCGATCACTGCGACATGAAAATTTTTAACCTTTGTATCTCCGAATAGAAGAAACTTAAATAAGGGCAGCTGTTGTACCCCAATTTTTTCCCCTAAGACCCCTTCATCATACCACACTGTTTCAATCACCACAAAATCACATTAGGGATTTTGGTTCTTCTCCCTATCTTTAGCTTTGCTCTTTGAGAAGTTACCAAGAACCATTGATTTGTTTGCTTTTGTGATCATAGATATTGTACTTTGATTTTTCTCTCTAATTAATAAAATGCAATATTGGTTTGTCTTACTTGCTAATAATATAGGTAAAAACAATGAGGTTTAGCAAGTTGCTTCATGGGTTCATGAGTCTATTTACATGCCCTGGTCAAAGCTTGAGAGATTCAAACCTCACCATTGAAGTTGTTTTGAAGTTGATATGAACTTGGTTTTGGTGGCCATAGGTCCTTATCATAATCCTCAATAATTTCTATTCACAAAGGAAGAATATTGGCACAAAAAGTTTGTTCAAACTTGGCAAAGTTCCACCAAGCATTCTCTTGATCTAGAGGCTAGGGTTTTGGACTTCAAAGAGGCATATCTTGCTCATCTTTTGTCATTTTTGAGTGAATCCAAAAACATTATTCTCTTCAAAGAATTACCAACAAATCACTTCAAAAACTCCAAAGAGTTTTCATGTGGAAGGAACTTGGTGAAGAAGAAAGATCACAAGTCATCCAGTTGAATCCCTAATTTTCCATATGTGAATTCAAATTGTCATAACTTGGCCAATTTTTATCACCTTGATCCTATTATTTTTCCATGATGATCTTAAGGATGTGTACTTCATGCCTTCTTTTATGTGCAAAGTAAGAAAATGGATGGAAGTTTCCTTAAGAATGCAAAAGATTATAGGTCATTTCATGATTTTTGGCCAACTTCAACAAGTCATAACTTGCTCAATTTTTGGAGATTTTGAGTGTTTCAAATTGAAAAATTTCATTTAAGAGATATACTTCACTCCATCTTTTTGGGTCAAGAGAAAATTCTAAGTGGAAAGCCATGTTTGGATGCAAGAGATTATAGGTCATTTTTAAAGAAGAATTTGAAATATTTCTAAGTATGGAAAGTCAACTCTTTTTCTTCAACTTTGACTCCATGTAATTTTTAGCTCAAGCCTCCAATTTATTCCATTCTTTTTCCATTGCAAATTTTGTTACCTCATCTTTCCAAAGCATCAAGAATCATGCCTTAAGACTCCCTGAGATGGAAATGCCATTGTTTCAAAAGTGGTAACTTGGAATTGAATTTTCCCTACAAGTCAGAATTTGAATTTCATGTTACAACCTCTAAACCTCAAATTAGCACGTGTTTTTGGGTCTAAACATGATTAGACAACTTTCCCAAGTGGATTAGTGCATCAAAATGCAAGAATTGGATGAGTTTTGGTGAAGTTTGGATCACACTTCACTCGTGCATCAGGTTTGCACGAATTCCCTCCAAAACGCATCATTCACTCTTCCCTTTGATCCCATTTGCTTCTCCTATAAATACATGTGCTATCCCATTCATTTTCTCAAGCTTAGATAGCCAGAATCACCCTGTCAAACTTGTTTCACAACTCAGAATTCAGCTACTTCGAATCCTATTCTCAAGCCTTTTTCAATCCATTTTCTCCATCAATTCACCTTCCTTGATCATCCCTGAAGCTAACCATACCATTACATTAAAGAATCGTTCCCTATATTGCTCCATAGAAGTCCAGTTTCAGAGCTCTGCAACTCAACTTCAATAGGTAGATTCCTTCATCAATTCTTCAAAACTTTGGTACCATTGTGTTGTGTTGCTCTCATTTTCCTGGTTCTAGTTACAACACTTACTTTTATCTGGAAACACATTTTGACTATGAATTTTCAATTCCCCTTTCAAAACTTTCTTTCCCAATTGCTTGAGTTACAATTTATATAAAAATGGCGCGAGGGTATGGTTATCTTTGTCTTAAAGAGACGAAACGAATGGCATAGGTTTGAGCTTCTGATTTTACAGTTTGAGAGACCTGCAATTCGAGAGGCTGGAGGTTGAAGATGACAAATGTGTCACCTTCTAACCAATGAAAGTGTGCCATTTGTATTTTTTGAATTTCTGATTTTACATTTGATTCTGTGCTTTATTCAGTAAAGACCATGATATGCACAGTGCGCCAGATCCCTTGGATTTGATTACTAACGCGTTTTGACTCTCATCCAATGGTCCACATCTTTTTCTTTTATTTTCAGTTTCCGATTTTTATATTTTAATTGTTTTAAAGTTTAAAAAATCATAGAAAATTCATTTTTAGTCCAAAAAATCCAAAAATATTATGAAAAATATTTTTGATTATTCTCTTTTTGATTTTTATTTTTTCACAATTTAATTGTGTTTTGGTATTTTTTATGAATTTCGCACTTATTTGATTTATTTAAAATGTTTAAAAATACTTTTACACATTTTTAAATTCTGAAAAAATTATGGAATGATTCAATGACATTGTAACAAATATTGGTGACTTTATTTTATTTTGTTTCTGACTTTAATATTTTTTACTATTTTTGTTTATTTTACCCATTTATTTTAATTTTTAAAAATAGTTTCTGACTTTTAAAAATTCCCCAAAAAAATTATATAATTACTTGACCTATTTTCTTATTTTTCTTTGGTTTTATCTTTTACTTCTTGATTAATTTGAATATAATTGACTTTTTCCCCATTATTTTCCATTTTTTAAACATTTTTTAAACATTTTTTAAACCCTTTAATGCATATATTAAATATATTATTATTTTGTGAATATTTTCTGGCTGTCTTGGGTTGATTTTTTTATCATGGCTTTATTAACATCATTGGATCCATGGTGTTGAGTCTAACTCCACAAAAAATGGATGAATGATTTTAATAATAGTTTGGTTAAATATTAATTCAAATGTGGTTTTCTTTTTTACCCTAATTCCCCTTCATCTCATCCCCTTCTTAATGCACTAAGTGTTGTTGGAGCATGATCTCTATATTATGTCTCAAAACAAATGTTGCATGGATTGCTATTGACCGGCCTCAAAATAGGTGCGACTTCTATATAAGTCCACTTACGATTGCTTAACATAGCGCTAAATTTTGTCCCGGTTCGAATAAATGATCATTCGTGGCCCAAACTTATGATTGCAAGCCCAAGTATGTTAATTTTATCTCTTTGATCCAATAACCTTGAGATTCATTGTGTGGGGGCTTTGGTTCTACCAATCCTCTAATGGATCTACAACACCTTTGGTCAACGCGGATCACTTAAACATCGTTGATCATTAAACAAGTACTTGTGAGAATTCCAAATGGATGATATACTTGACAAAAAGCAAATGCAACTTGTTGTGTGGAGGCTTTGGTTCTACCAATCCTCTAATGAGTTCCAAATGCAAGTTTCAATATGGTCATCCAACTAACCACTAATTATTGACTTTTTTATTTTTATGCTTTATTCTTTTTATGCCTTATGTACTATTTATTTTTAGCATTTTACATTTCATGCCATTTTTTATCTTTGCTCATTTGAGCATTTATTTATTCTTGTTATTTTTTTACTTTGCTCACTTGAGCTTTTCTTTTCTTTTCTTTTCCTAAGATACTTAATAATCAACATAACCCCTAAAAAACTCTTAATGGTACTTGGACTACTTAGTTACTATCCTTGGCATTATGGAGCAGTGGACTTTTATGGACATAGGATTAGAAACCTTGGCCTATCTTGGAGACCTTGTGACCTTATCTAATTATTTTGTCTGGAGCTCTTGAAGTTTACCTCAAGACATTGGGTTTCTTGTTTGTTTTTGTGTGCAGGTTTTTGTGATTGCATCCTTGATTTGTAATATGGAATTCACCCGTATACAGCCGTTACTATGCCCAATTTTTGTGAAGACTTAATACATTTGAAGAGGTCTAGTATCTTTGCTTGCTTGGTTTCAATCCAAAGAATGGGAATTCTATCTTGACTCATAATTTCAAGTTTTTGGCTTCTTGTTGGTTAGATGGTCCTTATCCTTAGCTTTTACCTTATGCTTTAGGATAGTCTCTTCTCCTCCTCCCATCTTCTTTAATTTAAAAAATCTTCTCCCTCCTTTTGAAAACTCTTCTTGTTTTGAAACTTAAACACTTTCATAACAAACTTGGACTTAGGTCCATGCATTTTCAAAACATTTTCATAAATAAACCTCAATCAATTTAATAATACTTTGACATTTGTTTGATGAGAAGACTAAAAGTCAACCAATCTCATTTCAAACCATTTTTGCCACTTTGGCTTTTTACCCTTAACTTTTTCTTAAAAGATTAGACTCTTGTCAACCCTTGTAGTGATGCAAACAACTATACTTCTATAATATGTAGTTAAGAGAGACATTATCCACTTGGGTGTTGAGTGAGGCATTGTTGATTTTAAAATCCAAGCCATATCCTCCACTTTGAAATGATGCAAATTCTCCTTTCTCATGATTGTGGGTAGTAAGTATGTTTTCCACACGGACAATGACGATGATGCCTTATCTCTTAAAATTAACCAACACACTTATGTTTCAAATCTTTTAAAAGAGGAACTACGTATACCCTGATCCCCTATTGCACGAAAAGTTGTACGTAGGCACTAAAGGCTCGCAACTGCGGCGAGTGCAAAAATCATAAAAATATATTTCTTTTCTCACCTCCACCATCCATTTTATATACAACACATTTTTATAGTCAAAATATACAGATTTTACAAAGAGGCTCCTGCGGAGTACCGTAGATGTTTAGGGTGCTAATACATTCCCTTTGCATAACCAACCCCCTTACCTTGAATCTTTTCCCCTTTTTTTGGGTTATTCGCTCTTTTCCCATTCCTTTGGAAACAATAAAGCGCGATGGCGATTTTTATTTTGATTTGTATAAAGTCTAGTCAATCCAATGGCTTAGTCTTGAACATTTCTACCGCTACAATACCGGTACCAACAAATGTGTCACACTAATGCAGTTATCGCTTCAACCATATCGGTCTATATCGTACAATTTCCATGATCTATTGCTACTTACCTAAAAGGTGCCCCAGATCCGGGTGTAGGATCTTTTAGTAACAACCCAAACAAGCTCTCAACGATAAAGCATACGATCACACAATGTAAAGTTATTAAAAAAAATGAACTAAGCTCCAAGGTGACCCCACTTTTTATATTTCCCCAGCAGAGTCGCCAGTTCTGTGATACGGTGTCAGAACCGACTGTTTATACTAGAGTCAAACTTTGGTCGTCTTCTCTGATCCACCAAAACTTGGAACCTACAAAATCAATAGGTTTAAGGCAATTTAAAGACCATATTCCACTTAAAATCATGCCCTGGTCACGAATCTGGCCTTAGATTGGCCAGAAAATCCTTGTATCCTGAGTTATAAACTAAAAACCCTAATACGGTTTGAAAATGCCATCTCACAATCTAGACCTCATGCCTTCCATGTAATGGTCTTAACATGTTCTAATGATGTCCAGAAACTTGTACAAACATATCAAAACATTCAACAACTCATAAAAATAAAGATTTGATTTCAAGAAACCTTACCAACCGATGATGCGTGGATTCGGTAATCTAGGGTGCTGCAAGCCTTGGAAATGGATGGAATTGGTTCCTAGGAATCTCAAGAGTAACATATGGCCACTAGTTTGGACTAAGGGTGACTGCAAGATGGGTTTCGATTTTGACACCTTTGTTGAAATTTTTGAGAAATTTTGTGTGTCTTTTTCAGGAAATGTGTGTCTTGTATTTATAGGGGTGTGGTGGTGAACTAAATGGTATGAATCATCCATTAACCATGGATTTGAAAGCAAAATAGAAAGATTTAAAAAGTTTCCATTTTGAGATATTTTCTACCATTTTGGACTTTGAGTGAACCTGGACAGGTTTCATCCCATTAGGTGTTCGTTTCAACTTTTCACATCTTGATTCTTTTGAATGCTCCCGAGCTTTGTTCTTTTCGATGGCTCTGAGTTCCAATTCGTATTTCTAAAAGTTTCATCATCGTGGCTTCTTTGGTTGAGTCCATCTGCATTGGTTGTTTGATCTGGAAAAACTATCCAATCATCCTAATCAAACTCAGTTCTTGTTCCTTTCAATCTCTTTTCCTTCAATTCGAACACCTCTTCATCTTGGCCTGTCGAAGCTTCACTTTGTTCTTTCCTTCGAACGCAATTGTGTAGGTGGTTCTTCTATTACAACTCCCACCCTTTGCTTTTCTCTACAAGAAAATCTTTCTTGCTCACTAGTTCATATTCAATTGGTGAATACAACTTGTATGCATCAATCGAATGGTAACCCATGAGCACCAAGACTTCATTTCAATCACCCAATTTCTTCCTCGCTTGTCCAGGTACATGCATGTCCTTCAAACCATAAGATCAAAGCTTTCAAATTCAACATCTTCTTCTTTACGAAGCGCCAATTCAACCAACACGGCAATTGAAGTGTGCCTTCCTTGTAATGCTTCGAATTACTTACATTTCCATGGTTCGAAAACGAACCCTTCGGGGATGCTCTTTACTAGCTCTTCCAATTGAAGACTTCATAAAATCCTCCTCACACTTTCTTTGGAACTATCCTTCCTTCGATCCTAGTGCTTCGTTGGGCATCAAATTTTACTACGTACTACTGTCGAAGCTGCTTCGACCTAAAAGCTCTTAGGCATATTTTCAGCTTTCGACCAACACCTTGTTATGTACACTTCTTTTCTTTCTTTCAGCTATGCCATTATGTTAAGGCGTATAGGGTTCCATGAAAATCATTTGAAGCCCTTGCAAACCAAAATTCTTTGTGAGAAACAAAACCTTAGATGAAAATCCATTGCTTAGGAGGAGAATTTTTCTGGTCAATTCTTGGTCAACCTTGAGCAATTGAGGATCTCAATGAGCATGTCTTGATTAAAAATGGGATGGAAAATTTTGGGGTACAACAACCTATCTATCATGTCATCAACATAGACCTCTATCTCGTGGTGAATCATATCATGTAATAAGGCTACCATGGCATGATGATAGGTTGCACCGGTGTTCTTCAACCCAAAAGGCATAACCTTATAACAGAAAGTGCCCCAGTGTGTGAAGAAGGTAGTTTTCTCCATGTCTTCAGGCGCACTTTTGATCTGATTATAACCTTAAAATCCAACCATGAAGGAGAATACCTTATGTTGGGCAGTGTTGTCGACCAAAACATCGATATACGGTAGTGGGAATTCATCTTTGGGGCTCGCCCTATTTAGATTCTTGTAACCTACACACATACGTACCTTGTCGTCTTTCTTTGGCACCTGAACAAGATTAGCAACCCACTGAGGATATGATGTCACTGCCAAGAACCCTGCGTTGAACTGTTTCATAACCTCAGCCTTGACCTTTTTTGACATTTCAGGATGCATACAACGAACCTTCTATTTTATCGGAGCACAACCCTCTTTCATTGGTAGACGGTGAACCACAATATCAGTGTTGAGCCATGGAATGTCTTCGTAGGACCAGGAGAAGATTTCAACATATTCATGTAGCATGTAGATTAACCTGCTCTTGATGCTATGGTCTAAGTCAGTGCCTATCTTGACCTCTTTCTTATCTGTTTCAATACCCAAGTTCACCACTCCGATTGACTACTCATGTGGTTGGATAGTATTATCTTCCTATATCAAAAGTCAGGCAAGTTCTTCTGGTATTTCACAATCTTCCTCACCTTTTTCTTTTGCTTGGTAGATCGGTTTTTTCAAAGTCATATGAGGCAATAGCATAATTGTTATCTACGAGATCCAGAGTGGATGAGGATCTGTAATATAGTGTGTGGGTGTGTGTAAGAACACATAGCTATTTTGAAAAATGTAATAAGATGAAAAAGAAAGACAGGGAATCACAAAAGTTGTATGCAAAACGTCCAATGTTTTTATTGAATGAGCAAATCTTTATGAATTAATTAACCTTTAACAAATGAACCATTGTGCCCCGGGTAAGACACGAGATTTTAAAGTCATTGTTCAAATTTTACATAACTAAAACTTTCAAAGCAAGAAAATAGAAAATGGCATTTACTCTTGTCTAAAAGAGATTGAAACAACATCTTCAGCCTTCCAATTGGAGAGCCCGTTCTTGGTAGTAAAAAATATCCACTTGTTAAAGTCATAATGAGTATCTTCTTCAATAGAAGCAACATCAATAGCACTCACACTTTTGTCGTGTTTCGGCATTGGAGCAGTAATCACATTGCGAGTCTCTGGAGGATCAAACTTAATCTCCTTGTTGTCAATAAGATCTGGAATTTTATTCTTCAAGGCCCAACAGTCGTTGGTGTGGTGCCCTAGACTGTTGGATTAGAACATACACTTCTCGTTCGGATTGTACTTAGGAGAGGTCGTGTTGGGATTTTAAGGAGAATCCTGTAGTGTTATGATTCCAACCTTTAGCAAATGTTGTAGTCCTTGAGACAAAGGCATGCCGAGCTTGGTAAACTGTCTTCTCGGAGCGTCTGGCCTTTGACAGTTACCCTGTTGTTGCTGTTAGAAAGGTTCCAGATTGGAAATCAAACTGCTCCCACATACTCATGGCGATTAACCTTGCTATTGCTTTTCTGGTCATAGATAGCACTAATTTCCTTCTTGCCTCTGAATGGCTTCTTCACGTCACTAGAAGATGCGGCCATTGGGATCTTCCCACTTTTTATACCACTTTCGATCCTTTCACCGGTCAGAATTATCTCTGTAAAACCAGATGAGGAACTCCCAATCAGCATATTGAAGAATAGACCCGTCAGAGTGCCCATGAACATGTATACCATTTCCCGGTCATTCAGAGGAGGTTGCACTCTGCCAACTAGGTCCCTCCATTTCTGCGCATATTCCTTGAACCCTTCTCTTGAGCCCATGGACATATTATGCAACTGCACTTGAGTTGGAGCTATGTCAGCATTGTATTGATACTAGTTATAAAAAGCAGTAGCCAAATCTTCCCAAGTGTGGATATTGGTTCC
Organism: Vicia faba; assembly: GCA_948472305.1. Taxonomy (NCBI): domain Eukaryota; kingdom Viridiplantae; phylum Streptophyta; class Magnoliopsida; order Fabales; family Fabaceae; genus Vicia; species Vicia faba. Next base: position 142,337 of record CATIWC010000329.1, on the reverse strand, counting down.
CTCCAGCTGATAGAACCATTCTAGTTGTGTGCCAGCCAAACTTTCTTGGAAGAAATAGACCCATAACTTCCGATCAGTAGTTTGAGGTTGTATCTTCCGAACGTACGACCTCAAGTGGAGCTTAGGACAAGAGACTCCGTCGTACTTAGAAAAAACAGGGACCTTGAACTTAGGTGGAATGACCTCCCCTAGAATCATACCTAAATCACAGAAATCTAGTCCAGGCACCTTCTGGCCTTCAATTTCCTTGAGCTTGTCCTCCAAATGCTTATGTCTGTCATTCGCAAGGGGATATTGTTCATCAGCAAAGTCTTCGTCTTCAGGAGTATTCTCACAGTCCTGCTTGTCCTTATCATGCTCATTATTATTGTCATCTTCTTCAGAGGAGTCATCTTCTACAAGGATTGGTTGAGCGGGACCTTTGAATCTCCTCCCTAGGTTGAGGAGAACAGGCTTCTTGGTCTTCTTTTTTTGCTTTGCAAGGAGTGTCATTATTTCCTACTGCCCCTTGGCCAGGTTCAGAAGAGTCACCTGGAATTATGCATGCTGAGCTTGGAGATCTTTGACATTCTTCTCAAGAGCCATTTTTCTGCTGAAATAAACAGTGAGAAAAATGAGAAACCTATACTGGAAAACCTATTCATGAAATGATGCATGATATGTGAATGCAAATGTTTTTAAAGACCTTAGGAAATTTAAATTTTCTAGACAGGAGGAAACAAGAAACGAAAATTTTATTCACAAAGTTCAAATTACAACTGCCTTTTAGGCAAACAAAAGCTTTCAAAGATAAAATGAACTCCTAAAATCTAAGAATCAAATCTCCCAAGGATGCTTCATCTTCGTGCTGATGTAGGTATTAAGACTCTTTTCCTCGTGAAGTTTCCTTGTGAGCTCCAACACTTTCTTTTCCCTGGCATATAATTGAGTCTCAAAGGTATCTCGTTCTTCCTTCCGTTGAATCCAGGACTTCTGCAGTTCTTCCAAGTTAGTAGGCATGTTAGGATGGAGCACTATATAAGGAAGATCTCCTTCGGTAATAGGCTCCACAATTATTGGTTGGATAGATGAATATGGCATCATGAGGTTTTAAGCGTGAGTTCACACCCATTTGAGATAAGGATCCATAGGAATGGGATTCCTATGCCCCAAGTCTTGCTATCAACCTTGTGTACCATGCCCTAAGCTCGTACAAATGTTTGATGATACCCTTGAACATCGTTCTCGTAGTCGAACACAATACCCTGGATAAGCACATCATGAGGATCATTCCTTCGAGCATAACTGAATTTTTGTAGAGCCAGAGAAGGGTTATAAGTGATACCTCCCCTAATTCCAAGGAGTGTAACATTATGGAATTCCCCACAGCGGTCAATGATAGTGACATCATCCATAGATCAGGAATACCAATGAATATCTGAATGAGAGAGCGACATTATTCTTTAAAACCAACCCAAACCTTATTCGTTCTTCAACACTGATTGAGGAAGGTGCGAAATAAACCACCTAGACAACAACGGTATACAACACATAAGAACCCCTCTCCTCTTCATGGTATGGGTGTGAAGAGAGTGCATGATGTCCCCGAGCAAAGTAGGTATAGGGTTACCAGCGAGGAAAATTCTGACAGCATTCACATCTATGAGTTGGTCAGGATTGGGGAATAGTACTAACCTATAGATTGGAAGAGCCATAACTTATTCAAAAGCTTGAAAGTACAAATAATCCCAAAATAGTTGATCCCTTTCAACCAGAAACTTAGATAGGAAACCCTTGACTCCGCTTCTTGTTTCCCAGTTGGATATAATGTTGGACCATTTCAGATGCAAGGCTGCTGCAATGACTTATGGCCTTGGAGCTTCCTCTAAATCGGTGAAAGGAATCTGATCAAGAATAAGTACTCCCAATAATTGAGAGAACTCTTCCATAGTGGGTACCAACTGATAATCGGGAAAGGTGAAGCAATGGTGTTTAGGGTCAAAGAACTGAAAGAGTACTCCCATTATCTTTTCTTCAAATCTTGAGGTAACCAGGCTAAGAAGTCGACCATATTTTTTGGTGAACGAGGAATTATCAGGAACCCTTGAAGCTAGTTCTTTGATTTGAGGAGGTACTTTCACAAAGTTGATTCGAAAGGTATTTCTACGAGTGGAAGCCATAGTCTACAAAACAGAACAAAGATAAATTCTCTTGGTCCTTGGAATGGTCAGTGAAAATGAGTATGGATGTTATGATGCATGATGTCATGCTTAAGCAAATAATCACACACAAGCAAAACACGCAAGGCCTTAGGTTTAGGCTTGCATGGGGTATGTAGGTAAGTACCCTCTTGAAGTTTAGTTGGTTAAACCTTTCCTAAAAGAAGTAACCAGGTTCTAAGGAATCTCAATATCACTGACCTTTCTTCATTGGGCATTATTTTAACTCAAGTGGTGTTTTCTCGTGGACGAAATATCCCGAAAGTCTGATCTCAATGAGTGTAGTATCGAGTATCAACCAATCCTCAGTTTTATACCGAAGCCGGATATCTCACTACTTTCTAATGGCCAAGTTTCAGTTAGTGCTTTATGACACTGTGATGCGGTGGCAGAATCGACTGTTAATACTGGTTTGCATTTTTTGTTCGCAAATGTCGCGGTAAGAGAGAGTCGCCATCGACTTTTATTTTATCCAATCAGGAAAAGGAAAAAGAACAGAAAAAACCTTTTTCGAGATGTTTCTGAGTACGGGGGGTAGATTATAGAAAGGGGAGGTGTTAGCACCCTTTCTATCCATGGTTTTCCATGGGCTCTTAGGTACTTGCTCATTTTTTCAAATTTCTTGTTTGTGTTTGTCTTGAAAAGGTTTTGCTTCGTGATAACCGTTGTATCAGTCCTCAAGGATGTGACGAAGTTTGTTTTGAAAATTGTTTTAAAAGGTGTTTGTGTGAAAAGTTTTTATTGAGAAAGTACTTAAGATTCTACCTACTCGAAAAAAGATTGTTCGCTCTATTTCCTTTAGACAGCGCTATCCTACTATTAAGGAGTAGATAGCACAGTCGTTGGAGTTATAAGGGACATTCGAAAGGGACAAGTACAATCACTAAAGCAATAGTTATAAAACTTTAGTAGCAACCCTAGAGTCTTAAGATCTTTCCGAGGCAACATTTCCGAGGCAACATTCGAATGGGACACTTTGATCTCTTTAGACAGGAGGGCAACCACTAAAATTTCCTATGCTTAATGATTGTTTACCGAAGGTAACCGAAGTGAGATAAACTCTAAGACTGAATATGTGCATATGATTTGTTTCAGTTATTTAATCTTTGCACATTAGGTGATCTACCGTTTTAATTTTCCAGACATTCTTGCCATACAATCCTATTAGCCATACATCTAGACAGTTAAAGATTGTGGAAATTAAAAACGGAAAAGTAAATATAATTATTACAAGGCTTCGGGGAATGGGGATTACATAACCAAAACTTGGGGGGAAATTAAACAGTAAATAAAACCCTAGTTTAAAAGACTATTACAACCTCGGAGCAATTACAAAAATATAATGAAAAGTATGTACGACAAACGTAAATGCGAGAAATTAGGGTTTTGACCCTTGAAAACCAAATTGAATTTAATTAAAGAAAAAAAATCATTTTTTGTTATTTTTATTTAAGGAAATAAAGAATAAATTGCAAAATATCCTCATCACTAATTAAGTTTTAATTATGAAAAGTCATTAAATTAATGGGAAAAAAAACAATTAACCTATTTTTGTGTTTTTATTTTGAGAAGGAATTAAAATTAAGAATTAAACCTAACTTCTATTTGATTTTAATTATGAAAAAAAGATTTAAGTTAACCTAATTAAAATAATTAATGCAATTAAATATTTAATGAAAGAAAAAAAAACTAAACCTAATATTGTTTGTGATTTTCTGATTTTTATGTTTTGATTAAAAATGATTTTTGGAAAATAACTAAAATAAATAAATTAAAACAATAAAAAGAATTGAAATAAAATAAAAAAGAAAAGATTGGGCCTGTGTGGTAGAATGCAGACTGGGGGGTGCATTGCCAACTTGTTAGGCCCAAATTGGTTGGCCCATGTTCCTTGCGTGTGATCCCATGTAGATTAGCTTTAGAGAGTGCATCATGGGCTGCTGTGGTTGGACGCTGGATTTGGACCAAGGGATGATCCAAAGGGTAGGATTTGTGAGCGTATGATGGACGCATGGAATGCTGATATATTGAATCTGTAGTAAATTGTTAGGAAAATAATAAAAGTGTAAATTAATAATTAAAAACCTAACTCTGATTAATTTACAAGTTAATTATGAAATAAAATCAATATTGATTAAATCAAAACAACTTTTATGTCAAAAATTATTTTAGATAATTGAAAGCCTAAAACTAATATTTAATGATTTTTTTGTGATTTTATATGTTAATTAAATTAATGATAGAAAACAAATCAAGTGAAAAATAAATAAATGAAAAGGGTTAGAAAAGAAAATAGTCAAAAAAGTGAAAAATGCATGGGGTGGGTGATGAACCCATGCCCCTTGGGGCATAGTTAGGTGCCTCATCCACCAAGCCAAGCTATTGTTTGTGATTCAAACTTGTTCTACGTAACAAGAAGAACTCATTTGGACAGTTAATAAACATTAGCAATGTATGAAATTAATTATATGAATGTTTGAAAGAAAAGAAAATAAGATAAGATGAGTAAGCTTGTTTCAAGCATCAATGGCCATGACTTTCGACCTATTCTTACTCTTAGATACCTCAGGAATGATTTGTAATTGATGGCTTGGACTGAAAGTGGTTGGATCTTCGGTTTTGACTTTGCACTAGTCTTGACAGAATTTGAGGTTTTTAGAGAGCGTTCTTGGGCAGCCAATTTTGTGCCCCCTAGTGTACGAGGGTGTTGTGTTTATATAGAGGAGGAATTTAGGTCGAAAATAATGGAAGAAATCTCATGGTATCTTGAGGAATTATGAAGATTTAATTTGATTTTGGCCTTGTATGATTTATTTCCAAAATATCTCCAATCATGACTTTTTCAATCTAAATCATCATTGCACGAGTTACATGCCATGCTAGCTGTATATGGACTCATAATGTGCACAAAAATCCCAAGATTTGATTTGCTTTTATTATTTTACCATTTAATTTGATTTATTTTGGTTTAAATGAATAAAAAATAAAAATAAATGATAAAAATAATAAAGTAAAAGGTGGAAAAGCTCAGGGGTCGTGGGTCCTATTAGAAACATGTTTCAAACAAGAAAGCATAGGCCCCTTTGGAAAAAATGCAAATTTGATCAATGTTGACTTTTGATAATTTTCCAAAAATTGCCAACTTTGACAATGCACAACTCTCTCAATTTTGACTCTAGGAGGGTGTTCTTGGACTTTTTAGAAATCTTAGGATGTCCTCTAAACAAACCATTTGGTTTCATCTCAATTGGATTTTCCATGTTCATGTATGGAGCTTTGACCCAAAAGGTGTTTTTGTTGACTTTTCAAAAGGACCTATAATGTCAAAATTCTTATCTTTTTATGAGTGCACATTTTGAACTTGAGAGCTGAAGATGAATTGTAGGAAATTTCATCTTCTTAAAAATGAGCTTTGGATGGAAAATTTATGATAAAGTATGAAGAAGTTATGCTTGGTCAAAGTTGGGTTGACTTTTCTTGCAAAACCCTAATTTAGCAACTTTTGGGTTTTGATGAATTTGGAGCATTCCTTGGGGAATCATGGTCAACCCTTGATCAAATGATCAAATTAACTTCAAAATGTGGATGTTGACCAAAAATATTGAAGTTTGACTGTATGTGGGCCATAGTTTACTTTTGACTTAATATAGTCGATTCTCAACCATCTGAGCAGTTGACTGAGAAAACTTCTTGTGCAGTGCTTGAAATTTGACATGGAAGGTATTGGGGACCTATTAGGACCTTGGAACGAATTTGAGACCTTTGTGGTTTACCCGTCTTGATGAAGAATGAAACCCTAATTTGAGGTATACTACCTTAGGAGAGAGTTTGTCTGGTCCACTCTTGGGCAACCTTGAGCAAATTGAAGATCTCAATGGACATGTATTGAGTAAAATGAGAGGGAAAACTTTGGGGTACAACAGCTGCCCCTGTTCAATCATCTTAAACCTGAGGATGTAGATTGGCTAGCCTGCCTTTCGTAATCTGAAGGTGAATGATGATTGAACACTAGAGTGCCTAGAAATTTGTACTCGCATGAAGTGGCACTTGATTTGTGATATCGGGAATGGGATTACAGATGCCATTTGGGGGTTGATGATAGAAGATTGTCGGAGATGGGCTTAAAGATGCCATCATGGATGTGATGGAGAATCGTCGGAGATGGGCTTAAAGATGCCATCTAGATAATGTAGATTTCCTGAGATATTCCTTTGATGAGAATCCCTGCTCCTGTCGTTGAGGAGGAATTTGTTGAGGAATGTTGGTATCTGTCTTAGGAGAAATAGAATTTTAGGAGCTTCAGTTGTCCGTTACTCTACTAGGGAATTAACTCTAGAGGTGAACTGCATATCTTGTTCAGTGTATAGGTTGCATCGTGACATAATGGGGAAAGGTGAAACCGATCGTGTTTGATCAGGTCCAGGTATTATAGTGTTGTGGACGGCCGTCTGGAGATAAGAGAAAAGAAACCTGGATGGTAAGGTTATGAGAAGGAACCTGGATAGTAGGTCTTATGGGAAGGAACCTGGGTAAGGTTTTTTCGTGAGGAGTTTGGGTAAAACTGCATCTGAACCGAGAAGGAACCTAGGTAAAGTTGCTTTGTGAGGAGTTTGGGTAAAACTGCATCTCAATTGAGAAGGAACCTGGGTAAGGTTGCTTTGTGAGGAGTTTGGGTAAAACTGCATCTGAACCGAGAAGGAACCTAGGTAAGGTTGCTTCAGGATAAGTCTGAGTGAAACTTCAGAAGGAACCTGGGTAAGGTTGCTCGTGATGAGTCTGTGTAGGGCTTTAGGAGGAACCTGGGTAGGGCTACTTCGGGATAAGTTCGTGTAAAACATCGGCAGGAACCTGGGTAAGGTTACTTAGGGCTAAGTCTGTGTAAAACTTCAAGAAGAACCTGGTTAAGGTTACTTGGTGATAAGTTCCTGTAAAACTTCAGAAGGGACCTGGGTAAGGTTACTTTAGGATAAGTTCGTGTAAAACTGCAGGAGGAACCTGGGTAAGGTTACTTTGGGATAAGTTTGTGTAAAACTTCAGGAGGAACCTGGGTAAGGTTACTTTGTGATAAGTTTGTGTAAAACTTCAGGAGGAACCTGGGTAAGGTTATTTCGTGATAAGTTTGTGTAAAACTTCAGGAGGAACTTGGGTAAGGTTATTTCGGGATAAGTTCGTGTAAAATCTTCATAAGGAACTTGGGTAAGGTTACTTTGTGATAAGTTCGTGTAAAACTTCAGAAGGAACCTGGGTAAGGTTACTTTGTGATAGGTTCGTGTAAGACTTTATTTGGAAATGTATGAGAAAAGACCCGTGTAATATTTTTCAGGATAAACCCGTGTGAAGCTGCATTTAGGAGAAACCCGTGTAAGATTGCTCCGTGACGAACCTGTGTAAAGCTGTATTTGATCGCGCAGATAATTACTCTGTCTAGTTTCAGGAGCTAATCTTGAACTTGCTGGATGTTGTTAATGATAACCATCTTTCCTGAAAAGGTATATGATTAATCGAATATGATGCATGAAATGCATTGAATGATGATGTTCTCAAAATAAATGAGCTTATGCTGGATGCAACATGTATACGCACGTCATGATATATGAACATGAAATGCTATTGTGGCACATCCGAGTTTGGGAAAATAGATCCCTGACTTCGGCTGGAGAGTAACGGAAATTGAGTTCCTGACCGTCATAGAAAAAGTGGTTCTTCTACTTCCGCTGGGGTGGTGAACCGTAGATGACTATGTTGGGAATTTTCCCCTTGTTTACGGATATTCTACCGAGGAGAGACTCTACTTGAGAACAACTCTACGGGGGAATAATTATGTTGGAGAAAGAAGCTTCCATAGCTGAAGGGATAAACTCTTTCGGGGATTGAGCTTATGTATTCAGAGAAATAAACTTTGTTCAGGAGAAAACTTTATGACCTGCTTGCGATTATGAAACTTGATCGGGGAATATAGATGTCGATTCTTTGAAGGAACTTTGCTGGGGAACATAGCTCCTGTTTGGGGGAGCCGATGTCAAAGCTTTAGTTTCCTCTACTCTGTGGGGAGTGTAGATGTTATTGGGACGCATGCTAAGGATACGACAATGACTTCGTATCAAGACTTTTCTTCCCCTGTACCTATTGGAGAAAGTTCCTACGGAGGCCTTGTGGATTGAGTGTTATCCCAACTTATGAGGTGCTTGGTAACTTTCGATCGAAATGATAAGTCTTCTACTGATAGGCAAGTGACGAGATGACGGGACATAGTCGTACGCTTTAATCCCTAACTTTTGCCTGAACTGTCTTTTCAGATTTTCAGTCCACCGGGATACCCTTTTTTGCCCAAGCTGCCTTTCCAGGTTTTTGGCTTGCCAGGTGTACATATCTTTTTATTTTTATCCCTAATTTTTGCCCGAACCATTTTGGTTCGCGGGATGCTCTTATTTTTTCCTAGGCCAGTCAACCTAACGGGTTTTTGTTCATGCGCAGTATTTTCTGACTATGTCCACGCTCTCAGGGTGTAGGGAGTTGTCACTATCGGTAGTGTTGTGTTGCCACACTACCAGAAGATGTTTGTTTGATCGTACAGGATTCGTTGCTGGAATTCATGCCCAATGCCCCCAAGTGATTCAGATGGAGATCTGCGCCTGGTTATTTGGAACTTTTTGAGAGACTCATTGAATCTTGACTTGACTGCCCCAGATGATGGATAATAATCATGTTGTGCCCCTTGGTTGGAAGTGTTTTTCCACTTGAGGTAATCCTTTTTATTGAGAAGGTTTTTGTTCACTAGATATTCATCATGTGAATTTCTCAGCTGTTGAACAAATAGTCATATGCAAACAATGTTATTTTAAGAATGCCAAGCTTACGTCTGTCTTGAAGTTTTTAAAATGCAGTTATTTTTATTAAAAAAATAAAATTTTGCAAATATGTGATATCAATCAGGATTTGTAACGGACCTTCAAGAGTCAGGATACCTTTTGTAACAGTATGCTTTCGAACTAACCCATTCTTCAGCTAGGACTTTTAAGGGTTATAACGTGGCCTGGTTCACGGTTTAAGAAACAAAGGATAAAAGCTTTGATCCTAAACTCAGCTAATTGTGCATTTAGATCCCGTTTGAGTCCTTGCTCTGATATTCCAGTGATGGTTCAGATACTGGTAGTTTATTTTGAATAGGCAGTCATTTCTTTTTTGTTGAGGGCTTGTAGGACCTCTTTCTTTTTGATTTTATTATCCCTGTCTTTTGCCTGAACTGTTTCTTTTTGTGATTACAGTCAGCGGGATGCCCCAGTTTTTCTTAAGTCTCCTTCATAGGTTTTGACTTAATGGGCTTTTATTTCGAGAAATAATGACTGCCTGTCTTGACGATTATAGGGAACCAACACCGTCTATTTTTTTGGAAGGATGTCTTCGATGCCATTCATTGTGTATGAATCGGCAAATTGTGACTGAATGCGCCTCTGAATTAACTTAGAAAACTACCCTGCCCCAGGTTATGATTAAGGGTTTTAATTTGTGTGAAAAGAAAAACTCCTACTTCTTTGGCTCGAAGGGGTTGACTAGGGATTATCTTCCTTATAACTCCACTATTTAGGATTTGAAACAACGCCTGTACATCGTTAGCGGGGTCTGTTCAAAAGCATACTGTAGAGATTTTGGTATCATTTTCATCATCCTCCCTCTAAAGGCTTACAGTTTTTTTTAGTCGAGAGTTGAATATCACGAAAGGGAAGTATAAAGCAATTTAAGCATAATGAAAACAAATTAATTCAAGACAGACATGTGTAATGCATTAATGAAATAATAAAGTTTGACATGACAATAATTGTTCGTATAAGCAAAGAAAATACAACTTTCAAATGAACAAAAATGCTTTCAATCCTAGCCATGTTTTGGCAAGGGAGTAGTGATCACGTTGGGAGTCTCAGGTGGGTCGAATTCGATCTCCTTAGCATCAATCATATTCTGAATCTTGTATTTCAGCGCCCAACAATCGTTAGTATCGTGCCCCGGCTATCAGAATGATAAGCACACCTTGCCTCCGGATTGTAGTTAGGAGAGGAAGTCTTCGGGTTCAGATGAGGGTTTATCACCGTAATCAGCTTCATCTTCAACGTGTATTGCAATGCTTGTGACAGTGGCATGTTGATTTGGGTGAACTTCCTTTGAGGTCTTTCCACCCTTGGCTGATTGTTTTGTTGTTATGGTCGTTGTGTGCGTGCCGAATTAGAGATCAGCACTGCCCCCACAAATTGGTGGTAGTCTTCCTTGCTACGCCCCTTCTGGCCGTGCACAACATTGGCTTCCCTCTTGCCGCCAAATGTCTTCTTCTTTGTACTCGAAGAGGTATTTTTCTGGATCTTGCCACTCCGGATCCCAGCTTCTACTCTTTCTCCAGTCAATATCAGCTCGGTGAAACCAGCTGAGGAGATACCAATCAAGTGATTGAAGAAAGGACCAGACAACATACCAAGGAACATATCCACCAACTCCTTATCAGACAAAGAGGGTTGGACTCTCCCTGCCAGATCTCTCCATTTCTGCACATAGTCCTTGAAACCTTCGCTTGCACCCATGGACATACTCTGGAGTTGAGTACGGGTAGGGGCAAGGTCAGTGTTATATTGATACTGCTTGTAAAAAGCAGCAACCAGATCTTCCCAGTTACGGACATTGGTTCCCTCCAGCTAGTAGAACCATTCAAGTTGAGTCCTTGACAGACTATCTTGAAAGAAATGAACCCATAGATTTCTATCAGCTGTGTGGGGCTGGATCTTTCTGACATAAGAGTGGAGACGGAGCTTTGGGTAGGACACTCCATCATACTTGGCAAAAACTGGAGCCTTGAACTTCTGCGGGATGACCACTCCCGACACCAAACCTAATTCTTCAAAACCCAATCCAGGTATCCTCTGAACTTCCATGGCACTCAGACGATCTTCCAACTTTTTGTATCTATCCTCAGCAGGAGGATATTGCTCATCATTGTAATCAGTATCATTGTCAGAGACTGCAGGACTAGGGTACTTCTCTCCTTCTTGGTTCTCCCCTTCCTTATATGAAGAGGTCAGGTGGACTTGTCGCTTCAACCGCTCTCCAAACCTTCGATCCATGTTCAGAATACCAGTAGCCTTCTTCTTTTTCTTCTTTTCTTTCAGAATGAGGGCTTTCAGATCTTCCCGCCCTTTTGTCAGACTGATGAACATTTGTTGGAACCGGGCATTCTGTGCCTGAAGGTCCTTAATGCTTTGTTCGGAAGACATTTCTACTGAAATAAACAACGAAGAAGATGAGAAACCTGTAATGGTACCTGTAATGATGTGTATGATAATGGGATGCGTATGCAATGATTTCAAAGACTTCGGGAAATTTAAATTTGCAAACCAAAATAAACAAAAACTTTATTAGCTGAATTTGAAGTTCAAATGCCTTTTAGGCATTACAAAAAATAAATCTAAAACTAGAAAAGAAAATCAAAAGTCCCATGGATGCTTCCTCTTCGTGTCGAGATAATCATTCAGTCCTTTTTCCTCATGCAGTTGCTTTGTGAGCTCTAAGACCTTCCTCTCCTGAGCATGGAACTGATCCCTGTAAGTATCCCACTCCTTCATCGAATGAATCCAAGACCTCTGTAATTCCCCAAGATCAGTAGGCATGTAAGGATAGAGAACCGTGTAAGGAATTCCTTTTTCAGTAGTGGGTTCCACAATCACTGGCAAAACAGCCACATAGGGCACCATAAGCTGCTGAGCACGAGCTCGTACCCATTGTAGATAAGGTTCCATTGGAATGGAAGTCTTTTGCCCAAAAGCCCTTACGCTCGATCTGTTTACCATGCCCTAAGCTCGTATGAACCTTCAGCGATACTCTTGAATATCCTCCTCATAGTTGAACACAATGCCCTCGATTAGTAACTGATGGGGACCATCCCTTCGAGCGTGACCAAATTTTCGCAGAGCTAAACAAGGATTATAGGTTATACCCCCTCTGATACCAAGCAGTGGGATATTAGGGTACTCCCCGCAGCGGTTAATGATAGCAATGTCTTCCATAGATCGAGAACACCAAAGAATATCCGTATGAGCGAGTGACATTATCCTTTGTGACCAAACCAGATCTTCTTCAATATTTAGTATGGACTTAGGGAGGTGAGAAATAAACCACCTCGACAGCAATGGCATGCAGCCCACGAGAATCCCTTTTCTCCTTATGGTACGAGTATGGAGAGCGTGCAAAATATCTCCGAGCAAAGTAGGCACCGGGTTGCGAGAGAGAAAGATATTGATAGCATTCACGTCTACGAATGAGCCCGGATTAGGGAATAGGACTAACCCATAGATTAGAAGAGCCAAGACCTTCTAGAAAGCCTGAAAATCCGTATCATCCCAAAACAGTTGGGATTTGTTTATCAGAAACTTAGCTAGAAAACCCTTGACTCCGCTTGTTATTTCCCAATTGGATACCACGTAGGCCCATTTTAGGTGCAAAGCTGAGGCAATGACTTCTGGCTCAGGAGCTTCTTCTAAACCTGTGAAGGGTAACTTCTCAAGAATGGGTATATCCAACAGCTGAGAGAATTCTTCCAAGGTAGGTACCAACTGATAGTCTGGGAAGGTGAAGCAGTGTTGCTTGGGATCAAAGAACTGAAAAAGTACACTCATCATCTTTTCATCAAAGTTTGAAGTAACTAGGTCGAGAAGTCGACCATGTCTCTTGGTGAACGCAGAAGTTTCATAAACCCTTGATACTAGCTCTTTGTGATGGGAAGGTATCTTCACAAAGCTGGTTCGGATAGTGTTTCTACGTACAGAAGCCATGATCTGCAAAATAGGGCAAAGATAAATTGCCTTGGTCTTTGAAATGGTTAGTACAATAAGAATGGATGCTTGTTATGATGCATGATGTCATGGTAAAGCATAGGTATAGAAAACACATGTATAGAAATCACAGTCAAATCACACAAAGTCCTTAGGTTTAAGGCTTGCATGAGGTCAAATGTAATACCCTCTTAAAGTTAGTTTGTTTCAAACCTGTCTTAGAAATAGTAATCGGGTTCTAGAGGATCTCAATATCACTGACCATCCTTTATCAGCAATGTATAAGCTCACGCAATCTTTTCTTGCAGCCGAAATATCCTGAAAGTCTGATCTCAATGAGTGTAGTATTGAGTATCAACCAGTTCTCAGCTCTACACCGAGGCCGGCTATCTCACTACTTCCTAATGGCCAAGTTGGGCAATTAAAGGTTCTAAGGTCAGTTGATGCTTCACGACACCATGCGGCGGCCCCGTACTCTCCCTGATTGACTCAAGGGTTACTGGTACCAACCAAAGTTCCCCATCAACATAGATAATGCTTCAACCGTGTCGGTATACGCCATCATAGTTCCCTCACAGTTTATTTCTACTTACCAAAAAGTTGTTTCCCCGATCCGGGAGTAGGATCTATAGTAACCCCAAACAAACCCTTTAAAGTAAAGCAATCACGACAATCAAGAGAAGCAATTTTAATGACCTAGATCCTAAGGTTTACCCCACTTTATATTTGTCGTCCCCAGCAAAGTCGTCAGTTCTGTGATACGGTGGCAGAACCGACTGTTAATACTGGTTTGCGTTTTTTGTTCGCAAATGTCGCGGTAAGCAAGAGTCGCCACCGACTTTTATTTTATCCAATCGGGAAAAGGAAAAAGAACATAAAAAACCTTTTTCGAGATGTTTCTGAGTATGGGGGGTAGATTATAGAAAGGGAAGGTGTTAGCACCCTTTCTATCCATGGTTTTCCATGGGCTCTTAGGTACTTCTCATTTTCTCCATGGTTTTCCAGTGAGAAGAAGAATCTGGAGCTCACCAAACAAATTCATGAGGAGCGGACTCTAAAAGCCTACATTGCACCAAAGAGGATGCGTACAACCTTTTTATCTTAAAGTTTTTGTATTTCTTTGTAAGCCCAAAGAGGCATGATGTACTCAAGCTTTGATTTATTAATATAACATGTGTTCCCTTTTTGTATAAAGCAAATTGGAATCTCTAATTTCCTTGAAATCATTGCATATACATATCATCCATAACATCGCATAAGCAGGTACCGTCACATGTTTCTCATCTTCTTCACTGTTTATTTCAGCAAAAATGTTTTCTGAACAAAGCATCAAAGATCTTCAGGCACAAAATTACCAATTTCAACAGATGTTCATAACTCTGGCAAAAGGGTAGGAGGATCTGAAGGCCCTCATCCTGAAAGAGAAGAAGAAGAAGAAGAAGAAGAAGAAGAAGAAGAAGAAGAAGCCCTCCGGTGCCCTCAATATTGGCAGAAGATTTGGGGGGCCACTAAGGAAAACAGTCGATCTGACCTCCTCGTCCAAAGAAGGGGAAATCAAGAGAGAGAAACAAGGGAGGAGAGCCCTAGTCCTGAAGTCTCTAACAATGATACAGACTACAATAATGAGCAGTATCCTTCCACTGAGGATAGGTACAAGCAGTTAGAGGATCGGTTAAGCGCTATGGAGATCCAGAGAATACCAGGGCTGGATTTTGAAGAGCTGGGATTTCTATCTGGGGTAGTCATCCCACAAAAATTTAAAGCTCCAATTTTTGCAAGGTATGATGGGGTGTCTTGTCCCAAGCTTCATCTTCGTTCCTATGTGAGGAAGATCCAACCTCACACTGTTGATAAGAACTTGTGGGTTCACTTCTTCCAAGACAGTCTTCCAGAGACTTAACTTGAATGGTTCTAACAATTGGAGGGAACCATTGTTCGAAACTGGGAGGATTTGGCTGCTGCTTTTTATAAACAGTATCACTACAACGCCGACCTTGCCCCTACCCGTACTCAACTCCAGAGTATGTCCATGGGTGCAGGTGAAGGCTTTAAGGACTATGTGCAGAAGTGGAGAGACTTGGATGGGAGAGTCCAACCCCCTTTATCTGACAGGGAGTTGGTTGACATATTTCTCGGGACACTGTTTGGTCCATTCTTTAATCATTTGATTGGCAGCTTGTCAGCTAGTTTCACTGAGCTTATATTAACTAGAGAAAGGGTAGAAGCCGAGATCCAGAGCGGCAAAATATAGAAAGACACCTCCTCGAGTTCAGTAAAGAAGCCCTTCACTAGTAAGAAGGAAGTCAGTGTTATCTATATCCCAAGAGGTCAGAGCAGAGCTGAACACCGTCCAACGGTAAGTGCTGTAATGATACCTAGCCCAGTGGCTGCTCCACAACATAACAATTAACAAAGGGTAGAAAGACCACAAAGGCAGTTTACCCAGATTAACATGACATTGACAGAGGTTCTACCCCATTTGCTAAGATCCAACTTGGCAACCTTGAAAGAGGCTCCCAAGAATCCTAATACCACTTCTCCTCGGTACAATCCAAATGCTCGGTGTGCCTACCATTCTGAGAGTCCTGGTCACGATACAAATGACTGTTGGGCTCTAAGAAATAAAGTACAAAATCATATTGAAGCCAAGGAGATTGAGTTTGATGCTCCGGAGAAGCCCAATATCATAACTTCTCCCATGCCTAAGCACAACCGTGAAGTTAATATCGTTGGTACTGATCTATTTGTGACCTCAATTGATGAAGTTTCTACTTCCCTTATAACTGTTAAGAAGTTTTTGTTGCTTGCCGGTTTATTTCCGGGTTGTG
The DNA here is from genome assembly GCA_948472305.1 of Vicia faba. Lineage (NCBI taxonomy): Eukaryota > Viridiplantae > Streptophyta > Magnoliopsida > Fabales > Fabaceae > Vicia > Vicia faba. The sequence goes on along the minus strand of CATIWC010000329.1, from coordinate 126,503 downwards.
GTGAAGGTTGCCACATGTGTTCATCTCTGCCTTCTAGTTGTTATTTGCTGAAGACAGGTGTCTAGCGCCTGATGGATAGCAGAGAAATTTTGTTCGAGAAAACTTTGATTCCAACTTTTCCATTCGAAGATGTTGCTATTACAACCATTTTCGTTAATTCTTCCATAGTTTCCTCGAGATGACATGTTAGGATTACACCCGCTCCGAGAGTTTCTTCGTTAATAATCACCTTTTCGGGTCCTGTCCCGTATGCCTCGGACAAAGCTGTCCCTTGGCATTATGGCATCGATTTTTACTATCATGGCGTTAAACAAGATCTAAAGAATAAAGAGGTTGATCCCGATGTCAGTAAAATTGTCGGGACCAGCAAGATTACCAGAAGTGGAAGGGTTTTCTCTCCCGTGATTTCCCCGAAGACTATCAATAAACCTGTTGTTATTCCATCTGCTGTTCCTGCTAGTACTTCATCTATTACTCCCGTTCTTAATCCAATTGTTACCCCTGCCGATGAGTCATCTGGGACTCTAGGAAAAGGAGCTATAGGTGAGCCTGCCCGGACGGAGGCACCTAGAAAAGTTGTTGTGGAATCCTCTAAGCAAGAAATAGAATAAATCTTAAAAATAATCAAAAAGAGCGACTACAATATGGTCGAGCAGTTGGGCCGGACCCCCTCGAAGATATTGATGTTGTATTTGTTGTTATGTTCAGAGGCCCATGCAAAGGCTTTGATTGCATTCCTCAAGACCGCGCATGTGCCGTAAGAAACCTTAGCCGATCAATTCGAAGACTGTATGGCCAGCTTGACTACTGAAAATGGGCTAGGTTTTTTAGATGTTGACTTAACTCCAAAAGGGAGAAAGCATAATGATTCTCTGCATGTCTCGATTGAATGCAGGGGTACCACTATGGCTCATGTGCTGGTGGATACTGGGTCTTCACTAAATGTTCTGCCTAAGAAGGCTCTTGATCGGTTGGGTTGTGAAGGCTTGACCCTAAAGCCCAGTAACATTGTGGTAAGGGCTTTTGACGGGTCGAAGAGAATGGTGCATGGGGAGGTGGACATCCCTGTCAAGGTAGGCTCTCATACCTTTGGGTCCACCTTCTACATGATGGACATCAGGACATCATACTCTTGTTTGTTGGGTCGTCCTTGGATCCCTGAAGTTGGGGTTGTTACTTCTACATTGCACCAAATGTTGAAATATCCGGTGAAGGGGAAGATTGTCACTGTGCATGGCGAAGAGGAGTATATGGTGAGCCACCTGAACTCCTTCAGGTATGTGAAGATGGACTGGGAATTCATAGAGACTCCTTGTCAAAACATTGAAGAGGTTCCCCATATTTTGGCATCAACCGAGACTACCACCAGCACCAAACCTCCTCTGAAGATGGCATCTCTCAATGACGCCAAAGAAGTGGTCGAAGAAGGTGGGTGTACCAATTGGGGAAAGCCCCCTGATTTTACCCACAAAACTAACAAATTTGGTTTGGACTTTACTTCAGGGGCTCAAAGGACTATTCGACGTGCTCGGGCTGGAGGACCTCCCCTACGCATCAGCAATCGTGGGGTCAACGTTATTGAAGACAGTAAGGAAGACTCTAACATTGACAACTGGATCTACCCGACTACCAACGGTGGACCGAGTAACCGGACGGCTAGAGATTTCATACCAGTTTCTTTCATTCTATAGTAATTGTCTTACTTGTGTTCTGAATTTGTAATAAACAATTTTTAACTTTTTGGCCTTGTGTCTTACTCGAGGCACAGTGGTTCTATTTGCGAGGGTTATTATATGTCATTTCATATGTCATCAATAAAGCATTGGACTTTCTTTGCATACAAATTTTGCGCTCTCTGTTTTTCGTTTGTGTTTTTACTTTATCAATACAACTATGCTCTTACACACACTCACGTGTCAAACTGCAAGTCCATATCCACTCTGGATCCCATTGATAACAATTTTGCTACTGCCAGTTATGATTTCGAAAATCTGATCAACCAAGCCGAGAACGAAGGTGAGGACGATTGTGAGGTGCCTGGAGAACTTGATAGACTATTACAACAGGAAGAAAGGGCTATACAGCCTCACGAAGATCCAGTTGAGATGATAAACTTGGGAACGGAGGTGGACAGAAAAGAAGTCAAGATCGACACAAATCTGGAGACTAAGATCAAACAACTACTGATATAGATGTTGCACGACTACGTTGAGATCTTCTCTTGGTCATATGAAGACATGCCTGGTTTAGACACTGACATCTCGGTACACCGTCTGCCGACTAAAGAGGATTGTCCTCTGTTTAAACAGAAGGTCTGCCGTATACACCCTGAAATGTCAGAGAAGATCAAAGCAGAGGTTATGAAACAGTTCAACACTGAGTTCTTAGCTGTCACCTCATATCTGCAGTGAGTTGCTAATGTCGTTCCGGTACCTAAGAAGGACGACAATGTACAAATGTGTATGGATTACAAAGACCTGAACTGGGCAAGCCCCAAGGATGAGTTCCTGCTTCCTCACATTAATGTTCTGGTTGACAACACTGCATAGAACAAAATATTCTCCTTCATGGATGGTTTCTCTGGCTACAACCAGATCAAGATGTCTCCTGAAGACATGGAGAAGACAACCTTCGTCACACAGTGGGGCACCTTCTGTTACAAGGTGATGCCTTTTGGGTTGAAAAATGTTGGGGCAACTTATCAGCGAGCCATGGTCGCTTTGTTCCATGATATGATTCACCGTGAGATCGAGGTTTATGTTGATGACATGATAGCCAGATCTAAAACCAAAGAAGAGCACCTGGACCATCTACAAAAGTTGTTTGACAGGTTAAGGACATAAAAGCTGAGGCTAAATCCGAATAAGTGCACCTTTGGGGTAAGGTCTGGTAAGATTCTGGGTTTCATCGTCAGTGACAAAGGTATTCAGGTAGACCCCGTAAAGGTAAAGGCCATACAAGAGATGCCGGCTCCCCGTACAAAGAAGGAATTTAGAGGTTTCTTGGGACACCTAAATTATATCGCCAGTTTCATTTCAAATCTAACTTCTACTTATGAGCCCATCTTCAAGCTTCTGAAGAAAGATTAAGTTGTAAAGTGGAATGACGAATGCCAGACTGCTTTCGAAACAATCAAGGAATACTTTCAGGAACCACCAATTCTGATGCCTCCAGTTGAAGGAAGACCTTAGATATTGTACTCAACAGTGCTAGATAAATCAATGGGGTGTGTGTTGGGGCAACATGACGAGTCTGGTCAAAAAGAGCACACAATATACTACCTTAGCAAAAAATTTACCGATTGTGAGGCAAGATACTCATTGCTCGAGAAAACTTGTTGCGCTTTGGCATGGGCTGCTCACCGACTAAGACAGTATATGCTGACCCACACTACTTTGTTGATATCTAAGATGGATCCAATCAAATACATCTTCGAGAAGCCCGCTCTCTCCGGAAGAATAGTGAGATGGCAAATGATCTTAACTAAATACGATATACAATATACAACCTAGAGAGAAATCAAGGGAAGTGTATTGGCTGATCATTTGGCTCATCAGGTCGTGGATGACTACTAGTCCATGAATTTTGAGTTCACGGACGAGAATATCATGCTAGTGAATGATTACGGAGAACCTAGACCGGATGAAGGACCCGAGGAGGGATCCCAATGGACTATGGTTTTTGGCGGAGCTTCGAACGCACTTGGTAATGGCATTGGCGCTGTAATCATATCTCATGAGGTCTGTGATACTCCTTTCACTTCCCGATTATGTTTCAACTGCACCAACAACATGGCGGAGTATGAAGCCTGCATCATGGGTCTCAAAGCCGCTATTGACCTCAGGATCAAGTTCTTAAATGTCTTCGGGGATTCAACCTTGGTGATAAGTTAGATAAAAGGCGAATGGGATACGAAACATCTGAATCTCATTCCATACAGAGATCACGTACTGACATTGCTCCCACACTTTGAGGAAGTAACCTTTGAACATTTCCTGTGAGAGGAGAATCAGTTAGCGGACGCGCTAGCTACCATGTCTTCCATGTTAAAAGTCAGGTGGGACAATGAAGCTCCCGAATCACCATTGAGAGGTTGGATGAACCAACACACTGCTGCGAGATTGATACTGAAAAGGTAGAAGATAAACCCTGGTTTCATGAAGTGAAAAAGTACCTCAAGACTCAAGAGTATCCTGAAGGGGCATCTGTCAATGATAAGAAGTTTCTGAGCAGGTTCGCTGCAAAATTATTCCTCACTAATGGAATCCTCTACAAGTGCAACCATGACTCTACTTTACCGCGGTGTGTAGACAAGAGCGAAGTAGAGAGGATTATGATAGATCTACATGAAGGTACCTTCGGAACCCATCCAAATGGACATACCATGGCTAAGAAGATCCTACGGACAGGATACTAATGGTCTACTATGGAAGCAGATTGTTATCAGCACTCCCGAACCTGTCATAAGTTGCAAATTTATGCTGATAAGGTGCATGTGCCCTCGGTTCCTTGGAATGTCTTACCAGCTCTGTGGCCCTTTGCAATGTGGGGCATTGAAAGGATCGAAGAAACCAGGCCTACCGCTTCCAATGGGCATCGCTTCATCCTAGTGGCAAACGATTACTTCACGAAATGGGTTAAGGCGACCTCCTTTGCTACTGTTACCAAGAATGTTGTGGCACAGTTTCTCAAGATAACCTGATCTGTCGGTATGGTGTTCTAGAGATAATTATCACCGATAACGGTACGAATCTCAACAACACAATGATCACCGAGCTCTATAAACAATTCAGGATACAACATCATAACTCTTCTCCCTACCGGCCAAAGATGAATGGCGTTGTTGAAGCGGTTAACAAGAACATCAAAAAGATCACAAGAAGATGACGGTGACATACAAAGAATGGCATGAGATGCTACCATTCGCTCTTCATGGGTACCGTACCACAGCACGGACATCGACATGGGCAATACCTTACTCTCTGGTATATGGCATGGAGGCAGTCCTACCCATTAAGGTCCATATTCCTTCTTTAAGGATTTTGAAAGATGCGGGTTTGAACGAAGACGACTGGATCCAGACTCGACTTGATCAACTAAATTTGATCAACAAAAAGAGACTTGCTGCTGTTTGTCATGGTCAGACGTATCAAAAGCAGATGATCAAGGCTTTCAAAAAAAAAGTCAGACGTCAGGAGTATCAAGTCAGGGATCTGGTAATCAAGCGCATCTTACTGCCGCAAGTTTATCCCAGGGGCCAATGGACTCCCACGTACGAAGGGCCATTTATGATTAAAAACATTTTCTCGGGTGGAGCCATGATTCTAACCACCATGGACGGTGACGACCTCCGTCACCCTGTCAATGCAGACATAGTGAAAAGATACTACGCATGATAAAAGACCCGCTAGGTTGACTGGCCTAGGCAAAAGTAAGGCCTTCCCGGTGAACCAAAAGGGTTCCGGCAAAAATAAGGGATGAAAACGAAAAATTGTACACCCGGCAAGTCGAAGACCTGAAAAGGAGGCTTGGGAAAAAAAAGGGTATCTCGGTGGACTGAAAACTCGAAAGGGCAGTCCGGGAAAAAGATAAGGATGAAAAGCGTATCACTATGTCCCATTGGATCACCCTGCAATCAGACCTCAATATCATTTGTCGAGCTCGAATGGCATCGATCAACCTAATCAACTTCGGACAAGCAGCAAAATGATGAGACGCTCAAAGACATAGGTGAAATAGCAGAGTTGGAACCCAATGAGATTGTTGCACATAGTTGTTTTCTTTTTACACAATATTGCATAGCTTCTAATTTTACGATGGAGTTCTCTTACTAAAGCGTCAGTCTCCTTGTACAAAAACGCCTATTACAGGCCAACTTCGAAAATCAATACAAATCATTTTTACAAAAAAACTATGAGCTTTTTTCTTTTTCTGTTTTGTTTTGCAAAAACGTCCAATGATTTATTCTTTACATATACATTGAATATGGTTACCGCTCATAAATATTTACATAAGAAACAAAAAGACAATTGCTCATAACTTAAGAAACAAAAAAAAAACCAGAAATGTCAAAACCCGACAATTACTTTGTCCAGTCGGTACCGAGGCAGAGACAGATTTGAAACATAATCATCAGCACATACGACCTCGTAGTACCTGTATCCCCCATAGAGTAAAGGTAATCAAAGCATTGATATCAGTTCTCTCAAAATGGAAAGCAATCTCCCTAGCCATAGTCATCCAGAAACCTGACATCTATATCCCTCAGCCAAATTTCATAATCGCGAGCGGATCATCATAAATTTTTATCTCCCCAAGCAGAGTTTATTCCTCTGGATACAGAAGCTCAATCCCCAGCAGAGCTTATTACTTCAGCTATGAAAGTCCACCTTCCAACAGAGTCATTCCCCCACAGAGCTATTCTCATACAGAGTCTCTCCCTGGCAGAATATTCACAAACAACAAGGAGCAAATCTCCAGCACAGTCATTTCCGTTCACCATCCCCAATGGAAGTGGAAGAATCATAGTTCTCTACAACAGTCAGGAATGCTATACTCTCTAGTAGCAGTCAGGGATTTATTTTCCAAGACTCGGACATGTTACAATAGCATTTCATGTTCATACATCATGACGTGCGCATACAACATAATCTCATTTATTTTGAGAACATCATCACACAATGCATTTCATGCATCGCATATAATTAATCATGTACCTTTTCAGGAAAGAGGGTTATCATCAACAATACCAACAGTTCAAGATTAAACTCATGAAGCTATACATGTCATAGCCCTACTATCCAGGCTTTCATCTCGAAGTAACCCTACTACCAGGTTCCTTCTCATAGACCTACTATCCAGGCTTTCATTTTGAGGTAACCCTACGACCCAGGTTCCTGCCCATAAGCCCAACTACCCAGGCTTTCATTTTGAGGTAACCCTACTATCCAGGTTCCTTCTCATAGCCCTACTATCAAGGCTTTCATTTTGAGGTAACCCTGCTATCCATGTTCCTTCTCATAGCCATACTATCCAGGCTTTCATTTTAAGGTAACCCTACGACCCAAGTCCCTGCCCATAAGCCCTACTAGCCAGGAATTCATTTTGAGGTAACCCTACTATCCAGGTTCCTTCTCATAGCCCTATTATCCAGTCTTTCATTTTGAGGTAACCCTACGACCCAGGTTCATGCCTATAAGCCCTACTATCTAGGCTTTCATTTTGAGGTAACCCTACTATACAGGTTCCTTCTCATAGCCCTAATATCCAGGCTTTCATTTTGAGGTAACCTTACGACCCAGGTTCCTGCCCATAAGCCCTACTATCAAGGCTTTCATTTTGATGTAACCCTACGACCCAGGTTCCTTCTCATAGCCCCACTATCCAGGCTTTCATCTTGAGGTAACCCTACGACCCAGGCTCATTCTCATAGCCTTACTATCCAAGCTCTCATCTCGAAGTAACCATATGATCCAGGTTCCTTCTCATAGCCCTACTATCCAGGCTCTCATCTCGAAGTAACCCTACGACCCAGGTTCCTTCCCATAAGCCCTACTATTCAGGCTCTCATCTCGAAGAAACCCTGTGATCAAGGTTCCTTCTCATATCCCTACTATCTAAGCTTTCATCTTGAAGTAACCCTATTATCCAGGGTCCTTCTCTCTTATCTCCATACAACAATTTACAACACTGTAAGGCCCGGACCCGACCAGATACGGTCGATTTCACATTTCCCCAGCAAGTCGCTGTACAGCCTGGACCCTGACCAGATATGCGTTCTACTTTCACCTCCTCAATCAAGAGTTAATTCCCCAGTAGAGCAATGGACAACCGAAGCTCCTAGACTCTACTTCCCAGGACATAAATCAACATTCCCCAGCGAAGTCCTCCTCAAGAGCAGGTACAGGAATTCTCGCCAAAGAATCTCTTATGCAACTGATCTTTTCTGGATGGCATTGTTTAAGCCATCTCCGACGATTCTCCATCGCCTTCCAAATGGAATCTGTAAGCCGATTCCCGATATCAATAATCAGTATTACTTCATGCGAGTGCAAATTTCTGGGCACTCTAGTGTTCAATCATCTTCCACCTTCAGATCACGAAAGGAGGACCAGCCAATCTACATCCTCGGGCTTAAGAAGATTGAATAGAGGCAGATGTTGTATCCCAAAATTTCCCCTCTCATTTCTCAAATGATCATCCTGGACCCTCAGGTTTGCTTCTATCATGTTTCAAGTCTGGAATTACAACTTTTCAAGAAAATCATTCACAAGGGCAAAATGGTCAAAAGCACACTGAAAAGTCCAACTTTGACTTTTAGATCAAAAATCAAGTTTCAACAATTATATTTCATCAAGACATGAAATTGGTTCATCAAAAATAAAGAGAATAAAAAATTCAACTTTTGCAAGACTTAGAAAATTTTCTAAGTATTTTCTATACTTGTTAATTTTATTTGCTTGATGGCATTTTTACTACAATTCCAAATAATTTAAAATGAGGCAAATAATTCAAGTTATTACCAAGTGACATTTTTGCAAATTTAAAAATTCTAAAACTATGTCTTGTTTGGATTTTTTCTATTTAACTCAAAACCTTGCCACAATGTTTTGTCCTTGATACAATGTGCATAAAATACTCCACAAGACCAAATTTGTTTCATGCTACAAATTTTCTATCCAAGTTGAAAAAATTATGATGTGCTGCATTGCCACAACACTCCAAAAACCTGCTCCATTGCTATCACACAAAAAACATTGTGCTATGTTGCACCACAAATCTGCATATGTTGTCCTATACGATCCAAAACTGCTCTATGCAGTCTTCCCCAACCTGCATCATAACAGCCCCAAAATTGCACCAAAATGGGAAAAGAAAATTGTGTGAATAAAGTATCAAAACAGTAGGAAAAAACAGTTCAAAATGACTTATTTTGTTCCCCCCTAAACCTCAGTCAAGGGTCTACAAAAGAGATTGTTTCATAAGACATAAGGGTGGGAATTTTTGGAGAGAATAGAGAGTTTTTGAACAGAAAAAACAGTATTCTTTGGAACTTTGGCTCATTAAAAAAAACCAGCTCTAATCTCATTCAAAACAGAACTTCAATCCATTATTCAATCTTACAAAACTCTCCCATAAACCAAACACCTTAGCACATAGAGATTATAAAAACACCAAAACAGTTTCAGTTAGTGTCATTATCCTCACCCTCCAAACATAAAAACAATATTGTACAGCTTGACTGGGTTTCAACAGCTTGGGACAAGCTTCCTAGAGATTCATTAGAGCCATCACAGCATCTCGAAAAGTATTCAGACTTCAAACACCAAGTGTAGTTTCAAGGTAAGTCTTCTTGACTTGGTATTTTTGATACATCATTAATAATTTAGTTTTGAAGATAAGATGTAGTAATCATTACCCCTTTTAGCTAACCGTTTACTTGTTGTTTATGTTTATCAATCATATGCTGTAAACTGACATGTATGGACAATAAAACAATGTTTAAGGCAGAAAAATGCAGTATGTATCGACACATATACACATATGTCGACTAATCCTAGTAAACAAAACAGGGTATTAGTCGACACATAAACCCCATTCATCGACTCATACTGATTCCAGGTCCCAAAACAGAAAGTTGAATAGTCCATGAGTCAACACAAAATGCGTATGTGTCGACACAAAGAAGGTGTATGACTCGAATATCCCATTATGTGTCGACTAATACTAAGCTGATTTTTCTTTACAAGAGCAAGGAAAAGTTATGTGTCGATGCATAACAGCATGTGTCGACACATAATGGTTCAAAGGGAAGTTTCTCCCATTTTCTACACTGTTTATACATATATTTTTCATTGCTTCCCATTTGTTTGACGTGTTTGTAATAATTAGACATTTATTTCATCCCCATTTGCAAATTATACCCCCACCCCCCTAATGATGTAATAGCTTAGGATTTTATTTTCCATATTTTATTTTGCTTTCATATATTGCTAGTAATTAGGATGTATGGAAATATAAAATCAACAAATATATAACTTTTAAATGCAATACAAAATACATGCAAACAAACACACTTGCACACTAGCACCTCTAGGGTAATCTCACTTTGTTTTCCTTTCAGAAAACAGTCATGTCCCTCGAATATGGGACGCTTTAGAAAAGACCCTTCGATAAAAAGATCGTAGTCCCTTGATGTCCCTCGATGTTGCCTTTGATAAAACGATCTAGTCCCTTATGAAAAATGGCTAAAGCGTCTCACAAGCTCCCTTCTATGACCGTAAGATTGACCGCGCCTGTCCCTTCACATCCAACGATGGGGATTCTTAACAAATCAATGGTAATATAGCAACGTCTAAAGGAGGAGGAAAAGAACATTTAAGACCTTATGAGTAAGTAAATTCTCTCCTAGTTGCTCGCTTGCTCACAACCAAACATTTTACACCAACATTTTCGCATTAAAACCTTTTTTTTCAAAAGACCAAAGTTTTTTGTATACGTTCTTATAGAGACGAGGACCATTACAACAAAATATTTTCAAGAACACTTTCAAAAAACACATTCCACAAACACCTCTTTGAACTATTTTCGAAACAACACTTTGTACGCGTTCTTATAGAAACGAGAACCATTACAAAGACATTTTCAAAATATTTTCAAACCCACAACACAAAGAATATTTTCAAACAAAACAAGTGATCTAACAAGCAACTAAGATCCCATGGAAAACCATGGATGAAAAGGGTGCTAATACCTTCCCTTTTCATAATCTACCCCCCGAACTCAAGGAAACATCTCTAAAGGTCTTTCCTGTTCTTTTCAGCCTTTCCTTTTGGATAAAAGAAAAGTCGATGGTGACTCTTACTAACCACAACATTTGCGAATACAAACGCAAATCAACCAAGTCAGTTCTCCCACCGTATCACAAGGGTCAAGAAAATTTTTGTACCAACAAGCTTACTTTTCAAGAATAGCAATGGTAACTTTTTACCTTAAATGGAAAGTTATTTGGATAATGGTTTGTATATCTTGGATAATGGTTCAAGCTTTTGTGTAAACATTAAATTATGGAGATATTTGCAAGCAAGAAGTCATGCAACATAAGATTATGCATCATAGCATGTAGATTTTGTTATATGTTCTTCAACAACATGACTTACAATTCAAATATGGATGCCCATCTTCTTGTCCTTGAATCTCCTAGCTCAAGTATGATAAATTCATGCTCTTGGATGTTTTGGAAAGGTTGAAACATCCTCTATAATTTTCATGTTGTCCATTTTGACAAAATCATCTTTGAACTATGTGTAACAATACCAAGAAGTTAAGATAAAATCCTGAACAAAATCTGTTGAAAATTTCTCTAAGTGTTAAATGAAAATGTCAATACTTCATGGGCTTATACCTTCAAATTTAAGCATTTTTTGGACATCAACCCTCTAATACAAAGTTGTAGAATTCATTAAGATCTATAACTTCCATGTTGAAAGTTTCCTTTGAATCATTTTGCATCATGGTGAAAAATTGGTATGAAGTTATGAAATAAACATGTATAAAACACTTAGAAATTTTCTGTCTTGGAAAGTTTTACTTTTCAAATTGACTTTTGACTTTCTTGACTTCTTAATAATCAAGCTTGATATTCTTGAATGTATTTATGAATTTTGATCTTTAAAATCTAATGTTGACCAAAAAGTTAAAGTTTGACTTTTTGTGCATCAGTTGACTTTTCATCAGTTGATTAAATTTCAACTATTGATCTTGAGAGATGAATCGAGTCATGTAATTAGGTAAAGATGATGTCCTTTAATCCTTGATATCATGTTTCAAACCAATAAGTCATGTATTAAGTCAAAAGTCAAGAATTAGTCATTCTTAAGACGTTTGCTTCATAGGCATGCTCCTCAATCATCTGCGCTAGCTGGACCATTTGTACATATAATAAAACAGATAAAACATAATGGAAACAAATTTCCTTGCCAAGAAACACGCGCCAAATTCAAATGAGCCAGTGTGTGGCTGCCACGTGATCGTCTTCTTCCTAAAATTGTTGGTTTTAGTTTTAGACTTTTACCTACAGACAAACCCGTCAGTAAAGGCTATAGTGACAGTTTTTGTCCATAGCTACATCCCTGCAAGATTCAAAAACATAATACACAGAAAATAAATCCTATCTAAAGGCATAGGTAGATTGGAAATCATGCCCTAAGTCCATTGGTACCCATAATCTGGTCAAATTTTCCCTAGAGAAGGAAACCCCAAATTAGAGCTTACGAACCCTAGCCATTGCAAATTCTTATACATGCACTTAAACTCAAATTAAACAATCCATAAACATTGCAAACATGTTGATAGACACAAATATATGATCAAAACATGTTTATGATGGGTAAATCAATGAATTCGAGTTTGGATAAAAGAGACAAACTGTGATGCTGTAAGGTGCAATTTCTGAAGGTGTTGATGCGTGCAAGTGATGTTGTTAGCTTCAGGAGATTGCCAGGAATGGATTATTGGCCTTAAAATACCTTGAATCACCTTGTAGAGCAAAATCTGATTTCCTCTTTCTTTGTTAAAAGTTGAGTTTTCTTCTCTCAGTCCACACGGCGAAACCTTGTTTTTTTTTGCTCTGTGAATGTTGAGGAGATATAAGAGAACGAATTAGGTCAACAAAAACAGATCATATCTTTGCAAATTATGGATATTTGATTTGATTTTTTGCCTTGTATGATTTGTTTCTAAAATAGACCAAATCATGATTTTTTTTTCAATCCAAATAGCCCTTGCACGATTTGGATGATTTGCTAGCTGTTCATGGACTCATAATGTGCTCATAAAATCCAATCTTTGATTTTATTTCATTATTCCATTATTTTAAATGATTTATTTTGATTTAAATGAATGAAAAATAAAAAAAAAAATTAAAAATAATAAAATAATAGGTGGATAAGTTCAGGGGTTGTGGTTCCTCTTAGGAACAAGTTTCAAACAAGAAAACATGGGCCCATTTGGAAAAAAATCAATTTTGATCAATGTTGACTTTGGGCAAATTTCCAAAAATGGCCAACTTTGACCATGCAGATCTCTCTCAATTTTAACCCTAAGAGGGTGTTCTTAGACTTTTTAGAAAGATTAGGGTGTCCTATAAGCATCCTCTTTGGTTTCATCTCAATTGGATCATCCATGTTCATGTAAGAAGCTTTGACCCAAAAGGTGTTTTTGTTGACTTTTTGAAATGACCTATAATTTATGATTTTATATCTCTTCATGAGTCCATTTTTTTAACCTGAGGGATGAAGTTGAGTTGTAGGGAATTGAATTCTCTTCAGAATGAGCCTTGGATGAGAAATTTATGATAAAGTATGAGAAAGTTATGCCTGGTCAAAGTTTGGTTGACTTTTCCTATAGAAACCCTAATTTAGCAACTTTTGAGTTTTGATGAATTTGGGGCATTCCTTGAGGAATAATGATAAACCCTTGATAAAATGATGGATATTACTTCAAAATGTTGTTGTTGACCAAAAATATTGAAATTTGACTGTATCTGGGTCACAGTTGACTTTTGACCTAATATAGTTGATTTTCAGGCATTTGGGCTGTTGACTGAGCAAACTCCTTGTGCAAGGCATGAAACTTGACATGGATGATCTTGATAGAATATTAGGGGAATAGAAATCATTTAGGACCCTTGGAACTCAAACATCTTGAGGAGGAGTGAAACCCTAGTTTGGGACTCATTATTTTAGGAGGAGGATTTGTCTGGTCAATCCTTAGTCAACTTGAGCAATTAGGGACCTCTAGGAATATGTTTTGAGTAAAAATGGGAGGGAAAATTTTGGGGTACAACAGCTACCCATGTTCAATCTTCTTAAACCTGAGGATTTAGATTGGCTAGTCTGCCTTTCGTGATCTGAAGGTGGAAGATGATTGAACACTAGAGTGCCCATAAATTTGCACTCGTATGAAGTAATACTGATTGGTGATATCAGGAATGGGCTTATAGATGCCATTTGTAAGGCAAAGGAGAATCGTTGGAGATGGTCTTAAAGATGTCATCCAGAAAAGATATCGATTGTAGAAGAGATTCCTTTGCGAGAATTCCTGTACCTGCCGTTGAGGAGGACTTCACCGGGGAATGTTGATTTATGTCCTGAGAAATAGAGTCTAGGAGATTTGGTTGTCCATTACTCTACTGGGGAATTAACTCTTGATTGATGCAGCGAAAGTGAACTGCATATCTGGTCAGGGTCCAGGTTGCACAGAGACTTGTTAGGGAAATGTGAAATCGATCGTATCTGGTCGGGTCCAGGTCTTACAGTGTTGTAAACTGTTGTCTGGAGATAAAAGTGGAGGAACCTGGATAGTAAGGTTACTTCGAAATGAAAGCCTGGTAAGTAGGGCTATGAGAAGGAACCTGGATAGTAGGGTTACTTTGAAATGAAATCCTGGATAATAGGGCTATGAGAAGGAACCTGGATAGTAAGGTTACTTAGAAATGAAAGTCTGAATAATAGGGCTATGAGAGGGAACCTGGATAGTAGGGTTACTTCGAAATGAAAGCCTGGATAGTAGGGCTATGAGAAGGAACCTGGGTAGTAAGGTTACTTAGAAATGAAGGCCTGGATAGTAGGGCTATGAGAAGGAACCTAGATAGTAGGGTTACTTCGAAATGAAAGCCTGGATAGTAGGGCTATGAGAAGGAACCTGGATAGTAGGGTTACTTCGAAATGAAAGCCTGGGTAGTAGGGAAGCTTCATTTGATCACGTAGATTAGTTGACCCGTTTGGTTTCGGGAACTGATTTTCCATTAGTTGTTTGCAGATGTGACATGTATAACTTCATGGATTTAATCCTGAATTATTGGAATTGTTAATGATAACCATCTTTCCTGAAAAGGTAGAGGGTTAATTGTATGTGATGCATGAAATGTATTGTGTGATGATGTTCTCAAAATAAATGAGATTATGCTGTATGGAATATGTATGTGCATGTCATGATGTATGAACATGAAATGCTATTGTGACATATTCGTGTCTTGGAAAATAAATCTCTGACTGCTGCCGGAGAGGACTGGAAATTGAATTCCTAACCGTTATAGAAAAAGTGGTTCTTCCACGAGGGATGGTGAATCGATGATGACTTTGTTGGGTATTTTCTCCTTGTTTACGGATATTCTGTCGGGGAGATACTCTGCATGGGAATAACTCTGCGGGGGAAAAACTCTGTTTTGAGAGAAGAGATGCTTTGTTGGATGATTTTGCCGATTCAGAGAAATAAACTCCACTGGGGGATGAACTTTCGTAGCTGGAGAAATAAACTCTGTTGGGGATTTAGCTTCTGTATTCAGAGAAATAAACTCTGCTTAGGAGACAACTTTATGAACCGCTTGCAATTATAAAATTCGGTTGGGGAATATAGAAGTCGACTCTCTGAAGGAACTTTGTTGGGGAAAGTAACTCCTGTTTGGGGAAGCCGAAGTCAAAAGCTTTGGTTGCCTCTACTCTGTGGAGAGTGTAGACGTCACAGGGTTGCATGTAATGGTGACTTTTTGTCAAAGTTGTCCCTTCCTCTGTACTTGCAGAGGCTTTGTGGATGGATCTATATGTTAAAATAAGTGTCAGAATGACATCTGTCTCTGGATCGTATCTGAACTGTATTTGAAGAGAATCTGAATAAGTATTAGGATGGCATCCGTATCTGGATCGTACCTGAACCGTTTCTAGATGAGAATCTGGAGTGAGTGTCAGCATGACATCCGTATTTGGATCGTACCTAAACTGTTTCTAGATGTGAATCTTCTTTATTCAGAATGTTTCTGTTGGGAAGGGAAACTCTGTAATCCTCTTCGTAAATCCCGAGAAGCTTGGCGACTTCATTGGTGAATTTTCATTGGAGCAGTAATTTGGAGATTTTGCTCTGTCGAGGGTATGAGAACACCTGACATCAATAGATTGTAAGCTGAGAATATGGCGATAACCTTGTAGTAGAATGCCCCTGTCTCGATACCTGTTGTAGAAAATATTAACTGGGGATTTTTTAGATGGTTTGACTGTTATCCCAACTCTTGGAGTCCTTGGTGAATGCAGATCAGGGAAATAAACCTTCTACTGATTAGACAAGTGATGAGATGAAGGGATGTAGTCGTACGCTTTCATCCCAAACTTTTTCCTGGACCGTCTTTTCAGATTTTCAGTCCACCGGGATACCCTTTTTTTCTCAAGTCGTTGTGCTACGGTGGAAGAACCGACTGTTAATACTGGTTTTGCGTTTTTTGTTCATAAATGTACGGTAAGCAAGAGTCACCACCGATTTTTATTTCACCCAAAAAAGGAAAAGGGAAAAGAGCAGAAAAAACATTTTTCGAGATGTTTCTGAGTACGGGGGGTAGATTATAGAAAGGGAAGGTGTTAGGACCCTTTCTATCCATGGTTTTCCATGGTGTTGTACCCCAAAATTTGCTCTCTGATTTATCAAGACTTTTCTCACAAGATCTCTTTGACTCAAGACAAGATTAGGGTTTGGTCAGCTCAAGACATCTCATCTTGCATTGATAACCCCAAACTAGGGTTTGAGTTTTCACAAGGATTTTTGGACTATCAATGCTTCATGTGACTACAAACATCATTATAGACCCCTAAGATCACCCATGACAAGTTTCAAGCCTTGAACCACATTTTTGATCAGTCAATTGGGCAGTTGACCTAAAAAATAGTTGTATTTGGGAAAAAGTCAACTATGGCCAATTTATAGTCAAACTTCATAATTTTTGATCCATAACAACATTTTAAACTCACATGTATCATTTGGTCAGGTTTGGATCACAACTCCTCAAGAAGTTTGATCAAATCACAAAAAGGGCAAAATGGTCAAAATTAGGGTTTTTGACTGAGGAAGGGAAATTTCTGATTTTTAACCTAAAAAATGACCAATTGAGTTCAAGCATGATATCAAGGATTCAATGGCATCATCTTGACTTAATTGCATGGCTCAAAACATCTCAAATGCATTGGATTGACAGATGAATTTTGCAGTCAACTGATCAAAAGTCAATTGTACACTGAAAAATCAAACTTTGACTTTTTGGTCAAAATCAAGTACCAATGGTCATAATTCATCAAAACATTTCCAAATGTGAAACTTGTTCATCAAGAAAACCAAGTTTGAAAACTAGGGTTTTAAATTTGAAATTTTTCTAATTTAGAAATTTTCTAAGTATAGAAAATTTTCTTATTTTTTCTCAACTTTACACCATTTTTACACCATGATGCCTAATGATTCAAGGAAAATTCCCAACATGAAAGTTGTAGATCTCCATGAAATATACAACTTTTCTTAACAAACTTTTCCCTAAAGATGCTTGGATCTCAAGTTATAAATTTGTGAATACATGGTCATGAACTTCTTAACTTGTGAAATTTTGCCCTAATTTAGGTAGGTTTTGGATCCAGCTTCATGATAATTTTTCACCTAATTCCAAGAGGTATCTCAAAATGAATTTAAAATATGAATTATAGAGCATATTGCAAGCTTTCCAAAATATCCAAGAACTCCTCAAGATCATTTTTGAGTAGGGAGAATCGAAGAGAGGAATTTGGCATTTTCTCACTTTTTGTTCAAGCCATTTCATGAAGAACTAAGTTGCAAATCAATCCTATGCTGGCTAGTTCATGTTGTACAGGTCCTAAACTTGTTCCACACTCCTTAATTAAATGCTTGCTCAGTTTACAAATCCTCTATCCATGCTTTTGAACCTTTATCCAACTTGTAATTCCATTTATGGCAAAAAGGTTCCATTGCCATTTTCATAAAAAATCACTTTTGAAAACTTTTCAATCTTGAGCTTTGAACATGTCCCCTTGTTACATACAAACCTCACAGGTCTTAATTAAGTTGTACAAACTCATACCAACCCTAAGCAAGCTGGTACAAGCATGTGAAGCTTTGGTCTTATCACTTTGCTTCAAGTACAAGAAAAGTGGCCAAAAGGCTAGAGCTTGCATATCTGTTGGGAAGCTGACCTAAGACTATTTCCATACTAATACAAAAACATTATTCAACACATAGGAGACCAAGCCAAGGCTTGAAACACTGAGAGCAAGAAAAACACCAAAAATTGTCCAAAACATACAGTTTTTGCACAAACACATTCAGCTTCTATTTGGCCCGTGCGTTTTATGTTTAGATCATTCCAATACCTTACATACTTGATATCAAAACCATCCAAATAATCATCCCTTTTCTGTATTCTCTTTTCCACCATCTTCCATTGTTGACTTTGAAGCTTGCAGTTAGACTTTGTCAGGGAGTTCTAGCCACTTTCAGAGCAAGGCAAGGTTTGGAATAGATTCATGGAAACTCAAGGAAGCTCAAGCAAACATCAGGCCTCCATTAAAGTCACTACATTTCCATACACGATTCCAGCTGAAGGAGGTAAATTTTCAAACTCTATCTCCTTGTACAGGCAACCTTAGGCCACGATCTGTGAATAAAAAGTGTAGTTCTCATCATAACAAAGCTATACATATCATTATCTTGCATTGATTTTACTTGTGCTAAGAGAATTTGGAAGTTGAAATCTCTGAAAATATTAGGTTAGAATTTGGGGCTTTTAAAATTCTCTTTGATCTTTGATAGTTAGATTACATAACTTATATGGCTGGATTTATGAGTTCAAATGCTACATTTTTCATGTTACAAGTTTTCATTTTTATGGAAGCATGAGGAAGTTACAAGGGATCTGGCCAAGACTTGAGGAAGAAGATGAAACAGGGCAAGGACGCGTTTTGTAATATATTATTTTTGTTTCAGTAAAGACAATGGATGTATAGCCACCTCAGTGGCAAAGCAGCGCGCTGGTGAGACCCATGTCTTGGGTTCGAACCTGCGCGCTACTTTTTGTTTTTTTTCCTTCTTTTTCTTTTCCATTTCACACTTTTTGCAGGATGGGCTTAGTCTGTTTGGGCCAGGGATTTTTGCTAACTATGCCACATATCTACTACATAACCCCCCTGCCAACTCTTTTCTACATTTTTATTATTATTTGTTTTATTTTCATTTTAATGTTTTTATTATTTTCCCTAATATATAAAAATCCCAAAAATATAAATTATTGATATTGTACTTTTATTTTATTTTTATTTTATTTCTCACATAAAAATATAGTTTATTTTAATAGAATATAATTTATTTTTCTTAATAAACTTGTAAATATAATTAAATATATTTAGTTTAATTTATTTTACATTTTATACTTATAAATACTTATTTTTTTGAACACGTGAAATGTTATATTTTATTACAATATTATTTATTATTTTTTATACATTAAAATATACAAAATAATAATATAGAGACTTTATTTTCTCTTAAAAAATAATTAGGGTTAAACCCCTTTTAGAAAATCAATTCTTTTCTTATATTTTTAGGTTTAGATTAAATATTCTTTTACACAAAGATAAGACATCAAAAAATCTTTTACATGTACATTACATTGCATTACATTTTAAATATTGTTTTTATATTTATCTTAAATTCATACAAATTCGATTTGGTTGTAATAATATATTTAGCTTTATATTTGTGAAAACCCCCATTCAAACGTGTATTCCCCCCTCCCATAAAATTGTTGTAATAGCTTAATATATTTACATTATGCAATTTATCACTTTCATATGGCATGATTAGTAATTAGGGTTTGTATGACAAGAACAAAACAAAACAAGTAGAACACCCTAAATACAAGACAAAATAAAAAGCATGAAAATGATACACTTGCACACAAGCACCCTTAGGGTTTCACCACTTGGTTGCCTAAAACAAAAATGGTCATATTACGCATGCGAAGTATCTTGGCAAAACAAAAAAATATATAAGATCATAGTCCCTTGATGAAGCTATTCAAAAGTTGCCTTACAAAAATGATCTTGGTCCCTCAAAAATGCTAAGATACTTTGCAAATATTGCAGACATTTGAGTAGGTAGATAGATTCTAGTTACTTTCTCATTTTCAAACAACAATCTTTGCTGTTTTCAAAACAAACACATACACATTTCAAAACATCTTACAAACATTGAAAACATTTTCAAAAGACAAACATCTTCGTATACATTCTTACGAACGAGAATCATTACAAAGATTGCCTAAACGAATGGCCTCTTTTACAAAATACTTTCAAAACCACACAAAGCACAATTTCAAACAAACAAAAACAAGTGATCTAAGTAAGTAACTAAGAGCCCATGGAAAACCATGGATGAAAAGGGTGCTAATAGCTGCCCTTTTCATAATCTACCCCCCGAACTCAAGAAACAATCTCAAAGGTCTTTCCTTTGCTTTTTCACCTTTCCTTTTGGATAAAAGAAAAGTCGGTGGCGACTCTTGCTAACCGCAACATTTGCGATAAAATGCAAAACCTCAAGTCAGTTCTCCCACCGCATCACAGAACTGGCGACTCTGCTGGGGATTATTATAAAAGTGGGGTTACCTTAGGGTTTAAATAACATTTATTTGCTTACATTGTTTGACTTGTTTGCTTTATATTATGGTTCTTTGTTTGGGTTGGAATCCTCCACCCGGATTTGGGAAACATTATTGGTAAATAGCAATACGTTGTGGAAACTGTGCGGGTATACCGACATGGTCTAAGCAATAGCTATGTTAGTGTGACATATTTGCGGGTATCGGTAGCCTTTGAGTTAATCAAAGAGAATACAGGGCTGCTGAGTGATGTCATGAAGCACTAATGAACTTCTAGAACCCTTTACTTGACTAACTTAGCCTTTAGGATGTAGTGAGATGACCGGCTTTGGTGCAGTCCGAAGTTGGTAGATACTCGATACTACACTCATTGAGGGTTGGTTTCTTGGGATATTTCGGTCACCATTAAAGAGGCTTGAGCTGAAACAATGACAAGGGAAACAATCCAGTGATATTGAGCTCCTTAGAACCCAGTTACTATTATTAGGACAGGTTGAGCCAACTAAACTTCAAGAGGGTACTTACCTATAAAACCCCATGTAATCCTAAACTAAGAACTTGTTTGATTTGCTTGTATATGCATACTTGAACATAACATCATGGACATCATAAACATCATATGCATCCATTAACCATTTCAAGGATTTTGGAGATTCATCTTTGTTCTTGTTTTGTAGGATATGGATTCACTTCGCAGGAAAACTATCCAAATCAACCTTGTAAGAATTCCTCCACAACTCAAGGAGTTAGCTACAACAATCCCTGAAAACTCTTCATTCACCGAGAGGCATGGTCGTCTACTAAACTTGGTCACCTCCAACACAGAGGAGGATATGATGAAGTTTATCTTCCAGTTCTTTGACCCTTTGCATCATTGCTTCACATTTCCTGACTATCAGCTTGTGCCTACTTTGGAAGAATTTTCTCAACTCTTGAGGATTCCTATTCTCAATCAACTACCTTTCAACAGTACAAAAAGAGATCCAAAGCTAGAAGAGATTGCTCAAGCCCTACACTTGCACTCATCTGATGTCATAGCCCATTGGGAAACTAGAAGTGGTGTCAAAGGCTTCTTAGCAAAGTTTCTGTTTGAGAAGGCCCAAAGCTGTTGGAATTCCCTAGACTTGCAAGCTTTTGAGGAGATTGTAGCTCTTCTTATCTATGGGATGGTCTTGTTCCCCAATCCTGACCAACTCATAGATGTGAGTGCCGTCAAAATCTTCATGTCACGCAACCCAGTGCCTACATTACTAGGGGATATCCTACACTCTTTTCACACTCGTACAATGAGGAAAAGAGGGGTCCTTATGTGTTGCACTCCTCTCCTGGCAAGATGGTTTATTTCTCATCTTCCCCAATCAGTCTTAAAGAATGAGGAAGGATTAAGGTGGTCACAAAGGTTAATGACGCTCAAACATTCAGATATTCATTGGTGCTCTCGATCCAAAGAGAATGTTATCATTGTTGACCGTTGTGGGGAATTTCCTAATGTCCCTCTACTTGGCATTAGGGGAGGCATCACCTACAACCCATGCTTGGCTCTAAGACAGTTTGGTTATGCCCGAAGGGATGGTCCACATGATATGCTGATTCAAGGCATGGTATTCGACTACGACAACGACGATCAAGGTCTTCGCCAGAGATTCATCCGAGCTTGGAGGATGCTAAAAAAGGTGGATAGCAAGACTTTGGGACACAAGAATTACATCCCTCTTGATCCTTACCTCAAGTGGGTACGAACCCGCGCTCAAAGTGTTATGATGCCTTATCCGTCCATTCTCCTAGTGATTATAGAGCCTGTTAAGGAAGGAGAAGTTCCATACACTATCCTACATCCTGACATGCCCACATCACTCGAAGATCTACAAAGGGATTGGATACAACTCAAAGGAGAGAGAGATATTTTCAAAGCCCAATTCTACGCAAGAGAGAAGAAGGTTTTGGAACTCACTAGGCTACTTAATAAGGAGCGGACTCTGAATACCTACATAGAACCAAAGAGGATGCGCAACACTTTTTTAACTTAGAATTCTGTATTATTTTGCCCAAGGGGCATTGATGTACTCAAATTTTATCTTATTAATATAACGTGTGTTTCTTTTTTGTTTAAAACAAATTTGAATTTCTTTAAATCCTTGAAAGCATTGCATGAATACATATCATTCATCATGACATAAACAGGCCTTTTGCAACCAGTTTTCTCATCCCTCTAACTATTTATTTCAGTAAGATAGATCTCGAACAGACGGTCAAAGATCTTTAAGCTTAAAACACGCAGTTTCAGCAGTTACTCATGACCCTAGCCAAGGGGCAAGAGGAGTTGAAGACTCTATTAGCTGAAGAAAGAAAGAAGAAAACAAAGAAGACCACCGGGGTCTTGAATATGGGGAGAAGATTTCAGGGACAGACTAGAAGGACCCTGAATTTTGCAACCACTTCCGGGGAAGGAGAATGGAAAGGAAAAGAAACAGCGGTTCCGTCAGAATCCGAAGAGGAGGAAGAAGAGGAAGACTACTCTGAGGAACAGTACCCTTCGGCCGATGATAAGTACAGACATCTTGAAGAGCATTTAAGCGCTATGGAAATACAAAGGGTACCAGGTCTAGAATTTGAAGAATTGGGTCTAGTGTCAGGAATTGTAATCCCACCAAAGTTCAAAGTGTCGTTGTTTGCAAAATATGATGGGGTGTCATGTCCTAAAATGCACCTCCGATCATACGTGAGAAAGATTCATCCGCACTCTACCGATAAAGACCTATGGGTGCATTTTTTCCAAGATAGTTTATCTGGAACACAACTCGATTAGTTTTACCAATTAGAAAGGGACGACGTCCACAACTAGGAAGACCTTGCTGCAGCTTTCAATAAACAATACCAGTACAATGCAGATTTGGCGCCTACCCGTACTCAACTTCAGAGTATGGCTATGGCTTCAAATGAGGGTTTCAAAGATTACGCGCAAAGATGGAGAGATCTATCTGGGAGAGTGAAACCCCTTCTATCTGAAAGGGAGTTGGTGGACATGTTCTTAGTCACTCTATCAGGCCCTTTCTTCAACCA
The DNA here is from genome assembly GCA_948472305.1 of Vicia faba. Classification (NCBI taxonomy): domain Eukaryota; kingdom Viridiplantae; phylum Streptophyta; class Magnoliopsida; order Fabales; family Fabaceae; genus Vicia; species Vicia faba. The sequence goes on along the minus strand of CATIWC010000329.1, from coordinate 102,967 downwards.
TTTTATTGGGAGTTCATCTGCTGGGTTTACTGAGTTAATATTAACCGGAGAAAGAGTAGAGGCTGGCATTAAAAGTGGAAAGATTCAGAAGGATTCATCTACCTCTACAGCTGTGAGAAAGCTTTTCACTGGGAAAAAGGAGGTATCTGCTGTTTATCCATAAAGGAACCAAGGGAGAGCTAAGCGCCGACCAATGGTAGGATCTGTTATGATCCCAAAGCCTACATCTGATCAACCAAGAAACAACCAACCAAGGGTGGAAAGGCCAGTCCGGCAATTCACCAGAATTAATATGACTCTAGCCCAGGTTTTACCACATCTGTTGAAATCTAATCTGGCAACTTTAAAAGAAGCTTCAAAGAATCCCAACACTGCGTCCCCTCATTATCACCCAAATGCCAGATGCGCATATCATTCCGAAAGTCCGGGCCATGAGACCAATGATTGTTGGGCTTTAAAGAACAAGATTCAAGACCTCATAGATGCAAAAGAGATTGAGTTTGATGCGCCCGAGAAGCCAAATGTCATTTCCGCTCCTATGCTTAAACATGGTCACAACACCAATGCTATCGAGGAAGACTTGTTCATTGCTACAGTAGATGAACTCTTGACTCCGCTCCCGGTCATTAAGTTGAATTTGTTGAAAGTTGGTATATTCCCAGGTTGTAATAAAGACTGCCATATTTGCTTGTCCTCATCAACTGATTGCCCTCTATAGAAGACAGGTATCCAACGCCTGATTGACAACCAAGAAATTATGTTTAAGAATGCTCTTGTTTCACCCATTCGAGTTAAAGACATTTTAATCATAACCATCTCCGCCAATCCTTCCAGGAACCCCAAAACACCCGTTAGGATTACATCAGTGTCGAAGACTACTCCCCTCATAATTACAATGCCTGGGTCGGTCCCATACGAATCAGACAAGACAGTACCGTGGAATTACGGTGGAGAAATCTACTACTATGGTATTAAGCAAGATGGGTTGACCACCGAAGAAGTGAGCTCTGAAGAATAGGATTCCGACATTAGCAATATTGCCGGAACTAGTAAGATTACTCGTAGCGGTAGAATTTTCTCTCCAGAGATTGCCCCTCCAAAGGCAGTTTTTGGACCCGTGGCCGTTCTGAAGATTACCTTTGTACCAATAACCATACCTGCAAGTGCACCTACCAACAAAGATGACGCGACCCCTGTTGTTATCCCTACCAATACTTCTACTATTGAAAATCGAAGAAAAAGCATTCAAGAAGAGCCTGTTCGGATGAAGGCTCAATCATTAGCTATCCCCGAAACATCCAAGAAGGAAATGGAGGAAATCCTGAGGATAATAAAGAAGAGTGACTATGATGTGGTTGAACAGTTGGGGAAAACTCCCTCCAAGATCTCCATGCTAGCATGGCTGCTATGCTCTGAGGCACATGCAAAAGCTCTGGTAAAATTTCTGAAGACAGCCCATGTGCCACAAGAGACCTCTATTGGCCAGTTACAAGACTGTATGGCCAGTTTGACAGTTGATAATGGCCTAGGCTTCTCTGATGCTGATTTGACACCCAGAGGGAGAAAACACAACGAAGCATTACATGTCTCTGTAGAGTGTAGAGGAACGACTCTGGACCACGTCTTGGTAGACACGGGTTCGTCTTTGAACGTCTTACCGAAGAAAGCCCTTGACAGATTGGATTGCGAAGGGTTGACATTAAAACCCAGTAATATCATTGTGAGAGCATTTGATGGTTCGAAGAGGATGGTCCACGGGGAGGTGGACATCCCGATAAAGTGGGAACTCAGACCTTCAATTCAATCTTCTATGTGATGGACATCCGTCCCCCTTACTCCTGTCTGTTAGGACGCCCCTGGATCCATAATGTCGGTGCCGTCACCTCCACACTACACCAAATGCTGAAGTACCCGGTCCAAGGAAAGATCATAACTATCCATGGAGAGGAGGAGTACATGATTAGTCATCTGAATTCCTTCTGATATATGGAGCTGGATGGTGAGTTCATTGAAACCCCTTTCCAACATTTTGAAGAGGTCTCTCAAGAAGTAGTGGTAACTAAGGCGGTATCCTCGGTTCCCAAGATCACAAGACCCCCGCTTCGGATGTCATCTCTAAAGGACGCTAAGGCAATAGTGGAAGAGGGTGGATGCACCATCTGGGGGCAGCTTCCAGACATCCCGTATAAATCAGACAAGTTTGGCTTGGGGTTTACTTCAACTGCTCAGAAAGTTGTGCGTCGTGCCCGTGCTGGAGGGCCACCTTTGAAGATTAGTAACCGAGAGGTCAACACAGTGGAAGATGTTGAGGAAGATAGCAGCTTGGAAGATTGGATATTTCCTACTGTCAATGGAGGACTTCACAACTGGGAAGCCAGAGACTTTGTCCCAATAACCTCCATCTCTTAGTAATTTATCTTTTACATTTCTGTTGGACATGTAATATTCACAAAAAATTCGCACTTTAAAAACCTTGTGTCTTACCCGAGGCACAACGGTCCATTTGTAAGGGATTTTATTTCATCTTCATATGAAATTCAATGAATCATGGACGTTTTTTCACATACAACCTTTTTGTGCTCATTGTCTTTCTTTTACATTTTTATTGTTTAAAGATGGCTATACCCTTACACACACCCATAGTCACAAATACAGGTACCCCTCCATTCCGGGTCCCATGGGTAACGATACTGCTATAGCCTTCAGTGACTCTGAAGATCCAATCTATCAAGCCGAATACGAAGGTGAAGAAGATTGTGAAGTTTTAGGGGAATTGGCCAAACTACTACAACAAGAGGAAAGGGCTATTCAACCTCATGAGGAACCATTGGATACAATCAACTTGGGTACCGAGGAAGATAAAAAGGAAATCAAAGTGGGTGCCAACCTAGAGCCGAATGTCAAGGAGCGTCTGATTCAGCTATTGTATGATTATGTTGAGATCTTTTCCTGGTCATACGAAGACATGTCAGGACTTGATACAGACATCGTGGTACATCGTCTACCCACAAGAGAAGACTGTCCACCAGTGAAGCAAAAATTCTGCCGCATGAGACCTAACATGTCAGAAAAGATCAAAGCAGAAGTCATGAAGCAGTTCAATGCTGGATTTTTAGCCGTCACTTCCTATCCTCAATGGGTTGCCAACATTGTTCCCGTGCCTAAAAAGGATGGCAAAGTAAGAATGTGCATGGATTATAGAGATTTAAACAGGGCCAGCCCTAAAGATGATTTTCCACTTCCCCACATTGACATCCTGGTTGACAATACAGCCCAGCACTAAGTATTTTCCTTCATGGACGGATTCTCAGGCTATAATCAAATCAAAATGGCACCTGAGGACATGGAGAAAACTACATTTGTCACGCAGTGGGGCACATTCTGCTACAAAGTAATGCAATTCGGACTGAAGAATGCTGGGGCAACCTATCAACGCGCCATGGTAGCTTTGTTTCATGATATGATACATCATGAGATAGAGGTCTATGTAGATGACATGATAGCCCGATCAAAAATTGAAGAGGAACACCTTGATCACTTACAAAAATTGTTTGTGAGGTTGAAGGAGTACAACTTAAGATTGAATCTAAACAAGTGTACATTTGGAGTTCGGTCCGGTAAACTCTTAGGTTTCGTCGTCAACAATAAAGGCATCGAGGTTGATTCGGCCAAGGTTAAAGCGATACGCGAAATGTCTGCTCCTCGCACTGAGAAGGAAGTCAGAGGATTCTTGGACGCCTGAACTATATTTCCAGATTCATTTCTCACTTGACAGCTACTTGTGAGCCAATCTTCAAACTATTGAAGAAAGATCAAGTAGTTAGATGGAACAATGAATGCCAGTTTTCTTTTGACAAGATCAAAGAGTACTTTTAAGAGCCTCTTGTTTTGATGCCACCAGTCGAGGGAAGACCATTGATCATGTATCTGACCGTTTTAGAGAACTCAATGGGGTGTGTATTCGGGAAGCATGACGAGTCTTGCCAAAAAGAGCAGGTTATTTACTACTTGAGAAAAAAGTTTACCGACTGTGAAACCAGATATTCATTGCTCGAGAAAACTTTTTACGCTCTGGCATGGGCTGCTCACCGGCTAAGACAATATATGTTGACTCATACCACTTTGTTGATATCTAAGATGGATCCGATAAAATACATCTTCGAAAAGCTTGCTCTGTCTTGGAGGATAGCTAGATGGCAGATGATCCTAACAGAATATGACATACAATACACTACCCAGAAAGCTATAAAAGGCAGTGTGCTAGCTGATCATCTTGCTCATCAAGCTGTAGAAGATTATCAGTCCATGAAGTTTGAATTCCCAGACGAAGACATCATGACATTAGACAATTGTGAAGAAATTAGACCATATGACGGACCTGAACAAGGATCCCGATGGAACCTGTTCTTTGATGGGGCATCCAATGCACTTGGTAATGGTATCAGCGCTATACTCATATCTCTGGAAGGATGTCATACTCCCTTCACTTCCAGACTTTGCTTCAGCTATACGAACAACATGGCAGAATATGAAGCATGCATCTTTGGTCTCAAGGCTGTCATAGACTTGGGAATCAAATCTTTAGATGTGTTTGGAGATTCAGCTTTGGTCATCAGTCAGATCAAAGGAGATTGGGACACTAAACATCCAAACCTTATCCCTTACAAAGAACATGTTTTGATGTTGCTACCATATTTTGAGCAGATTACCTTCAAGCATTTCCCGCGAGAAGAAAATCAGCTAGCAGATGGTCTAGCCACAATGTCATTTATGTTTAAACTTAATTGGGATAACGAAGCTCCCCATATCACCATTGAACGAATGGATGAACCAGCACACTGTCACGAGATTAATATTGAAGAAGTAGTGGACCAGCCTTGGTTTTATAAAGTCAAAAGGTATCTCGAGGCTCAGGAATATCCAGAAGGAGCTTCAATCAATGATAAAAATTTCTTAAGGAGATTCTCTGCTAAGTTCTTCCTGAGTAATGGCATCCTGTACAAGAGCAATCATGACTCGATTCTGTTCTGTTGTATGGATAAGATTGAGGCTGAAAAGATCATGGCTGAATTGCATGAAGGTACCTTTGGCACTCACTCTAGTGGGCATACGATGGCGAAGAAAATCCTACGGGCAGGCTATTACTGGTCTACCATGGAAGCAGACTGCTATCAACACTCCCGGACCTATCATAAGTGTCAAATTTATGCTGACAAGGTGCATGTACCTCTGGTTCCTCTAAATGTCTTGACAGCTCCTTGGCCCTTTGCTATGTGGGGAATCGATATGATTGGAGAGATCAAGCCTACAGCCTCCAATGGACACCGACTCATTCTAGTGGCCATTGATTATTTTACAAAATGGGTCGAAGCAGCTTCCTTCGCATCCATTACTAAGAATGTTGTTGCCCGCTTCATCAAGCAGAATCTCATTTGCCGGTACGGTATCCTCGAAAGGATCATCACTGATAATGGTACAATCCTTAAAAATACTATGATCACGGCCTTGTGCGAGTAGTTCAAGATTCAACATCACAATTCATCCCCCTATCGGCCAAAAATGAATGGTGCAGTCGAAGCTGCAAATAAAAACATTAAAAAGATCATACAAAAGATGACAGTCACCTACAAGGACTGGCATGAGATGCTGCCATTTTCTCTCCACGGGTACCGTACCATGGCTCGCACATCAACTGGGGCAACACCCAATTCTTTGGTTTATGGCATGGAGGCTGTCTTGCCTATCGAGGTTCAAATTCCCTCTTTGAGAATTATGAAGGATGCAGGTTTGAATGAAGACGATTGGATCCATACTCGACTTGATCAACTAAATTTAATTGATGAAAAGAGGCTTACTGTTGTTTTCCATGGTCAGATGTATCAAAAACGGATGATCAAGGCTTTTAACAAGAAAGTCAGACGCCAAGTATATCAAGTTAGAGATCTGGTGATCAAACACATTATCCTGCCACAAAGTGATCCCAGGGGAAAATGGACTCCTACCTATGAAGGACCATTTGTAGTCAAGAACATCTTCTCCGGTAGGGCAATGATCTTAACCACCATGGATGGTGACGACCTGCCGCACCCTGCGAACGCGGACATAGTCAAAAGATACTACACATAAGAGACCCGTTAGGTTGACGCACCTAGGCAAAAGAAGGGCATCCCAGCGAACCAAAAGGTTCGAGAAAAAATTAGGGATAAAATATAAAAAAATCTGTACACCCGGCAAGTTGAAAACCCGAAAGGGCGACTTGGGAAAAAAAGGGTTTCCCGGTGGACTAAAAACCAGAAAGGGCGGTCCAGGCAAAAGTTAGGGAATTAAAGCGTATGACTATGTCTCATCAGATCACTTTGAGGACAACCTTTCGACTTCACTGACAAACTCAGAGGTTCTAATAAACTCAATCATCTTTGGACAAAGCAACAAATAGATAAGATATTTGGAGATACGGAGGCTATAGCAGAATGGGAACCCCATGGGATTATCACACATAGCTATCTTTGTATAAATTTTTTCTTACTTTTATGGCACTATCCTCTTACTAGGATGTCTATCTCCTTTGTACAAAATACTTATTCAAAGTAAATACAAAGATATCTCTTTCAAGTACAGAAAACTATTTGTCCTTTTTCTTTACATTTGTGTTTTGTTTGCAAAAACGTCCAATGATTCATTGATGAACATATGCATTTGAACATAATTATTGTTTGCAAATAAACAAAATGAAAAAGATAATTACTGACAGGTTGAAAGAATAGGAAGACGTCTTTAGGTTATTCCATGAGCAATCCCCACAGTAGGTCACTTCAATCCCCAGCGGAACTAAAAAACTTCAAACTATCAATCCCCGGCGGAAACCATCCAGTTCCTCCAAATTCCCCATCAAGTTGTTTTGAAACTTGAAATCCAACCGGATAACAGTTAAACTTCTGATACTCCCCAACGAAACCAAGACTCCCACTTATCCCCAGTAGAAGTCATCAAAATTCCCTGGATTCCCTAAGAAAATTCCTCAAGCAGTATACGACATTACTCTCACAACGGAATTTTTGTCAAATACTCCACTTTCAAGATATGAAGCATCCACATTATCCCCAGCAACAATCAAGGATTTATTTTCCTCAATCATGCAGCAATACAGCAAATCAGCTTACATGCGCATACATTACATCCACATATAATAAGCATTGATAAAATACATATATTGCATCATACATTTCATGCAGTATAATTTTATGTTCCAGCTAACATTTTACCCTTTTCAGGATAAGATTAACGAGCTTCCATTAACAATATTGCTTTCAGATACAGTACGGATATGCTCCATACACGGATGCCATTCTGTTACTCATTCAGATTCTGCTTTCAAATACAGTTCGGATACGCTCTAGACACGGATGCCACTCTGATACTTATTCAGATGTCAAGTTCAGATACAGTACGGATATGCTCCAGACACGGAAGCCATTCTGTTGCTCATTCAGACTTCAACCAAATACAGTTCATATACACTCCAAACACGGAAGCCATTATGTTACTCATTCAGATTTCAACCAAATACAGTTCAAATATGCTCCAGACACGGAAGCCATTCTGTTACTCATCCAGATTTTAAGTTCAAATACAGTACGGATACGCTCCAGACACGGAAGCCATCCTGTCGCTCATCTAGATTCAGATTTCAGATACAGTTCAGATACGTTCCAGACGCGGACACCATTCTGATACTCATTCTTCCAGCTTACAACTTACAATTCAATAAACATTCTTGGAGGACATCTACAAGCCCATCTCCAACAAGATTCTATCTCTTCTCCAAATGGCATCTTTAAGCCCATTCCCTCAGCTACATGTCGTCGAGTGCAAATTTATGGGCACTCTAGTGTCCAATCATCTTTCACCTTTGAGTCACGAATGGAAAAACTCGTCAATCTAACTCTTCAGGTTTAACAAGATTGAACAGGGGCAGCTGTTGTACCCCAAAATTTTCTCTCTCATTTATCAAGACTTTTCTCACAAGATCTCTTTGACTCAAGACAAGATTAGGGTTTGGTCAACTCAGGACATCTCATCTTGCACTGATAACCCTAAACTAGGGTTTGAGTTTGCACAAGGATTTTTAGACTATCAATGCTTCATGTGACTTTAAAACATCATTATAGACCCCTAAGATCACCCATGACAAGTTTCAAGCCTTGAACCACATTTTTGATCAGTCAATTGGGCAGTTGACCTAAAAATCAGTTGTATTAGGGAAAAAGTCAACCATGGCCAATTTACAATCAAACTTCATAATTTTTGATCCACAACAATATTTTAAAATCACATGTATCATTTGGTCATGTTTGGATCACAACTCCTCAAGAAATTTGATCAAATCACAAAAAGGGCAAAATGGTCAAAATTAGGGTTTTTGACTAAGGAAGGGAAATTTCTAATTTTTAACCTAACAAATGACCAATTGAGTTCAAGAATGATATCAAGGATTCAATGGCATAATCTTGACTTAATTTCATGGCTCAAAACATCTCAAATGCATTGGATTGACAGATGAAATTTACAGTCAACTGATCAAAAGTCAACTGTACACTGAAAAGTCAAACTTTGACTTTTTGGTCAAAATCAAGTACCAAGTGTCATGATTCATCAAAACATTTCCAAATGTGAAACTTGTTCATTAAGAAAACCAATTTTGAAAATTAGGGTTTTAAATTTGAAATTTTCTAACTTAGAAATTTTCTAAGTATAGAAAATTTTCTTATTTTTTCTCAATTTTACACCATTTTTACACCATGATGCCTAATGATTCAAGGAAAATTCCCAACATGAAAGTTGTAGATCTCCATGAAATCTACAACTTTTCTTCACAAACTTTTCCCTAAAGATGCTTGGATCTCATGTTATAAATTTGTGAATACATGGTCATGAACTTCTTAACTTAGTGAAATTTTGCCCTAATTTAGGCAGGTTTTGGACCCAACTTCATGACAATTTTTCACCTAGTTCCAAGAGGTATCTCAAAATGAATTTCAAATATGAATTATAGATAATATTGCAAGCTTTCCAAAATGTCAAAGAACTTCTCAAGATCATTTTTGAGTAGGGAGAATCGAAGAGAGAAAGTTGGCATTTTCTCACTTTTTGCTCAAGCCATTTCATGAAGAACCAAGTTGCAAATCAATCATATGCTGGCTAGTTCATGCTGTACAGGTCCTAAACTTGTTACGCACTCCTTAATTAAATGCTTGCTCAGTTGACAAAGCCTCTATCCATGCTTTTGAAACTTTATCCAACTTGTAATTCCATTTATGGCAAAAAGGTTCCATTGCCATTTTCATAAAGAACTACTTTTGCAAACTTTTCAATCTTGAGCTTTGAACCTGTCCCCTTGTTACATACAAACCTCACAGGTCTTAATTAAGTTGTACAAACTCATACCAATCCTAAGAAAGTTGGTACAAGCATGTGAAGCTTTGGTCTTGTCACTTTGCTTCAAGTACAAGAAAAGTGGCCAAAAGGCTAGAGCTTGCATATATGTTGGGAAGCTGACCAAAGACTATTTCCATACTAATACACAAAGATTATGTAACACATAGGAGACTAAGCCAAGGCCTGAAACACTGAGAGCAAGAAAAACACCAAAAATTGTCCAAAACATACAGTTTCTGCACAAACACATCCAGCTTCCATTTAGATCATTCCAATACCTTACATACTTGATATCAAACCCATCCAAATAATCATCCCTTTTCTGTATTCTTTTTTCCACCATCTGCCATTGTTGACTTTGAAGCTTGCAGTTAGACTTGGTCAGGGAGTTATAGCCACTTTCAGAGCAAGGCAAGGTTTGGAATAGATTCATGGAAACTCAAGGAAGCTCAAGAAAGCATCAGGCCTCCATTAAAGTCACTACATTTCCATACACGATTCCAGCTGAAGGAGGTAAATTTTCAAACTATATTTCCTTGTAGAGGCAACCTTAGGCCACGATCTGTGAATAAAAAGTGTAGTTCTCATCATAACAAAGCTATACATATCATTATCTTGCATTGATTTTACTTGTGCTAAGAGAATTTGTAAGTTGAAATATCTGAAAATATTAGGTTAGAATTTGGGGCTTTTAAAATTCTCTTTGATCTTTGATAGTTAGATTACATAACTTATATGGCTGGATTCGTGAGTTCAAATGCTACATTTTTCATGTTACAAGTTCTCATTTTTATGGAAGCATGAGGAAGTTACAGGGGATCCGGCCAAGGCTTGAGGAAGAAGATGAAACAGGGCAAGGACGCGTTTTGTAATATATTATTTTTTTCCAGTAAAGACAATGGATGTATAGCCATCCCAGTGGCAAAGTAGCGCGCTGATGAGACCCATGTCCTGGGTTCGAACCTGCGCGCTACTATTTGTATTTTTTCCTTCTTTTTATTTTCCATTTCGCACTTTTTGCCGGATGGGCTTAGTCTGTTTGGGCCAGGGATTTTTGGTAACTATGCCACATATCTACTACATAACCCCCCTCCCAACTCTTTTCTACATTTTTATTATTATTTGTTTTATTTTTATTTTAATGTTTTTATTATTTTCCCTAATATATAAAAATCCCATAAATATAAATTATTGATATTGTACTTTTATTTTATTTTTATTTTATTTCTCACATAAAAATATAGTTTGTTTTAATAGAATATAATTTATTTTTCTTAATAAACTTGTAAATATAATTAAATATATTTAGTTTAATTTATTTTACATTTTATACTTATAAATACTTATTTTTTTGAACACATGAAATGTTATATTTTATTACAATATTATTATTTTTTTATACAAGAATATATACAAAACAATAATATAGAAACTTTATTTTCTCTTAAAAAATAATTAGGGTTAAACCCCTTTTAGAAAATCAATTATTTTCTTATACTTTTAGGTTTAGATTAAATATTCTTTTACACAAAGATAAGACACTAAAAAATCTTTTACATGTACATTGCATTACATTTTAAATATTGTTTTTATATTTATCTTAAATTCGTACAAATTCGATTTGGTTGTAATAATATATTTAGCTTTATATTTGTGAAAACCCCCATTCAAACTTGTATTCCCCCCTCCCATAAAATTGTTGTAATAGCTTAGTATATTTACATTATGCAATTTATCGCTTTCATATGGCATGATTAGTAATTAGGGTTTGTATGACAAGAACAAAACAAAACAAATAGAACACCCTAAATACAAGACAAAATCAAAAGCATGAAAATTATACACTTGCACACAAGCACCCTTACGGTTTCACCACTTGGTTGCCTAAAACAAAAATGGTCATATTACGCATGCGAAGTATCTTGGAAAAACAAAACAAATATAAGATCATAGTTCCTCGATGATGTTATTCAAAAGTTACCTTACAAAAATGATTTTGGTCCCTCAAAAATGCTAAGATACTTTGCAAACATTGCTAATCATGGTTATACGATGACCCACGCCCGTCCCATTTACATCCAAAGATAGGGTTGCTCACCAAATCAATGGTAAGACAATAATGTCAAAGGAATAGAAAATGCATAAGAAAGACATTTGAGTAGGTAGATAGCTTCTAGTTAGTTGCTCATTTTTAAACAACAATCCTTGCTATTTTCAAAACAAACACATACACATTTCAAAACATCTTACAAACATTGAAAACATTTTCAAAAGACAAAAATCTTCGTATACATTCTTACAAACGAGAATCATTACAAAGATTTCCTAAACGAATGGCCTCTTTTACAAAATACTTTCAAAACCACACAAAGCACAATTTCAAACAAACAAAAACAAGTGATCTAAGCAAGTAACTAAGAGCCCATGGAAAACCATGGATGAAAAGGGTGTTAATACCTTCCCTTTTCATAATCTACCCCCCGAACTCAAGAAATAATCTCAAAGGTCTTTCCTGTTCTTTTTCACCTTTCCTTTTGGATACAAGAAAAGTCGGTGGCGACTCTTGCTAACCGTAACATTTATGATAAAACGCAAAACCTCAAGTCAGTTCTGCCACCGCATCACACATGGGATCTTAGGTACTTGCTCATTTTTAAATTTCTTGTGTGTGTTTTCAAAAAGTTTTTGTTTAACTTCATTGTAACCCTTGTATTTGTCCTCAAGAGTGTGACGAAGTTGTTTTTGAAAACTGTTTTGAAAGTGTTTGTGTGAAAGAGTTTTTGTTGTTTTGAGCAAGTACTTAAGAATTTCTACCTACTCGAAAAAGATTGTTCATTTTCTTGTTTCCTTTAGACAGTGTTATCCTACTATTAAAGAGTAGGTAGCCCCATCATTGGAGTTAAAGGGACATTAGAAGGGATAATTACAGTCACAAAAGGAATGGTTAGGAAACCTTAGTAGTTACCCTAGAGTCCTAAAGATCTTTCCGAGGAAACATTTGAATGGGTCATTTTTGATCTTTTGGGACTAGAGTTGCGACCACTATAATTCCCTATACTTCATGACTGTTTACTGAAGGAAACCAAAGCTGGAATAAACCCTAGGAGTGAACATGTGCATGTGTTTGATTTCAGTTGATTATCTTTGCTCAATTAGGGTTTTCTACTATTTTAATTTTGTTTGTCTTTTGCATGCAAGCCTATTATCCATACATCTAGACAGTTTATAGTTGCGGAAATTAAAAGCGGAAAAGTAAATCTACGCTATTATAAAGCCTTGGGGAGGGGGTTACATAACCAAACACTGGGGATTAAACAGTAAATAATATGCGGTAAACCCTAATCAAAAGCTATTACAAACTCGAAGAAAATACAATAACTGGAATTAAAAAATAAAATATTGCGTGCGCGACAAATTAAATACGGGAATCAAAGTCTAAATTCAAAGGGAATCAAAGAAAATATTTTTGTTATTTTTTTTATTGAGAAAAATTAAATATTTGCAAATTAACCCTAATTTTCTAATTGATTTTAATTATGAAAAAAAGGAATTTAAATTGCCCTAACTAAATTAATCAAATTAATTAATGAAATATAATATTTTATGAAAAAAGTATGATTTTAATGTTTTTGTGATTTTTTTGGTTTAATAAAAAATGATTTTGTTTTGTAAAAACAATTAAACAAATAATTAAAATAAATAAAAGAAATAAAAAATAAATAAGTTAGGCCTGCTACTGTTTCCAGCCTAGGGGTGTGAAGCTGAATTGTTAGGCCCAAGTTGTGTTGGCCCAGTTGCCTTGCGTGTGGTCCAGTGTGGACCAGCTTCTGGGAGTTCACCATGGGTCTTCAACTCTGGAACGTCAGATTTGCTTTGAGATGATCCAACGGGTGGGATCTATGAGCGCACGGTGGACGCTTGGCTAGGAGATGCGCTGAATCTGCAAATAATTATCAAGAAAAATGTAAAAGCACACGTTTGGGATCGAACCCAAGACGTTTGCATCATATACACGCTCCCTGACCAACTGCGCTGGAATTCTCATTTGTACATATAATGAAATAAATAAAATATAATATAAACACAGTGCATGGTCCAGAAAAATGCGCGTGGATTCAAACGGGCCAGTGGGATGCTGCCATACCCTCTTCTTCTTCCAAAAACTGTCATTTTAGGTATTAAGCTTTTACCTACAGTTAATTTCGTCACTATAGGCTATAGTGACAGATTTTGTTTGTAGCGATAAACTTGTAAAATTCAAAAATGCAACACAAGCAGAATAAATTCACACCAAAGACATGGATCAATTGCAAATCATCTCTTGAGCATGATAGTACCCCGAATTTTATCCAATTTTGCCTCTATATGGAATTCCCAATTTGGGACCTCAAAACCCTAACAATAGCATCGTGCCATTCCTACACTTAAACATCAATCAAACTAATCAAAAACATTGCAAATATGATAGCAAGCATGGATATATGATCAAAACATGTTTATGATGTATAAATCATTGAAAATGAGTTTTGAAAAAAGATGCAAACCGTGGTACTGTGAGGCGCGATTTCTGGAGGTTTTAAGGCTTGAGGGTGATTGGAGTAGCTTCAGAAAATGTCCAGGAACGGATTGCTGGCCTTGGAATTGCATGAAACGACCTATGGAATCAAAACCAACCTGCACTTTTTTGACAAAAATTTGAAACTTGTTCTTGTAATTTTCACGATCAATCCTCCTCTTTATGCTTTTGGCAATGTTGTGTATATATGATATAATGATTTAGGTCAACAAAAATTGATCATATCTTTGCAAATTATGGAGATTTGATTTCATTCTTTGCCTTGTATGATTTGTTTCTGAAACAAGCAAAATCATGATCTTTTCCAATCAATTAGCTCTTGCACGATTTGGATGTTTTTCTAGTTTTTCATTGACTCATAATATGCTCGTAAAATCAAATCTTGGATTTTATTTCATTATTCTACAATTTAAATTGATTTATTTTGATTTAAATGGATAAAAATCAAAATAAATAATAAAAATAATAAAATAATAGGTGGATAAGCTCAGGGGTCGTGGGCCATCTTAGGAACAAGTTTCAAACAAAAAAACATGGGCCCTTTTGGAAAAAGACTCATTTTGATCAATGTTGACTTCATGCACATTTCCAAAAATTGGTCAACTTTGCCAATACATATCTCCCTCAATTTTAACCCTAAGAAGGTGTTATTGACTTTTTAAAAATATTAGGATGTCCCCTAAGCAACCCTTTTGGTTTAATCTCAATTGGATCTTCCATGTACATGTAAGAAGCTTTGACCCAAAAGGTGTTTTTGTTGACTTTTTGAAATGACCTATAATTTCTGAATTTATATCTTTTCATGAGTGCATTTTTTGAACTTGAGGGATGAAGATGACTTGTATGGAATTTAATCCTCTTCAAAATGAGCCTTGGATGAGAAATTTTTGATAAAGTATGGGAAAGTTATGTCTGGTCAATGTTTGGTTGACTTTCCCTATAGAAACCCTAATTTAGCAACTTTTGAGTTTTGATGAATTTGGGGCATTCCTTGAGGAATCATGACCAACCATTGATCAAATGATGGATATTACTTCAAAATCTTGATGTTGACCAAAAATCTTGAAGTTTGACTATATGTGGGCCACAATTGACTTTTAACCTAGTATAGTTGATTTTCAGGCATCTGGGCAGTTGACTGAGCAAAATTTTTGTGCAAGGCATGAAACTTGGCATAGATGATCTTGAGA
Source organism: Vicia faba (assembly GCA_948472305.1). Lineage (NCBI taxonomy): Eukaryota > Viridiplantae > Streptophyta > Magnoliopsida > Fabales > Fabaceae > Vicia > Vicia faba. The sequence continues at coordinate 87,766 of CATIWC010000329.1, read as the reverse complement.
ACATATTAGGGCAATGGAAATCAATTAGGACCATTGGAACTCAAACATCTTGATGAAAATGGAAACCCTAGTTTGAGGCTCACAGCCTTAGGAGGAGGATTTGTCTGGTCAATCCTTAGGCATCCTTGGGCAAGTTGAGGACCTCTAGGAGTATGTTTTTTGAATAAAATGAGACGGAAAATTTTGGGGTACAACAACCGCCTTTTCAGGTTTTTGACTTGCTGGGTGTACAGATTTTTTGTTTTAATCCTTAATTTTTGCCCGAACCATTTTGGTTCGCCGGGATGCCCTTATTTTTGCCTAGGCCAGTCAACCTAGCGGGTCTTTGTTCATGCGTCGTATTTTCCGATTATGTCCATGTTCATTGGGTACAGAGAATTGTCACTTTCCATAGTAGTAAGTGTTTCCACACCGCCCGAAGATACTTGCTTGATCGTACAGGATTCGTTGCTAAAATTCATGCCCAATTCCCCAAGTGACTCAGATGGAGATCTGCCCTTGGCTATTTGGAATCTTTGAGAGATTCCTAGAATCTTGACTTGACTGTCCTAGATGATGGACAATGATCATGTCGTGCCCCTTGGTTGGAAGTGTTTTTTCATTTGAGGTGATCCTTTTTATTGAGAAGGTTTTTGTTCACTAGATATTCGTTATGCGAATTTCTCAGCTGTTGAACAAATAGTCATATGCAAACAATGGTATTTTAAGAATGAAAAGCTTATGTCTATCTTGAAGTTTGAAAATTCATTTTTTAGTGAAACAAACAAATTTTGTAAAAGTGTGATATCAACTCGGGATGTATAGCAAATCCTACAGGAGTCAGCATACCTTTTGTAACAATATGCTTTCGAACTAACCCATGCTTCAATTAGGACTTTTAAGGGTTATAACGTGGCATGGTTCACGGTTCAAGAAACAAAGGATAAAGGCTAAAAAAAATTGTACTCGACCTACTCTTCGTGATGTTCTTCGATCCTATTCTCAGTTAATTGTGCGTTCAGATCCCAATTGAGTCTGGCATCTTGTCCTTGACGTTTCGATGATGGTTCGGATACTGAAAGTTTATTTGGAAGAGGCAGTCATTTTGTAATCTTTTTTTTGCCGAGGATTTGTAGTAACCTCTTTTTTGGTTTTACTATCCCTATCTTTTGCCTGAACTGTTTCTTTGGTGATTACAGTCAGCGGGATACCCCATTTTTTCCTTAATTCTCCTTCATAGGTTTTGACTTAACAGGCTTTTATTTCGAGAGATAATGACTGCCTGTCTTGACGATTATACGTAACCATCACAGTCTTTTGATTTGGAAGGACGTCTCCGATGCTATTCATTGTCCACGAAGCGGAAGATTGCGACTGAATGCGCGTCTGAATTGACTGAGAAACTACCCTACCCTGGGTTATGATTAAATGGTTTTAATTTGTGTGAAAAGAAAAACTCCTACTTCTTTGGCTCAAAGGGGTTGACTAGGGATTATCTTCCTTATAACTCCACTATTTGGGATTTGAAACAACGCATGTACATTGTCAGCGGGGTCTGTTCAAAAGCATACTGTAGAGATTATGGTATCATTTTCGTCATCCTCCCTCTAAAGACTTAGAGCTTTTGATCGAGAGTTGAATATCACAAAAGGAAAGCAATTTAAATATATTGAATACAAATGAATTTATTCAAAATAGACATATCCAATGTATTGATAAAGTAAAAAAGTTTGACTTGAATAAATGTTTGAACAGTCAAAAGAAAGTTATAAATTGAAAATTCTAATGAACAAAAGCTTCTTCATTTGATCTTGTCACTTTGGATAGATTTCTTTGGATGGATAGAAGAAGAACTCAGCCTGACCATCTTGTGTAAACTCCAATACTCCTTCATCGATCAAGTTTTGAATTTTGTATTTCAACGTCCAACCGCTATCAGTGTCATGCCCCGGACTGTTGGAGTGATATGCACATAGTTCACCAGGATTGTAAGTAGGAGCGGAGGTATTAGGATTCTGAGGAGGATCCTTCAATGTGACCAAAGTCATCTTTAACACGTGTTGCAAGATAATGACTGCCTGCTTTGATGATTACGCAGAACCATCACCATCTTTTGACTTGGGAGGACGTCTTTGAGGCCATTCATTGTGTGCGAAGCAGAAGATTGTGATTGAATGCGCCTCTGAATTAACTGAGAAAACTACCCTGTCCCAGGTTATGATTAAGGGTTTAAATTTGTGTGAAAGAAAAACTCCTACTTCTTTGGATCAAAGGGGTTGACTAGGGATTATCTTCCTTATAACTCCACTGTTTAGGATTTGAAACAACACATGTACATCGTCAGCAAGGTCTACTCAAAAGCATATTGTAGAGATTGTGGTATCGTTTTCGTCATCCTCCCTCTAAGGCTTTGAGCTATTAGTCGAGAGTTGAATATCACGAAAAGGAAGTATAAAGCAGTTTAAGTATAAAGAAAACAAATTAATACATGACAAACATATGTAATGCATTAATGAAATAAAAAAGTTTTGCAATGACAATAATTGTTCGAATAAGCAAAGAAAATACAACTTGAGAATTTAAATGAACAAAAATGCTTTTAATCCTAGCCTTGTTTTGGAAAGGGAGCAGTGATCACGTTGGGAGTCTCAGGAGGGTCGAATTCAATCTCCTTGGCATCAATTATATTCTGAATCTTGTATTTCAACGCCCAACAATTGTTAGTATCGTGCCCCAAGCTTCCAGAATGATAAGCACACCTTGCATCCGGATTATAGTTAGGAGAGGAAGTCTTAGGGTTTGGATGAGGGTCTATCACCGTGATCAGATTCACCTTCAACGTGTGTTGCAATGCTTGTGACAATGGCATGTTGATTTGGGTGAACTTCCTTTGTGGTCTTTCTACCCTTAGCTAATTGTTCTGTTGTTGGGGTTGTTGTGCGTGTGCCGAATTAGAGACCAGCACTGCCCCCATGGATTGGTGGTAGTCTGCCTTATTATGCCCCTTCTGGATATGGACAGCATTGGCTTCCCTCTTGCCACCAAATGACTTCTTCTCAGCACTAGAAGATGCAGCCATCGGGATCTTCCCGCTCCTGATACCATTTTCGATTGTCTCTCTTGTTAGAACCATCTCTGTGAACCCGGATGAGGAACTCCCAATCAACAAATTGAATAATGGACCTGTCAGAGTGCCCATGAACATGTCTACCATTTCGTAATTAGTTAGAGGAGGTTGTACTCTATCAGCTAGATCCCTCCATTTTTGTGCATATTCCTTGAACCCTTCTTTCGAGCCCATGGGCATATTCTGCAGTTGCACTCGAGTCGGTGCCAGGTCAGCATTGTATTGGTACTGCTTGTAGAAAGCAGTAGCCAAGTCTTCCCAGGTATGGATGTTGGTCCCTTCCAATTGATAGAACCAATCCAGTTGAGTTCCGACCAAACTTTCTTGGAAGAAATGGACCCATAACTTCCGGTCAGTTGTGTAAGGCTGGATCTTCCTGACATAGGATCTTAGATGCAACATAGGACATGAGACATCATCGTACTTAGCGAATGTGGGGACCTTGAACTTTTGTGGGATGATCACGCCACAAACCAGACCTAACTCTTTGAAATCCAAGCGGGGAACTCTTTGGATCTCCATTATGCTCTGACGATCCTCTAACTGTTTGTATCTATCCTCAGTGGGAGGATACTACTCATCATTATAGTCGGATTCATCCTCAGAAACTCTTGGACTAGGGTCTTCCTCCCTTGTTTCACCCTTTTGGTTCTCCCCTTCTTTGGATGAAGAGGTCAGATCAATTGTTTACTTCAATGGTCCCCTAAATCTTATGCCCAGGTTCAACATACCAACGGTCTTCTTCTTATTCTTTTTCTCTTTCAGAATAAGGGCCTTCATATCTTCATGCCCTTTAGTCAAGGCTAAGAACATTTGCTGAAATTGGGCATTTTGTGCCTGGAGATCCTTGATATTTTATTCAGAAGACATTTTTTTTAAATAAACATCGCAGAAGATGAGAAACCTGTTATGAAACCTGCTTATGCAATTATATGTATCATATGTGTATGCAATGTTTTCAAGGATCTTGCAGGGTAAACAAGAAAACGTCAGAAGTTGAAATTTTGCAGCTTTGATTGAAGAACTTTATATCGTTGAGAGTCCTTCTACGAGAGTCAAGCTCACCATATCAAGTGGGTCATAGCCCCTGACTCAAGTTATCGTGTTTTGGTCTTTTGACGACATTGGCTAGAGGAAAATAAATCCTTTTTCCCCTTGTTAGACGTCTGGTTCATCATAACCTGCACCATAGGCCCTCGAGATCCTTGAAACGGTTAGTATGATATGTCATGTTATGATGCTATGATGTGTATGCTATGCATCAAGCAAAAATGCAGGGTAAGAAACCAATTTATTGGATTTATATAAACAAGGTCCTACAAGGAATACAAACAAAGCCCTGCAATGAGTTCAAATTGTTAGGAAAAGAAATAAAACAAGTCACATAAGTAGCCTTAGGTTTAGGCTTGCATGGATTCCATAGGTAAGTACCCTCTTGAAGTTTAGTTGGTTTCAAACATGTATTAGAAAATAATCGGGTTCTAAGGATTCTCAATATCATTGATCATCCTTTATCGGGAATTGTTTCAGCTCGGGAAATCTTTTCTTGTGGCTGAAATATCCCGTAAGTCTGATCTCAATGAGTGTAGCATCGAGTACCAACCAATCCTCAACTTTATACCGAGGCCAGCTATCTCACTACTTTCTAATGGCCATGTCTGTTCAACTAAGATTCTAAGGTACATTAGTGCTTCATGACACCACACGGCGGCCCCGTATTTACCTCGATTCGAAACAAGGGATACCGGTACCAACCAAAGTGTCACACCAACCCAGCCATCGCTTCAACCATATCGATCTATGCCGTACAGTCTCCACGATCTATTGTTGTTTACCTAAAAAATGTCCCAGATCCGGATATAGGATCTTTACAAGAATACCCCAACAAAACCTAAAAGATAAAGCAGTCAAGGCAAACAAAGAAAGCAATTTAAAATGATCTAGACCCTAAGGTAAACCCCACTTTATAATTGTCCCCAACAGAGCGCCAGTTCTGTGATACGGTGGAAGAACCGACTGTTAATACTGGTTTTGCATTTTTTGTTTGCAAGTGTGCGGTAAGCAAGAGTCGCCACCAACTTTTATTTCATCCAACAAAGGAAAATGGAAAAGAGCAGAAAAAACCTTTTTCGAGATGTTTCTGAGTACAGGGGGTAGATTATAGAAAGGAAAGGTGTTAGCACCCTTTCTATCCATTGTTTTCCATGGGCTCTTAGGTACTTCCTCATTTTGAAATTGCTTGTGTGTGTTTTGAAAAAGTTTTTGTTTAACTTCGTGGTAACCCTTGTATTTATCCTCAAGAGTGTGATGAAGTTGTTTTTGAAAATTGTTTTGAAAGTGTTTGTGTGAAAGAGTATTTATTGTTTCGAGCAAGTACTTAAGAATTTCTACCTACTCGAAAAAGATTGTTCGTTTTCTCATTTCCTTTAGACAGCGCAATCCTACTATTAAAGAGTAGGTAGCCTCATCGTTGGAGTTAAAGGTACATTCGAAGGGACAATTACAATCACACAAGCAATGGTTAGGAAACCTTAGTAGTTACCCTAGAGTCCTAAAGATCTTTCTTAGGCAACATTCGAATGGGTCATTTTTTATCTTTTGGGACTAGAGGGCGACCACTAAAATTCCCTATACTTCGTGACTGTTTATCGAAGGCCACCAAAGTGGGAATAAACCCTAGGAGTGAACATGTGCATGTGTTTGATTTTAGTTGACTATCTTTTCACAGTTAGGGTTTTCTACTGTTTTAATTCCGTTTGTCTTTTACATGCAAGCCTATTATCCATACATCTAAACAGTTTATAGTTGCGGAAATTAAAAGCGGAAAAGTAAATCTACGCTATTACAAATCCTTGGGGAGGGGGTTACAAAACCAAAAACTGGGGATTAAACATTAAATAATATGTGGTAAACCCTAATTAAAAGTTATTACAAACTCGAAGCAAATACAATAATTGGAATTAAAAAATAAAATATTGTGTGCGCGACGAATTAAATACGGGAATCAAAGTCTAAATTCAAAGGGGAATCAAAGAAAATATTTTTGTTATTTTTTTATTGAGAAAAATTAAATATTTGCAAATTAACCCTAATTTTCTAATTGATTTTAATTATGAAAAAAAGGAATTTAAATTTCCCTAATTAAATTAATCTAATTAATTAATGAAATAAAATACTTTATGAAAAAAATATGATTTTAATGTTTTTGTGATTTTTTTGGTTTAATAAAAAATGATTTGTTTTGTAAAAACAATTAAACAAATAATTAAAATAAACAAAAGAAATAAAAAATAAATAAATTGGGCCTGTTACTGTTTCCAGTCTGGGGGTGTGAAGTTAAATTGTTAGGCTCAAGTTGTGTTGGCCCAGTTGCCTTGCGCGTGGTCCAGTGTGGACCAGCTTCTGGGAGTTCACCATGGGTCTTCAACTCTGGAACGTCAGATTTGCTTTGAGATGATCCAACGGGTGGGATCTATGAGCGCACGGCGGACGTTTGGTTAGGAGATGCGCTAAATCTGCAAATAATTATCAAGAAAAATATAAAAGCACATGCCTGGGATCGAACCCAGGACGTTTGCATCATATACACGCTCCCTGACCAACTGCGCTGGAATGCTCATTTGTACATATAATGAAATAAATAAAATATAATTTAAACAAAGTGCATGGCCAGAAAAACGCGTGTGGATTCTAACGGGCCAGTGGGATGCTGCCATACCCTCTTCTTCTTCCAAAAACTGTCATTTTAGGTATTAAGCTTTTACCTACAGTTAATTTCGTCACTATAGGCTATTGTGACGGATTTTGTTTGTAGCGATAAACCTGTAAAATTCAAAAATGCAACACAAGCAGAATAAATTCACACCAAAGACATGGATCAATTGTAAATCATCTCTTGAGCATGATAGTACCCCTAATTTTATCCAATTTTGCCTCTATATGGAATTCCCAATTTGGGACCTCAAAACCCTAACAATGTCATCGTGCCATTCCTACACTTAAACTTCAATCAAACTAATCAAAAACATTGCAAATATGATAACAAGCATGGATATATGATCAAAACATGTTTATGATGGATAAATCATTGAAAATGAGTTTTGAAAAAAGATGCAAACCGTGGTACTGTGAGGCGCAATTTCTGGAGGTTTTAAGGCTTGAGGATGATTGGAGTAGCTTCAGAAAATGTCCAGGAACTGATTGCTGGCCTTGGAATTGCATGAAACGACCTATGGAATCAAAACCGACCTGTACTTTTTTGACAAAAATTTGAAACTTGTTCTTGTAATTTTCACGATCAGTCCTCCTCTTTATGCTTTTGGAAATGTTGTGTATATATGATAGAATGATTTAGGTCAAAAAAAATTGATCATATCTTTGTAAATTATGGAGATTTGATTTCATTCTTTGCCTTGTATGATTTGTTTCTGAAATAAGCAAAATCATGATCTTTTCCAATCAATTAGATCTTGCACGATTTGGATGTTTTTCTAGTTGTTCATTGACTCATAATATGCTTATAAAATCAAATCTTGGATTTTATTTCATTATTCTACAATTTAAATTGATTTATTTTGATTTAAATGGATAAAAATCAAAATAAATAATAAAAATTATAAAATAATAGGTGGATAAGCTCAGGGGTCGTGGGCCATCTTAGGAACAAGTTTCAAACAAAAAAACATGGGCCCTTTTGGAAAAAGAGTCATTTTGATCAATGTTGACTTCATGCACATTTCCAAAAATTGGTCGACTTTGCCAATACATATCTCCCTCAATTTTAACCCTAAGAAGGTGTTATTGACTTTTTAAAAACATTAGGATGTCCCCTAAGCAACCCTTTTGGTTTAATCTCAATTGGATCTTCCATGTACATGTAAGAAGCTTTGACCCAAAAGGTGTTTTTGTTGACTTTTTGAAATGACCTATAATTTCTGAATTTATATCTTTTCATGAATGCATTTTTTGAACTTGAGGGATGAAGATGACTTGTATGGAATTTAATCCTCTTCAAAATGAGCCTTGGATGAGAAATTTTTGATAAAGTATGGGAAAGTTATGCCTGGTCAATGTTTGGTTGACTTTCCCTATAGAAACCCTAATTTAGCAACTTTTGAGTTTTGATGAATTTGGGGCATTCCTTGAGGAATCCTGATCAACCATTGATCAAATGATGGATATTACTTCAAAATCTTGATGTTAACCAAAAATCTTGAAGTTTGACTATATGTGGGCCACAATTGACTTTTAACCTAGTATAGTTGATTTTCAGGCATCTGGGCAGTTGACTGAGCAAAATTTTTGTGCAAGGCATGAAACTTGGCATGGATGATCTTGAGAACATATTAGGGCAATGGAAATCAATTAGGACAATTGGAACTCAAACATCTTGATGAAAATGGAAACCCTAGTTTGAGGCTCATAGTCTTAGGAGGAGGATTTGTCTGGTCAATCCTTAGGCATCCTTGGGCAAGTTGAGGACCTCTAGGAGTATGTTTTTTGAATAAAATGAGACAGAAAATTTTGGGGTACAACAACCGCCTTTTCAGGTTTTTGACTTGCTGGGTGTACAGATTTTTTGTTTTAATCCTTAATTTTTGCCCGAACCATTTTGGTTCGCCGGGATGCCCTTATTTTTGCCTAGGCCAGTCAACCTAGCGGGTCTTTGTTCATGCGTCGTATTTTACGATTATGTCCATGTTCATTGGGTACAGAGAATTGTCACTGTCCATAGTAGTAAGTGTTTCCACACCGCCCGAAGATACTTGCTTGATCGTACAGGATTCGTTGCTAGAATTCATGCCCAATTCCCCAAGTGACTCAGATGGAGATCTGCCCTTGGCTATTTGGCATCTTTGAGAGATTCCTAGAATCTTGACTTGACTGTCCTAGATGATGGACAATGATCATGTCGTGCCCCTTGGTTGGAAGTGTTTTTTCATTTGAGGTGATCCTTTTTATTGAGAAGGTTTTTGTTCACTAGATATTCGTTATGCGAATTTCTCAGCTGTTGAACAAATAGTCATATGCAAACAATGGTATTTTAAGAATGAAAAGCTTATGTCTGTCTTGAAGTTTGAAAATTCATTTTTTAGTGAAACAAACAAATTTTGTAAAAGTGTGATATCAACTCGGGATGTATAGCAAATCCTACAGGAGTCAGCATACCTTTTGTAACAATATGCTTTCGAACTAACCCATGCTTCAATTAGGACTTTTAAGGGTTATAACGTGGCATGGTTCACGGTTCAAGAAACAAAGGATAAAGGCTCAAAAAAATTGTACTCGACCTACTCTTCGTGATGTTCTTCGATCCTATTCTCAGTTAATTATGCGTTCAGATCCCAATTGAGTCTGGCATCTTGTCCTTGACGTTTCGATGATGGTTCGGATACTGAAAGTTTATTTGGAAGAGGCAGTCATTTTGTAATCTTTTTTTTTCGAGGATTTGTAGTAACCTCTTTTTTGGTTTTACTATCCCTATCTTTTGCCTTAACTGTTTCTTTGGTGATTACAGTCAGCGGGATACCCCATTTTTTCCTTAATTCTCCTTCATAGGTTTTGACTTAACAGGCTTTTATTTCGAGAGATAATGACTGCCTGTCTTGACGATTATACGGAACCATCACAGTCTTTTGATTTGGAAGGACGTCTCCGATGCTATTCATTGTGCACGAAGCGGAAGATTGCGACTGAATGCGCGTCTGAATTGACTGAGAAACTACCCTACCCCGAGTTATGATTAAAGGGTTTTAATTTGTGTGAAAAGAAAAACTCCTACTTCTTTGGCTCAAAGGGGTTGACTAGGGATTATCTTCCTTATAACTCCACTATTTGGGATTTGAAACAACGCCTGTACATTGTCAGCGGGGTCTCTTCAAAAGCATAATGTAGAGATTGTGGTATCGTTTTTGTCATCCTACCTCTAAAGACTTAGAGCTTTTGATCGAGAGTTGAATATCACAAAAGGAAAGCAATTTAAATATATTGAATACGAATGAATTGATTCAAAATAGACATATCCAATGTATTGATAAAGTAAAAAAGTTTGACTTGAATAAATGTTTGAACAGTCAAAAGAAATTTATAAATTGAAAATTCTAATGAACAAAAGCTTCTTCATTTGATCTTGTCACTTTGGATAGCTTTCTTTGGATGGATGGAAGAAGAACTCAGTCTGACCATCTTGTGTAAACTCCAATACTCCTTCATCGACCAAGTTTTGAATTTTGTATTTCAACGTCCAACCGCTATCAGTGTCATGCCCCAGACTGTTGGAGTGATATGCACATAGTTCACCAGGATTGTAAGTAGGAGCGGGTGTATTAGGATTCTGAGGAGGATCCTTCAATGTGACCAAAGTCAACTTTAACACGTGTTGCAAGACTTGCAACATTGGTATGTTGAGTTTGGTATATTACCTAGTAAGTGAATCCCGCTTACACCGATTACCCTATCGTTGTTGGCGAGGTTGTGATTGGGATCGTGATGTAGTAGCAATTTGGAAAGGTCCATCCTCTTGTCTTCTCGAAGGTTGATCAATGACTTGGTCCCCAACCTCAACTATTTTCTTCTTACGGTTGTATCCATCTTGATGAAGTTTTCTAATAATGTCCCTCAGCTCTTTTTGTCCTCGGGCCAGGCCTTGGATAAGACCCATCTGCCCCAGCATCTGGGTTCTTATTGCTTCTACCTCAGCTTGCAGTTGTTCCATCTGTTCATCCTTATCGTCTTCAGTACTTTTCTTGGCCAGGTTCACAGTGAGGAGGGCTTTCAACTCTTCCTGCCCCTTGGATAGGTTTAGGAACATTTCCATGAACTGAGCCTCTTAAATTTGGAGATCTCTCTTGTCTTGTTTGAGAGCCATTACTGAAATAAACAACAAGAACATGAGAGCCCTATACTGGATACTACCTGTTATACAATGACATGTAAGATATGCAAATGTTTTCAAGGATCTCGCTGGGTAAACAAGAAAATGTCAGAAATTGAAATTTGCAGCTTTGATTGAAGAACTTTGTATTGTTGAGTGTCCTTCTACGAGATTCAAGCTCACCATATCAAGTGGTTCATAGCCCCTGACTCAATTTGTCGTGTTTTGATCTTTTGAAGACATTGACTAGATGAAAATAAATACCCTTTCCCCTTGCTAGACATCTGGTTCATCATAACCTGCATCACAGGCCCTCGAGATCCTTGAAATTGTTAGTTTGATATGTCATGTTATGATGCTATGATGTGTATGTTATGCATCAAGCAAGAATGCATGGTAAGAAACCAATTTATTGGATTTATACAAACAAGGTCCTGCAAGGAATACAAACAAATCCCTGCAATGAGTTCTAATTGTTAGGCAAAGAAAGCAAACAAGTCACACAAGTAGCCTTAGGTTTAGGCTTGCATGGGTTCCATAGGTAAGTACCCTCTTGGAGTTGGGTTGGTTCAACCTGTCCTAAATATAGTAACCGGGTTCTAAGGGATCTCAATATCACCGATCATTCCCCAAAATTTTGTTCCAATAGACAATTGTCTTTCCACCAAACAAAATTCAATACACAAACCTCAATGAGTGTAGCATCGAGTATCAATCGACTTTGGGTTTACACCAAAGACGGCTATCTCACTACGTCCTAAAATCCAAGTTGGTCAATTAAGGTGCTAAGGTCAGTCGACGCTTTATCATACCACGCAGCGGCCCCGTATTCTCCTTGATTACTCAAGGGATACCGGTACACACCAAAGTATCGCATCAACGTAGCTACTGTTTCAACCGTGTCGGTATACCCCGCACAGCTCCCTCACAGTTTATTGCTACTTACCTAAAAGGAATTCCCCAATCCGGGTTTAGGATCCAAACAACCCAAACAGATACCCTTAAAAGTAAATCAAACAAGATAAGTCAAAGAAGCAATTAAAATGACCTAGATCCTAAGGTAAACCCCACTTTTTATTCTCCTCAACAGAGTCGCCAGTTCTGTGATACGGTGGTAGAACCGACTGTTAATACTGGTTTGCATTTTTTGTTTGCAAATGTCGCGGTAAGCAAAAGTCGCCACCGATTTTTATTTCATCCAACAAAGGAAAAGGGAAAAGAACAGAAAAAACCTTTTTCAAGATGTTTTTGAGTACAGGGGGTAGATTATAGAAAGGAAAGGTGTTCGCACCCTTTCTATCCATGGTTTTCCATGGGCTCTTAGGTACTTGCTCATTTTTAAATTAGTTTTGTGCTTTGTGCTTTTGAAAAGTTTTGAAATTTTCCTTATTGTGGCGTTTCACTTTATGGTAACCCTTGTATCATTCCTCAAGGAGGTGATAAAATGTTTTTGAAAACTTTAGTTTGAAAAGCTTGCTCGAAAGTGTATGTGTAAAAAAATTTTGTTTTGAGCAAGTATCTAAAAGTTTCTACCTACTCGAAAAAAGTTTGTTCGTTTTCTTATTTCCTTTAGACAATTCTATCCTACTATTAAAGAGTAGGTAGCTCCATCGTTGGAGTTTAAGGGACAATCGAAAGGGACGAAAGGGATAAATACGATCACTAAAGCAATGGTTTGGAAACCTTGGTAATTACCCTAGATTCCTAAAGATCATTCTGAGGCAACATTCGAATGGGTCATTTTTTGATCTTTTGGGACTAGAGGACAACCACTAAGACTCCTTATACTTCATGATCATTTACCGAAGGCAACCGAAATGGGGCAAACCCTAGGAGTGAACATGTGCAAGTGTTTATTTTTCAGTTTATTTATCTTGCAATTAGGGTTTTTTACCGTTTTAAATTATTAATTTATCTTTCGCATACAACTCTATTATCAATCATCTAACAATTTATAGTTGCAGAAAATTAAAAGCGGAAAAGTAAATCTACGTTATTACAAGGCTTCGGGAAGGGGGTTACATGACCAAAAAAACTAGGGATTAAACAGTAAAATGATAAGCAGTAAAATAAACCCTAATTAAAAGCTATTACAAACTCAAAGCAAATACAATAATTGGAATTAAAAATAAAAAATTGCGCGCGCGATGAATTAAATACAGGAATCAAAGTCTAAATTTAAAGGGAATCAAAGAAAATATTTTTGTTATTTTTTTATTGAGAAAATTAAATATTTGCAAATTAACCTTAATTTTCTAATTGATTTTAATTATGAAAAAAAAAAGAATTTAAATTGATGGAAATAATTAATTTGCATAAATTAATTTTATTAGAAAACAGAAATAGGTTCTATTTTTGTGATTTTTGATTTTATGATTTTATGGAAAAAAATTAATTTGAAATAAAAATAATTAAAACAAATAAAGGATGAAAAAATAGTAAAATAAAAAGGAATTAGAAATTAGGCCTCAGGGGGGTGCATTGCTGAATTATGTTCAGGCCCAAATCAGATTGGCCCAAGCAGACGTCGAATTCAGTGTGTTTGGATCAGGAGAGTCTATCATGGGGAGCACCATCATGGAGCGTCAGATCTGAGCCAATATGATCCAATGATGATGAATTAGAAGCCTATGGTGAGCGGCTTGTGATAGTAACATGGAATCTGCAAGCAATTATTAGGAAAAATAATAGAATCACACGCTTGGGATCGAACCCAAGACGTTTGCTTCATAGGCATGTTCCTCAACCATATGCGCTAGCTGGACCATTTGTACATATAATAAAACAAATAAAATATAATGCAAACAAAGTGCCTTGCCCAAAAACACGCGCCAAATATAAATGAGCTAGTGTGTTGCTGCCACGTGATCATCTTCTTCCCAGAACTATTGGTTTTGGTTTTAGACTTTTACCTACGGACAAAACCGTCACTAAAGGCTATAGTGACCGTTTTTTTTCTATAGCTACATCCCTGCAAGATTCAAAAACACAATATACGCAAAATAAATACTATCTAAAGGCATAGGTCGATTGGAAATCATGCCCTAAGTCCATTGGTACCCATAATCTGGTCCAATTTTCCCTAGAGAATGAAACCCCAAATTAGAGCTTACGAACCCTAGCCATGGCAAATGCTTATACCTTCACTTAAACTCAGATTAAACAATCCAGAAACATTGCAAATATGATGATAGACACGAATATATGATCAAAACATGTTTATGATGGGTAAATCAATGAATTCGAGTTTGGATAAAAGAGACAAACTGTGATGCTGTAAGGTGTGATTTCTGAAGGTGTTGATGTGTGCAAGTGATGCTGTTAGCTTCAGGAGATTTCCAAGAATGGATTGCTGGCCTTGAAACACCTTGAATCGCCTTGTAGAGCAAAATCTGATTGCCTCTTTCTTTGTCAAAAGTTGAGTTTTCTTCTCTCAATCCACACGACCAAACTTGTTTTTTTTTTCTCTGGGAATGTTGTGGACATATAAGAGAGCGAATTAGGTCAACAAAAACAGATCATATATTTACAAATTATGGAGATTTGATTTGATTTTTTGCCTTGTCTGATTTGTTTCTAAAATAGACCAAATCATGATTTTTTTTTCCAATCCAAATAGCTCTTGCATGATTTGGATGATTTGCTAGCTGTTCATGGACTCATAATGTGCTCATAAAATCCAATCTTTGATTTTATTTCATTATTCCATTATTTTAAATGATTTATTTTAATTTAAATGAAAGAAAAATACAAACAAATAATAAAAATAATAAAATAATAGATGGATAATTTAAGGGGTTTTCGGTCCTCTTAGGAACAAGTTTCAAACAAGAAAACATGGGCCCATTTGGAGAAAAAAAATCAATTTTGTTCAATGTTGACTTTGGACAAATTTCCAAAAATGGCCAACTTTGACCATGCAGATCTCTCTCAATTTTGACCCTAAGAGGGTGTTCTTGGACTTTTTAGAAATATTAGGATGTCCTCTAAGCAACCTCTTTGGTTTCATCTCAATTGGATCCTCCATGTTCATGTAAGAAGCTTTGACCTAAAAGTTGTTTTTGTTGACTTTTTGAAATAACCTATAATGTCTGAATTTATATCTCTTCATGAGTGCAATTTTTTAACTTTAGGGCTGAGTATGAGTTGTAGGGAATTTAACTCTCTTCAAAATGATCCTTGGATGAGAATTTCTGATAAAGTATGAGAAAGTTATGCATGGTCAAAGTTTGGTTGACTTTTCCTATAGAAACCCTATTTTAGCAACTTTTGAGTTTTGATGAATTTGGGGCATTCCTTGAGGAATCATGATCAACCCTTGATCAAATGATGTATATTACTTCAAAATGTTTATTTTGACCAAAAATATTTAAATTTGATTGTATGTGGGTCACAGTTGACTTTTGACCTAGTATAGTTGATTTTCAGGCATTTGAGCAGTTGATTGAGCAAACTCCTTGTGCAAGGCATGAAACTTGGCATGGATGATCTTGAGAGAATATTAGGGGAATGGAAATCATTTAGGACCATTAGAACTCAAACATATTGAGGAGGAGTCAAACCCTAGTTTGGCGCTTATTGTTTTAGGAGGAGGATTTGTCTGGTCAATCCTTAGTCAACTTGAGCAATTGGGGACCTCTAGGAATATGTTTTGAGTAAAAATGGGAGGGAAAATTTTGGAGTACAACAGCCACAAACAATAACTATCTTTCCTTTGATTGGATATTTTAATTTTTGATGAAGGGTGGATATCACTGCCCATGCCCCTTGGATCCAAGGGCGCCCAAGCAAACAAGAGTAGGTGGGACGTTTGTCCATTATATAAAAGGTAGAGGTGAAAATATGTGATCCAACATTAATTGGGAGATCCACCTATCCATGAACCTTCCTTTTAGACCCATCGAAAGCCTTTACAACAATATCGATTGGCTTCAATACCAGTCATTCATAATCTAGTCGGTTCAAAGTGCCTTTGGTTAACACATTTAGAGATGAGCCAGTATCAATTAAGACATGTTCCAGGGTGGTTCCCTTGCATTCAATAGAGACATGCAAGGATTTTGTTGTGGTTCCTTCCCATAGGATTCAAATCAGCATCGGAGAACCCTAATCCATTGTCAGTTGTTAAACTTGCTACACAGTTCTCGAACTGGTCAACTGTGGTTTCTTAGGGCACATGGGATTTCTTCAAGAACTTGATTAGAGCCTGAGCATGAGCACCCGAACAGAGTAACAATGATAGCATGGAGATTTTGGAGGGGGTTTACCCCAGTTACTCAACTATTTCAAAGTCACTCTTCTTTATGATTTTCAGGATTTCCTCCATCTCTCGAGTGGAGGGTTCTTCCGCATCATTATCTTTGGTAGGTGCTTCTATCCCATCATGCTCACCTTCTTTCTCTTTGCCTCTAGTGTTGGCACTAGACTTGTCATTGGTTATGTGGATGGGAGTTGTTGTAGTAGTGGGTGGTGAAATATCATGGGAAAAGATCCTCACAGTTCTTATTAATTTACTAGAACCTGCAATATTGTTAACATCAGCTTCGTTTTCGTTGATCCAGGAATCTTGTTTCATCCCATCATAATAAACCTCAGCACCATAGTTCCATGGAACCTCTTTGTCAGAGTAGTAGGGAATAGGCACATCGATAGTGATTATTAAAGGATAAATGGTTGGTTTATTTGAAATCCTAATAGGACCCTTTGAGGGGATCCTAAGAGGCTTGTTGGAGATGGTTATTATGGATAGGTCTTCAGCTTTGTTGGTAGGAATCTTTTCAAACAGAATATTGAGGCTATTTATCAAGCGTTGCACACCTTCCTTCATCCTCTTGCACCAATTTACTTGTTGATCATAGCAAACACAATCTTTAGAATAGCCAGGGAACACCCCAGCTCTCAGCAAATTATCCTTCACAATAGTTAATCGAGTTGTTAAATCTTCAATGGAGGAAACAAAAGTAGTATCATTAATTGAATTAACACCTTTGCCATGGTTCAACATTGGTGCGGTATCACATTTGGAGTAGCAGGTGGATCAAATTAAATTGTTTTATCGTCTATCAGATCTTGAATCTTATTCTTCAGAGCCCAACATTGATCAGTTTCATGCCAAGGCTGTTGGAATGATACGCGCACTTGGCATTTGGATTGTACTTAGGTGATGAAATGCATGGATTGGATGGTGGATTGTGTAATGTCACTAAGTTGGCCTTCAACAAATGTTGTAACGCTTGGGATAATGACATGCTTATTCTCGTGAACTGTCTTCGAGGAACTTTGGATCGTTGATTGTTGGATGATTGTCTTTGAGCATATGGAGGGTTGGAGATTAACACAACATTAACAGAAGAATAGGGATCCTTCTTGGTACGAGCCCTTTCCCCATACACATCATTTGTTTCCTTCTTTCCAATGAAGGGCTTCTTTACCGTGTTAGATGCGAAAGCAGATGTCATGGGAATTTTCCCACTCTTAATGCCACTTTCTACCCTTTCACCAATTAGTATCAACTCGGTGAAACCAGACGAAGAACTCCCAATCAATAGGTTGAAAAATGGGCCAGTTAATGTACCCATGAACATGTCAACTAGTTCTCTTTCAGTTAGTGGTGGTTGGACCCTACCGGCAAGATCCCTCCATTTTTGTGCGTACTCTTTAAACCCCTCATTAGTACCCATTGTCATACCTTGAAGTTGGACTCTGGTTGGTGCCAGATTGGCATTGTATTAATATTGATGATAAAAACAGTGGCTAGATCTTCCCATGTGTGGATGCGGGAACCCTCCAATTCATAGAACCATTCTAGTTGAGTCCCAGCTTGACTCTCTTGGAAGAAATGGACTCAGAGATTTTTGTCGGTAGTGTGCGGCTGTATCTTGCGCATGTAAGACCTTAGATGAAGTTTCGGTCAGGAAACTCCTTCATACGTGGTGAAGACCAGTATTTTGAACTTATGGAAAATGACAACCCCAGGTACTAAACCCAACTCACCAAAATCCAAGCCAGGAGCGGCTTGAATTTCAATAGCCTTTAGTCTATCCTCCAACTGCTTGTATTTATCTTCAGCCAGAGGATATTTCTCATCAAAGTAATCTTCGTCTTCAGAAGCTTGATCATTGGCACCTCCAGCACAGGTGCTCCTTGACTCTTCGTCTTGATTTTTTTCCTCCTCAGACGACTCTTAGACTATTTGTACCTGATGAACCGGACCTTTAAACCTCTTACCCATGTTGATGAAGGCCTTCTTTTTGGTTTTCTTCTTGGCTACTAGCATAGTCATCAGCTCTTGTTTCCCCTTATCCAGAGTCAGCAAGGTCTCTTGGAACTGGTAATTCTGCACTTGCAAGTCCTTCATTGTGTGTTCGATATCCATCTTACTGAAATAAACTGTAGAAAGATAAAGAAACTTGTTGTGGAAAACCTGTTTACATTATGATGCATGAAAATGTGTATGCAAATGATTTCAAGGACTTAGAAAATTTAAATTTGTTTAGACAAAAGAGGACAAACATTAACTGTATTAATAAGTTCAAATTAATTATAACATGCCTCTTGGGCTTACATTGAAAGAAAATAAACAAAATGAACTAAAATACAATAGCAATGGCTCAAATTTCCTATGGATGCTCCTCTCTTAATGAAGTTGTCTCGTGAGCTCCAATGTCTTCTTCTCGCTTGCATAAAACTGGGATTCAAAGGTGTCTCGCTCTCCCTTTAGCTGAATCCGAGCTCTTTGCAAATCTTCAAGAGAAGTAGGCATATCAAGATAAAAGATAGTATATGGAACATCTTCTTCAACAAAAGGCTCCATGATGATAGGTAGGATGGCTTCATAAGGCATCATGAGGTTTTGGGCGCAAGTTCGCACCCACTTGAGATAAGGCTCCAAAGGAATGGAGTTCTTATGCCCCAACGTCTTTCTATCAACCTTGTTAACCATGCCCCAAGCTCGTATGAATCTTTGACGATAACCTTGGACATCGTTCTCATAGGAGAATGCAATTCCTTGGACAAGTGCATCATAAGTGCCATCCCTTCTAGCATACCTAAATTGTCGCAAAGCCAAACAAGGATTGTAGGTAATACCTCCCCTAATGCCAAGTAGAGGGACATTAGGGAATTCCCCACAACGGTAAATAATAGTAATGTCCTCCATGGATCAAGAACACCAATAAATATCAGAATGTGTGACTGACATCAACCTACTAGACCATATTAAGCCCTGCTCATTCTTCACAACAGACTCGGGTAGGTGAGAAATAAACCACCTAGCCAATAGAGGAGTTCAACATATAAGAAGTCCTCTTCTCTTCATGGTGCGAGAGTGAAGAGAATGCAGGATATCCCCAAGTAAAGTAGGCACCAGATTACGAGATAGAAAATTTTTGACTGTGTTCACATCTATGAGTTGGTTAGGATTATGGAATAAAACCATCCCATAGATGTGAAGAGCCAACACTTCCTTAAAGGATTATAGATCCAGAGCATCCCAAGAATCTTAAGCCTTCTCCAACAAAGACTTGGCTAGGAACCCTTTGACACCACTTTTTGTTTCCCAATTGGACACAACGTCAGATCGTTGCAAATGTAGAGCTCGAGCAACCTCATTAGGTCTTGTGTATCTTTCAATACCATTGAAGAGTAGTTGATCAAGAAATTGGATTACCAAGAGTTAAGAAAATTCTTCCATAGTAGGAACAAGTTGGTAATCAGGAAAGGTAAAGCAATGGTGTAAAGGGTCAAAGAACTGAAAGAGCACCTTCATCATGTCTTCATCAAGGCTTGAGGTAACCAGATTGAGAATTCGACCATGTCTCTTGGTGAATGGAGAATTCTTAGGAACCCTTGATGCTAACTCTTTGATTTGAGGAGACACTCTTATGTGATTTATTTGGATAGTATTCCTGCGAGTGGAAGCCATATCCTACAAAACAAAGCAAAGATAAATCTATAGGTCCTTGAAATAGTTAGTGAAAAATGCCATGGTATGATGTCATGATGTCATGTGCACATAAGTCACACAATTCCTTAGGTTTAGGCTTGCATGGATTCATAGGTAACTACCCTCTTGAATTTAGTTGGCTCAACATGTCCTAGAAAGTAATTGGGTTTTAGGGGATCTCAATATCATTGATCCTCCTCGATTGGGTGTTGTTTCAGCGTAAGCCTCTTTATTGGCAACCGAAATATCCCAAGAGTTAGATCTAAATGAGTGTAGTATTGAGTATCAACCAACTTCGGATTGCACCAAAGTCGGCTATCTCACTACTTCCTAATGGCCAAGTTGTTCAATTAAAGGTACTAAGGTCAGTTAGTGCTTCATGACACCACACAACTGCCCCGTATTCTCCTTGACTAGACTCAAGGGCTACCAGTACCAACAAATCTGTCACACTAATGTAGCCATCGCTTCAACCATGTCGGTATACCCCGCACAGTCCCTACGATATATTGCTACTTACTTAATGATGTTCCCGGATCCGGGTAAAGGATCAATACAAACCCAAACAAGGATCCATAAATGTAAAGCAAACAAATCAAACAATGAATTAAATATGATCTAGCTCTAAGGTCACCTCACTTTTAAGTAAGTCCCCAACAGAGTCACCATTTCGGTAATACGGTTGGAGAATTGACTTGGGTGTTTTGCGTTTTATCGCAATTGTTATGGATAGCAAGAGTCGCCACCGACTTTTCTTTTATCCAACAAGGAAAGGGTGAAAAGAAAAGGACAGACCTTTGAGATATTTTCTTGAGTTCGGGGGGTAGGTTATAAAAAGAGAAGGTGTTAGAACCATTTTCATCCATAGTTATCTATGGGCTCTTAGTTGCTTGCCAAATCACTTTTGAAATTGCTTTGTTTAAAATGTGTTTGTGGTGGGTTTTGAAAGTATTTTTCAAAAGATCCTTCGTTTAGGAAAACTTTGTAATGATTCTCATCTCTATAAGAATGCATACAAAGTGTTGGACTTTTGAAAATATTTCATGTTTTTGAAAGTGTTTGTTGTGCTTAAAAAGATGTTTGTTTTGAAGATGGATTGTGAGCAAGCAACTAAGAACGTTCTACCTACTCAAAAGTCTTTTGTTCATTTCTCTCTTCCTTTGACTTTGATGTCTTACCATTGATTGGTAAGAAGTCCTATCTTTGGATGTAAATGGACGGGCGTGGGTCATCGTATAGTCATAAGATGCAATGTTACAAGATACCTTAGCATTTTTATTAAGGGACTAAGATCTTTTGTAAGGAAACATTCATAGCGTCATCGAGGGACTATGATCTTGTATTTTTGGTTGTGTTTTATAAGGCATCTCACATGCATAACATGACCATTTTCTCAAGGAAACAAGTGGATTTAACCCTAGAGGTGCAGGTGTGCAAGTGTTTATTTTCCATGAATTACTTTGTCTTGGATTAGGGTTGTCTAAGATTGATTTTTATCTATCCATACACACCCTACTTACTAGCATTTATATTTGAAAGCGGTAAATTGTGAAAAATAAAGTCCTACGCTATTACACCGTTTAGGGGGATAGAAGTACAATTTACAAATGGGTATGGATAGGAGCTTAAATATTACAACTGTATTGAATAGTAATGAAGAAAATATATGAAAATAGATAAAACAATGTAAAATAATAGAAAAATGCATTTTTGAATATTATGTGTCGACACATGCTCCTTTGCATCACATAAGCTTGTCTTGCTCTTGTAAGTCCAAATAAATTCAGTATGAGTTGATGCATAAGGGTATGTATCGACTAATTCCATGCATGTGTTGACTCATATGTGCTTCGTGTTGACTCATACACTCTTTATTCCTTCTGTTTAGTCCCTGTATAATAGTATGTGTCGATACATAAAGGCTTTGTGTCGACTCATAACCTGTTTTTCCACTAAGATTTGTCGACTCATGTGGGTATGTGTTGACTCATACTATAATTTTCTTATTCTATCATTGTTTCGCTACATACATGGGTTAGTTCTCAACACATGGTTAGTGAAAATGAAAGATAAGCATATGGCTAGCTTCAAGGCAATAATATCTACATCTTATTTTCACAAATGAACCATTAATGATGCTTGTATGAAGAGTTTAAAAGTCAAGAAGACTTGCCTTGAAGCTGGATTTTTGTGCTTTGAGTTTGAGTTGTTGTCTTGACTGTTCTTGAGCTTAGAAAAATAGAGATGTTACAGAAGTTATTCTTGAGTTGGAAAAACTTCTATGTGATGTATGTGAGGTGCTTAGATGTTTGGACAGAACTTGCAAAGTGTGTAGAGTACTAGGATTTGGGTTTCAAAGCTCAAGAGTGGGAACTTTGTGGACTGTTATGGCTTTTTTTAATATGAGATTTTGAGGGTTTATCAACACAACAAAACTCCTGGCCTTTCTCTCTATTTTTTCTGACCTCTTTCTCTTGAAATTGGCCTCTCTCTATTTATAGAGAAGGGTTTAGACTTGAAACAACTCATATTTTGAATCATATGTTATGGCTATCATGCTTGTTTTGAAGCAAGCATGAAGAATATGTTTCCAATGCTTGTACCAAGCTATCTAAAGTGGTTGATCACTTTAAACATGTTTGTTCTGACTTGTAGAAGTTGAGTGTGATTAGAACAATAAGTTAAAGGCTCAATAAATTGACTTTGTGATTAAAGTGAACTTTTCAAAAATGGATATGTTTCTTTCTTCTAAAAATGGAATGATCACTTGGACAAAGGCTCAAACACTTGGATCATAGTTTAACCAGCCATGTAAGCATTCAATTAAGGAGTGATATACAAGTTTTAGGCATGTAAAGTGAATATTATGCAGCATAGCTAAGATTTTGGTTCCTTTTTCATCACAAATCTGCCTTGTAAATCAAGAATGAAACCCTAACTTCATCTCTTTGATTCTCCTTTCTCAAGAACGATATCAAGGAGTTATTAGACTTTCTAGAAAGCTTGTAAAATTCTCTACAACTCCTATTTTAATCATTTTTGCAAACTCCAATCGAAACTATTTGAAACTTGGCCAAGAAGTTAGGTCAAAATCCTGATTAAAATGCTCAAAATTTCAGTAAGTGTTTTAGTTTCATGAGCATGTCTTCATAAATTAATAACTTGAGATCCAAGAATTTATAGAACTTGTTCTGTCCTACAAAGTTTTAAATTTCATTGAGATCTACAACTTCCATGTTGGAAGTTTTCTTTGAATCATCTGGCATCATGGTGAAAATTTGGTACAAAGTCATGGGGAAAAAAACATGTTTAAAACACTTAGAAATATTCTAAGTCTTAGAAATTTTAACTTTTTAGAATGAAATTTGACTTTCTTGATTTCTTGATGAACAATCTTCATATTTTTACATGTCTTTATGAAATATAATTTTTGAAACTTGATGTTGATCAAAAAGTCAATGTTTGACTTTTTAGTGTATTGTTGACCTTTTCATCAGTTGACCAATTTTCAATTATCAATCAATTGATCTTGAGAAGTGTTTTGAACCATGTAATTAGGTAAATATGATCCATTTGAATCCTTGATATCATGTCTCAAAACAATAAGTCTTGTATTTGGTCAAAAGTAAAAAAATATTGAGCCTTCTCAGTCAAAACCATAATTTTGACCATTTTGCCCTTTTGGTGTTCTGATCAAATTTCTTGAGGAATTGTGATCCAAACTTGACCAATTTACATATATGAGTTTAAAATATTGATATAGATAAAAAAAACTATTAAGTTTTATTGTAAATTGACCATAATTGACTTTTTGCCCAATATAGTTGATTTTAGGTCAACTAACCAATTGGCTGAGCAAAAATGTGATCCAAAGCTTGAAACTTGACATGAGAAATCTTGAGAGTCCAAAATGATCCATTAAATTCATATGGGGCCTTAAAAGTCCAATTGTACTTGTGCAAACTCAAACCCTAATTTTGAGTCATCAGTGCTTGAGGAGGTGTATTGAGCTGGTCCATCCTTGTGCCTTCTTGAACCAATGGACATCTTGTGAGAGAAATCTTGAGAAAATGAGAGAGAAAATTTTGGGGTACAACACGCTTCAATAAAATAAAGGTTGATATGTTTGGCATATGGTCCAAGTTTGCATGTGTTTTCTCATAGCGCATACGCAATTAATGGATACACATTTTATACCAAAGAACAAGATGATAAAATTACTATGCAAAATAATGGTGTCATTGTGGTAGTTAAAGCAACTCACATTTCAAGTATGAAGGACTTAAACCCCAAATATGAAAATCTATCATATTTTGCGGTTATCGATTGCATTTGGGTGTTTGATTACGAGAAGTTTTAGAATCCTATCTTTGGTTGCAAGTGGGTACATAATAGTGGCATATGAATGGGTAAGTCGGGATTTTTGCCAGTGGATCTTAATAGGATGGGTTACAAAGATGAGCCTTTTATTCTAGCCTATCAAGCTAAACAAGTGTTCTACGTCACTGACCCAAAGAGTACGAAATGTTCTATAGTGCTTTTATCTAACAAAGTAATTGATGATAAAAATGTAGATCAAGGTGATATTGATGTTGATAATGAGTAGTATATTAGAAATGATTGAGATGAGAATATTATAGCGGATGAATCGTATATCAGAAAGGATCATAATAAGGGAATTTGGATCAATCCATCAATCCGTGTTTTTAAGAGATAAGTAATTCACAATCCAACCAAGAAAAGAAAGAGATGTTAGAGAAAGAGGTAATATAGTAAAATGTTATATATTATGTCATTCAATAAACTTATATATTTGTCATTTTATATACTCAATTGATTATGGAATTAGATATTTGGAATTATATATTTGTCATTAGATACTTATGTTTTTATTTATTACAGGTTAGATGGCTAGTAACGAGGATCACCCACATGGTGATTCTATTAATGATGGAAAGAAATTCGTTAATGCAGAGGAAAGGGAAATTAGAAGAGGAATAACTATTATGAAGAAAATCATTCATGATAGAAATAGAGGAATAAAATATGATATGCATTGGAATTCAAATGAGAAACTAATTGAACCTAACGGTTCTAAATTGACAAGTTACATTGGTTCACTTGTAAGGAGAGAACTTCCAATAACTTGTGATAATTAGAGAAACGAGCACTTGGATACCGCTAAATACAAAATCTAAAGTGAAATATAGGTACCATATGTGATGTTATTTGTTTTTTATTACGATTATGTTTTTAAATTACTTATACTAATACACTCTTTGTATGTTTTTCGTAGAGGTTTTTCAACATTGATGATACCAGGAGAGCTTATTATCTTCAATTGGCCGGAAAAAGACATAGAGGGTTTAGATCTTTTTATCAAACAAGTATCTAAGAGATACTGGAAAAAAATTTGTTGATGCTGAGCGTCCAAGTATATATGCAGACATGATTTCACTAGAAGAATGGGAAGCTTTTAAAGACAAATGAAGAACCGGAAAATATTAGAATACGAGTGTTGTAAATCGCCAAGGAGCATCATATTCCGCATATCCATACAGAAAAGGGCGTACGGGATATGCACGCTTACAAAAAAAAATAGTAAGTATTTATAAATTGCAATGATATACTTGTTCATCATGAGTTATAATTGATCTTATTTTTTGTCTTAATGTGTAGTTAAAAGAGGAGAATAGTTCTGAAACATCTGTTCTGGAACATGTTTTGTGGAAGGCTGTCCGTGTGGGTAAAGATGGAGTTGTTAAAGAAGAGGTTCAACAAATTTTTGAGAAATGTGTAAGTATAACATTAATAGTTTAATTAAATCAAAAGTTTATTAACATATAATATTTATTCTTTTTCGATATTCATATACATTTCAGGAGAATCTATCTCAGTCTATATCTCCAAATGACTACAATGATTGCAGAAGCATACTCAGTTGAGCATTAGATGTTCATGAGTATTCCGGTCGGGTGAGGGGTATGGGAAATGGGGTCACTCCAACATCCTTGAAAAATAAAAATCCAAAGACAAAATCTCCTTGCAATAAAGAACTACAGGAAAATTTGCTAGCATTAGAAGCTGAAGTTCGTGAGTTGAGAAAGGAAAGAGAAAGAGATCAATCAGAAAGGGAAGCTTCATGTTTTAAAGATACTAGTGACAAAGCTAGTGTCAATTGTAATGTTCAACCGAATATTCCTGAGGTAATTATATATATCATTATGAAATTAAATTAGTGTAATTTATTTAATTGACATTATATATATATATATATATATATATATATATATATATATATATATATATATATATATATATATATATATATATATATATATATATATATATATATATATATACACACACATTAACAATGTCACATTTATTATTGGTTTTAGGGCATTTCACCCTGTCAACTCTATTTATCGTCCCCGACTTATCAGATGGTTGGCAAGGGGAAAGTGCATAATACTTTGGGAGAAGTACTTCAGCATAAACTGCTCCCTGCTGGATATTTGAAGGTACCAATTGATATTGCTTTAGAGGGGGTGCATTATTACTAATACCAGACGATGTTTCGGATGCAACATTGGTGGGAGAGGAAGTAGGTGCGTATATAGCATGTCTTTCAAGCCTCATTCGCGTAGATGATGGGGTATGCTTAAAACCATTATGAACCTTTGAGTATTTAAAGTTTTTATGAGCATTTTATGTACTTTTTTTAACATTGTAATGTTAGACTCCTACAAAACCCAAATCAAAAGATAAAGGGATGATGCGGCAAACCGAGTCAGTTGCATCAAAAAAAGAGGTATAACATAATTATATGATATTTATGCATAGAATGATCTTATACTTCACCTAACTAATTATATGATATTTAGATGCATGCTAAAGAGATTGAACAAGTCAGTGGGGGTAAGAAGACCGCGACTAGCAAAAAACCTACTTCTCAGTATAGGTCGTGCCTTTGGACATATATATGGATAACAGATATTCCAATTGGCGGTACACGTCTTATACTTATGTCGGTATACATTTTTGGTTATGAATACATAGAAGCAATTGGTAGAGAATATATGGATCAAGTTTTTCAACATTTGAGTTTAGGCCTCGGTGTTATCGATACATACATCAGGTATACTCCGATCAACTTTGTTTAATTAAACAAACAATTTATTTACTCATTTCAACAAATATAGTCTAATTTTAATGATGTTTTTATTTAAGGTTTCTGTATGACAAAGTGATGCGCCCACGTGGATTGGAAGAAAGATTCTCTTTCTTAGCTCCTAACACCGTCAACGCATGGTTAATCCTAACAAAACCAAATGATGTCATATCGTATGTACTCGGTTTATTTGTGGCATGTAAAGATACATAAAAGTTGTTCTTTTTACCATATAATATTGGCCACATGTTAGATTTTCATCCTAACTTCATTTGTTATAATTTTTCGTTTTTTGATGTTGTGTAGAAACTTTCCATCTAACATTTGTTTAATCTTACAGTGGACATTAGTTGTTGCTTGCTATTAATCCTGTAGCAGAAATTGTATACTATCTGGATTTGTTATACAATGATTGGACAACATACTCAGATTTGAAGAAGATGATTGATACGTAAGTGAAATTGTTCTAAATATTTGTGTGTATATTTATTTATCTATATGAGATCGTTCTAAATAGTCTTTTATATTTTATTATAGCGTTCTACAAGCTTTTCGATCATAGAGAGGTATTCAGGTACCAAAGAGTTGAGCCAACAATATTACGTGGATCAAAGTGCATGTATATTTTCACAATTTTGAGTATATTAGTGATGATACTTGATAAAACAAGTTAAGTGGTATATCCTGATATATATCCGTATTTTCTTTCTATGTGTAGTGTCCTCGTCAATGTAATGATATAGATTACGGTTATTTCATATTGAGGTTTATGAAAGAAACACTTCTTTTGGACCAAATAGAGATTCCATCCACGATATGGATTTCTATCTTTGGAAATACTATGTTAACT
This sequence comes from Vicia faba, assembly GCA_948472305.1. NCBI lineage: Eukaryota > Viridiplantae > Streptophyta > Magnoliopsida > Fabales > Fabaceae > Vicia > Vicia faba. The sequence goes on along the minus strand of CATIWC010000329.1, from coordinate 59,819 downwards.
AAATCACATATTGTGTTATATTATTATGTAGTACTTTGACGAATGCAATTGTGCTCATTAAATGGCATAGTGTTTTAACTAAATCCCATACTATGTTATATTATTATGTAGTACTTTGACGAATTCAATTATGCTCATTACTCAAAAGATCAATTGGATGAACTTATGGAGGAATTGTGTCAATTCACTATGGAGTTGAGAATTTTATAAGGTATATTGTCTTTCTTTCATTGATGATAATTTTGAGTATAACTTTTGAGTTTTGAGTATAAATTCGAATAAAGTTTTGTTTTATCATGGTATGAATTTTGATCTTTTAGTTTTATTTCAGGTTATAGGTGTAGATGTAGAAGATAGAGCTAACAAGTTCATTATTGTTGTTTTTTAAAAATTCTCGAAGATAGTAATATGTAGATTAAACATCAATTTAGAATTTTAGAATTTTCAAGTTGTATCATCAATTTTCAAGTTGTTGTTGTATATATCACCAATTATATATATATATATATATATATATATATATATATATATATATATATATATATATATATATATATATATGTAGATTTTTTGTATATGCAAATTTGGTGCATTTATATTGGATTGAAGCTACCAAATCTAGTGCAAAATATGGTGAAAATCTGGTGTAAAATATGGTGAAAATCTGGTGAAAATTTATTGTAGATATTAGACAGCGCCTTCTGTAAGTGAAAATAAGTCTAATATTTAAAAAAATTAGTGAACATTAGACATCGCTTAATCAGAAAGAGTTGTCTAAAGTGGGGAAAAAGCACTGCCTAAAATGGGGAAAAGCGCTGCCTAAAATGGGAAAGCGCTGCCTAAAGTGGGGAAAAGACAGCGCTTTTAAAGAAAAGCGATGTCTAAAGAGATGCGTAAAACATAACCAAAAGCATTGTTTAAAGAGAAAGTGCTACTAAAGGGGTACATATAGAAAGTGCTTCAAAAGAGAAAGTGCTGCTAAAGGGGTGCATAAGAAAGCGCTTTAAAAGTAAAAGTGCTGCCTAAAGGGGACAAATAGCAGCGCTTTTACATTAATCTAAAGCATTGCCTTTACCTATAACATCACTGGTTTAGGCAGCGCTTTAAAGTGTTGTATATGGCCAAAAAAATGTTGTCTATGTGCTTGTTTGGCATAGTGAGAACATTATGTTGTGATATCCTAGTAGACATCTGGTCAGAACGAAGTTTTAGACAAAAGTTGCCAATCCCAAAATCATGGTACTAACAATTTCCCCCTTTGAAAAAGTTTGGCTAAAACAAACCAAAGGCCAAATAACCAGGGAAGAGGAATAAAACTAAAGAGAGCCAACACAAGCTACATGCTGATCATGTAAACTTTGTACAAGAGGGAGAAGATAAGAGACACCCCCCTCAAGCACATGACTAGAGACACTCCCCCTTGGGACTTGACTCCAAATTCGGGTAACTTAGAGCACAAGACATAACCATGCTCATAACTCAGACCACATGACACAACAGAAAGACACAGACCACAAGACACAAATTCAGACTCATAATATATAGATAGAATGTTAGAACATCCTATTAAACATCCTTGCAAAACAACTCCAAGGACAGACTCAGACTTACATGATGGATTGGCATGCTCCCCCTATAGTGTTGTATACAAAAAAACAACATTTATCCTAACCTACACTCTAGACACATATTGATCTTTTCTCCCCCTTTTTAGCTAAAATTGACAAAAAAAAGATGAAAAGAAATTGACTCAGAGAATCAACACAGGCAAGAATTAATTCAAGACACAAAGGAAAACAATTCTATAAAATGATGTAGAACAAGAAGCATCAAGATGACTTAAGGTAAAACAACTCCCTAAGTAGGACTGACTCACAAGAACAAACAAACCCAAAGATACAAAGACTAAGTCTTAGTTTCTTCCCAAAAAAAAATCCCAAGGAAACTAAGAGTAAGTCTAAGTTTCCCAAAACAAAAAAGACTAAAAAAATCAAAACACTGACCCCCCAAAAAATGTACAAGATAATAGTCAACATTTATCCATTTCTCCCTCCTTAGTTAATAAAATTAACCGAGCATTTATCAATATTCGAATCTAAATCATGTAGATGAAACTGATTCTTCTTTAAGGAGTTCATCTTTGTCACATATGACTTCCCTGTCCAGGATGCCCCAGTTAATGTTACAACATTTGTTATAATGTTGAACACAACCTTCTTAGGATACTGATTTTATCATTGTTGAATTCCAGCAAATGAGCCTTCTCGACATAAGTATCTTTGGAGAATTTAATCATGTTGAAACACTGTATACGAGAAATATGAGGAATCATATCATATAAATACAAGATGAGTTATTTTGATTGTAACGAAAACCTTACTTGTAACGATAAATCAGTAAATGAAAGTGTTATTAGAAGTAGATAAAATCTTCTTTAGAAATAGTGTACCACTCAACGAGAGATAGAGAGGGAGAGAGAGAGAGAGAGAGAGAGAGAGAGAGAGAGAGAGAGAGAGAGAGAGAGAGAGAGAGAGAGAGAGAGAGAGAGAGAGAGAGAGAGAGAGAGAGAGAAATTCCTATGTTCAAACTTCCCTCTTTTTAAAACTTTGACTGCTGAAAATGTTACAACATTTGAAATAACATTCTTCATGCCATTGAACATGCTTCTTCCTGAGACTGCGCAAGTCACAAGGAGGAATACAATTGGCAACTCCGACCAAACAGCTAACACAAAAAATTCTCTCACAGTGCAATTTAAAAAATACCCCTTGAATACTCAAAATAACTTGCACCTCAAGTTATGACAAAATCCTTCCCAAAGCTCCTTAGCCAGACCATGCATGGGTGTGCCAATATTCTGTAGCAAGATTTCTATTTCAAGGACTTTGTTCTTAGGAAGAATAAAATCCTTGTCCCTTAGTTGCAGTAGAATGTTACACTACAATGTCATGACACCAAGTTTGACATTGCACTCTTCTAGTAATCAGTCCCAAAAAGAAAAACTTCTTTCTTCAGCAATGTACCTTATCTTCAAAATATACCAGAATTCAATTAATTTTAATCCAGATGACCAGAATATCTTCTAATGATACAATCTTCTTCATACTTTGGCAAAAAGCTTTTTACCCCAACACTCTTAATAGTTTTCCATTTTTGAAACATTTAATGACCACATACCAAAACAAACCCAAATAGTTAACTCCATCTTAAACTAATTTTTAAGAGTTTCCTCATTCAGTGTCTTCTAGCCCTATAGAATCTTTCAAACACTAGAGTAACAAATTACTGAGATGATGTTCGAACATCTGGTTGAACATCAGTACCTTTCTCAATGAACATATCACTGATCTTGATCCTGAAGTTACTAATCACTAAAAGTACTTTTCTCAACAAAATAACTCAAAAACATACCTTGTTCTCATAAAATGATTAGATAAGACCTTTGAAGACTTCATAGATAATAGATTCACTTTGACAAAGAAAGTTATATACACCTTTCTATCCACCAGGACCTTCACTTTGCATTGAACCATTCAGATCCATAAAATAGGTTCTTGAGCTTTTGTAATTGACTAATCTTGACTTCTTCTTTCTTTGAATACCAGGTAAGAGAATAAATAGTTGAGTACTTGTGAATTTCACAAATAGAAAAAGTTCATCAATCCTTAGAGGGACCTTAAATATCTCATCAGAGATACATCATTCTTCCTCGATGACACAACTAAATCAATTGTTAAGTAAAACCAATCACCAAAAACTTAAAGAATCCATCCTGAATTATTTAGTTATCCAATGTCCTTAAAATTCCCTTTCAGTATCATCCACAAACTAACAATGACTAGAATCCAACTACCAGAAAAACTTTTACATATGTTAAGTGTCTAGAATAGTTAGTGTCAAAAGACCAATTATCTTAGATGGAAACCTAAGAAAGATATGGGAGATAAGGAAATAATTACTTTTCCTGAGAATTAACCACTACTTGGTTAAGCAACATTAAACTTGACCTTCGAGAAATTAACCAAAAACTGTTAACATCAGCTTAACACATAAGATATATCTTCACTACAAGTAACTTCTTTTTAGCATGAGTAAGCAGAATGTCCAGCATAATGTTATGACATCCTTAACCCAGCTTGCCTTTTGATAACAACAACCTTTTTTCACTTTGAGTTTCCACTTTGCTGATTAGCTTAGAAGAAAACTTAACCTCTATAAACTTCCAATTATCTTCCTTCTTGAATATACTCCTCAAGCTGATATGGATTATCCTTACACACTCGATCAAACATCAAGCTCCAGGATTAAATAGAGTCACTTCATCTTACAAAAACATAGATAATAGATACTTCTTTATCCTCTTAAGACATAAGATAGAAATAAATTCCCTTATGTTTCTTCACAGTAGAGAGTTCCCTTCATTCTACATACAAATCACAGACACAAACTTCCAGCTCATAATGAGATACATCCTCAGTTCAAAAATCTTCATAACAAGTCCATCTTCCAACCAGACTAAATATAGAAAACCCATAAAGTTTCTCTTGAGATAAGTAGTGCATTATGCTTCACAAATATTCAAGATCTCCACATACATATGAATGCTTTGATATTGATAGATCTTTTACTCCACTTCCAGCACTCTTTTTAGCATCACATACATGCTGAAGTCAGTATAAATGTCTTTGATATTTAGTCTAGACATCTTGTCCAATCTTTTCAAATCCTAATTGGATCAATTTCCAAGGAATATAATAGAAAAAAGAAACCTTTTTATTAGAAACCAAAACCTAATCTCCTTCAGAGTTGAAAGCAAAAATAAATTTCTCTTGTCTTTCTTCAATATCTTGTCACTTTTGTGTCAAACCTCTAGAGTAGAGACTTGAGAAGCTTCTTATTGATCAACCTCACATCTGAACTTTTTCTTCCAAACTCACTTAGATGTTCCCATGTACCGTTGGACCCCAATTCAAGTGGTGTACAGTCTGGAATAAAACATTTACTACACTTATCAACTCCATGATAATGGCATTGATAACTGATCTTTTCTTCTATCTTCCAAACGCCAGGATTCTTTAACCATGATACTCTTCACAGTTCTATTATCCATTGATAACCAAAATGGAATCACTCCAACTTTACCATAATAAAAATAACACCAAAATTATATCTCCCTTAAATCTCATCCAATAGACCAGGGTGTCTGCTCTGATACCAATTGAAATTATGGTACAGGTAACACAAACAAACAAAATTATCTTAACATCAGAAGATTTCGAGACAGATGTTACAACATTTGTTAACAAACCAAATTAATCAAGTTGAATATGATACAGAAAGTAAACTGCAGAAAGATAAATAACACATCAATGTGTTAACCCAGTTCAGTGCAATGTCACCTACTCTAGGGGCTACCAATCTAGGAAGGAAATTCACTATAAGAAGTATTAGTTAAAAGCTAAACTAGCCCCATATTTAAAACTTCTCGCCTAATCCCTACCCAATGCTACTTCTACCTAGGTCTGAGAAATTGACATCCCACTTCCAATCACCGCAGTGATACCTAACAATCCTAGTCACATGAACTGCAACAATTACAACTCAATTTAGAAGATCATTCTTCCATTACAAAAACTCAAACTCTTTCTTAAAAGCTTCGAGTGAGAATAATACTCAACTCATTGCCTAAAGGCTTCCGAGTGAGAACAATAACTTGACTAATAGTCAAGCAATAATCAGTCGGCCACATAGTATCAAAACATACATGGGTGACTTACAAAATTGCACAAGAAACTCTCAAAACATAAGAATTATGCTTCCCCTAATTTTACAATTGTTAAAAACTTAAATTACATTAGGTTAGGATTGTCCTTTAAATACACATATGCAGTCCATGGGCTTCGATATTCCGAGTCCAAAAGTTTCTTGATCCACAAGTTGAGTGATGCACCTTTTGTGTAGCCAATCTCCTTAAATCTTTGAACAAACCAGTACATAGTTTCCTACTTTTTCTTCAAGGCCCAAATTAGTATCTTCTGTACAGCTAGAGATGTAACTTGTTCCAAAATAAATCTCCAAGACCTGCGAGAATATTTGAGACAAATCCCAAAAGAAATCTCTCAAATAAAAAACAAATCTACGAAGATTTAAAACAGTAGCATCTTGACTGTTACACCAGAACATGATGTTGTGACATCCTGTTCGACATCTGGTCAGAACCAAGTTTTAGGCAAAAGTTTCCAATCACAAAACCATGGTAATAACATCGCTAAAATTAAAAGATATAGATTGAATACATTGAGTCAAGAATACAAATTATTCTGAATGCATCCTAGAGAGTCAATTCTCGACTTACAGAAAAGATTCGTGCTTTTGACAAATCAATTGAAAGCACTTGGTAAGAATTTAAATAACGATGAACTTAATCTTAAAGTGATTAGATCTTTAACCATGGAATGACAACCAAAAATGAGAGCAATATCAGAAGAAAAAAAAAGTCTATCCTTAATGACTTCCACAATGTTATTTGGAAAACTTCAAGAATTTGAGACGAAAGTTGGAAGATTATAAAAGCATGAGAATCAAGAGAAGAAATAAAAATTCATTGCATTAAAGGTTGAAAACAAGGAAATTGAAAAGGGAGATAATCCAGAAGATGAAGAGAACTTCATGCTTATTGTAAAAAGGTTAGGTAAATTTTTTGGTAATAATGAAAATGCTAACTTTGTGAAAAAGAAGAAATTCTTTAACAAGAAAGAAGCCTTTACATCAACACAAAATGTGACTTGCTATGAATATGGGAAACAAGGATGCATAAATCCGGAATGCCCAAATCTCTCCAAGAAAAATAGTTTCAAGAAAAGAAAGGAGTCAAAGTCTAAAAGAGCCTATATTGCATGGTATGATAAAGAAGTAAGTTCATCATTCAATTCGGAAAATGACGAATGTGCAAATATTGCATTGATGGCATCACGCCGTTCCAATTATGAATATGAAGAGGTTAGTAATGAATTCTCTCTTTTTGAAATTGATGTTCAAGGTGCTATTGATGAATTTCCCAATGAATGTAAGATTTTGTAAAAAAACGGTGTCAACTCAAAAGAAACAAATTGCATCTATTGAACAACAGATTGACATCATGGAAAATAATTTTGAAATTGAAAAACAAATTTTTCTTGAAAAAGAAAAACAAAATCTTACATACAAAGTGAGAATCAATTTATTTCCAAATTGTTCAATTAAAAAGAGTTATTGAAATATATTAAAAAGGACAAGTTAGATTGGAAAATGTTCTTAGTCAGCAAAGGTACTCAAGTGATAAAAGTGGTCTTGGTTATTCTAAATCTAACAAACCAAGTACTAATAAAACTATCTTTGTTAAGGAAAGTGATCAATTTAACAAGGAAAAAGTGAATAAAACACAAAAGGTTCATCATCATACTAAGAAGAGATTTCCTAAAAAGAAATCTTATTTTCCAAGATATATAAGTAATTTTGTTCCTACTTGTTTTTATCATGGTATAAGTGGCCATACACCTAATGTTTTATATGTAAGAAACTTTAGTGTAGCAAATGGGCATTATGTGTGGATTAAGAAATGAACTAATTATGAAGGACCCAAAGCATATTGGGTACCTAACCAAACCTAATTTTTATTATAGGCTTGATTAAAAACCACTACAAATATATGGTATCTTGATAGTGGTTATTCTAAGCATATGACGGGAGATATAAGCAAATTTTCAAATCTAGTGCTTAAAGCCAAGGGTTTTGTCACTTATGGAGACAATAATAAGGGAAGAATTATTGGCATTGGTAAAGTTGGTACACCATATTTCACATCCATTGAAGATGTTGTTTATGTTGAAGGACTAAAGCATAATCTTCTAAGTATAAGTCAACTTTGTGATAAGGGCTTCAAGATTAAGTTTACCAAAAATGAAGGCTTGATTATAGATGAAATAACCAATGAGGTAAAACTCAAAGATAAAAGAATTAATAATATTATTAGACCTATCTTGAAAGTACTTCATATGAGCTCTTCAAAGGAAGAAAGCCAAACATTGCTCACTTTTACATCTTTGGATGCAAGTGCTTTGTTCTAAAGAATGACAAAGACAATCTCGATAAGTTTGACAAGAAATCTGAATAAGGTATATTTCTTGGTTATTCCCTTGAAAGTAAAGCTTATAGAATTTATAATAAAATAACTTTAACTATTTAAGAATCTATCCATGTTTCTTTTGATGAAACTAACACCTCTAAGGAGGACATGGTTGTTTTTGATAATGATGATATTATAGAATTAGCCTCGAAAGAAGTTTCTAATGATCAAAGTGTGAAACAATCGGAACACCAACAAGAAGTTTCACAACAAGATACAAATCATACTGATGTTCCTCAAAAATGGAGAACCTGTCGTGATCATCTAATTGACAAAGTAATTGGTGACATAATCAAAGAAGTTTCAACAAGACTAAATCTCAAAAATGCTTTCTTGAACATGGAATTTGTTTCTCAAATAGAACCCTCAAATATTGATGAAGCCTTAGGAGACAATCAATGGATTATTTCTATGCAACAGGAATTAACTCAATTCAAAAGAAACCAAGTTTGTGAACTTAATCCTAGGCCAAGTGGTAAACACGCATGTGATCGGTGGATCTGGAAATGACTGTTTAACGCTGGTTCGCGAAATGTCGTGGAAGTAAGAGTCGCCACCGTCTTTTATTTTCTCCAAATGGAAAGGATAAAAGCACAGAAAAATTCCTTATAGAGATTGCTCTCGGTTCGGGAGGTAGATTATAGAAAGGGAAGGTGTTAGCACCCTTTCTATCCATGGTTATCCATGGGCTCTTAGATACTTGCTCATTTGTGTTTTCAAAATGGTTTGTTTGCTTTTCAACTGTGGGTTTTAAAAAAAAGTTTCTTTGAAAATTTCAGTTCGACTCTTGTATCGGTCCTCAAGAGTGTTTGAAAAGTTGCTTTCGAAAGCTTTTGAAAAGTGTCGGTGTGAAAAGTATCTTTGATTTGTTTTGAAATTAGAGCAAGTATCTACGAGTTGTCTACCTACCCTAAGGAATTCGTCTGTGTAAATGTCCTTGAGGTAGTGCCATCCCACCATTGAGAGGAAGGTAGCGCCACCGTTGGAGGTGTTCAGGTCAATTCGAGGGTTCGGGACATGGTGATCACCGGAGCAATGGGAAGACACCTTAGAAGCTACCCTCATGCCATGTTCATGGACATGAGGACTTACTAAAACATCCTCTACTCGACAACCACCTTTCGAGGGGCAAGGCAACAGTGAGGCGTACCCTAGGGGTGGTGTGTGAATTATGTGTCATTTTCAGTTATATTTGTCTTGTTCATGCATTGGTGATCTACGCGTTGCTTTTATTTTGACATTCATTCTTTCATGCAAATTAATTAATAGTTAAAAAGATGCGAGAATTAAAAGTCCTACGCTATTACAAAGGCGCGGGTCTACATCGCCAAATTAGTCCAAGACCCGATTTGAAATAAAATAAAAATGCGGAAAAGAAAAATGTCTAATTAAGCTATTACATGGCTTTGGGAGAATTACATGAATATTCACAAAAAGAAGAAATAAAAATAAAATGCGAGAATAAGTAAAATCGGGAATGCGAGGGCGTTGGACCCTTTTAAGGAAATTAAATCACAATTATGAAATTAATTAAATTTAATGAGAAAAGAGAAGTTATTTTGAGTTTTTTGTATTTATGGATTTTTAGTAAGAAAATTAAATTGGAATTAAAAAGAAAAGTTAATTAACCCTAATTCTAAATTGTTTTTTTTAATTTATTAAGAAAACTATTTAAATTAGACCTAGTTTAAATTAATTATTTACATGGCAAATTTTATTTACAAAATAATAATTGATAATTAAATATGGTGAAAAAGAAAAAAAGATAAAAGTATAAAACCCTAATTCTACATTTTTTTAGTTTATTAAGAAAAATATTAGAATTAAACCTAGAATTAAAAACTAAATTAATTATTAAATTTATTTATAACAAAATGTTAGTGAATTAAATATTAAAACTTATTTTTTTATTTTTTTATTTTCTGATTTTTTGGCATTTTTATGTTATGAAAATATTAATTTATGAATTAAAAGGAAATAATCAAATTAAAGCAAATAAAAATAAAATAGGAAAAAAGAAAAGAAGTACAAACACTTGGGGGTGTTGACCCCAATTTGGAGGCATTATCCAGCAATCTGGCCCATTTAATTCCTGGCCTTGTTGACTTTTCATGGAAGCGTGTGGCATGGTCAATGGAGGTGTATGATGGACCTCTCACCTTGGCCTTCAGATTTGTCTCTTGGACACTTGGCAAGCTTTGGTATTGGGTGTACGTTGAACCCCTGAAATGTGCGCTGCGTAGGAATATGGAAAAGAAAATAATATGAGAAAGGGAGGGGACCTGGGAATCGAACCCAGGTCCCAGAGTTTACCAAATGCTTCGTCCACCAACTGTGCCATCTGCGCGTTTGTAACATAACATGACAAATAAACAATATAATGCAAAACAAGGGTGAGTGGTATATTTCGCGCGAAATTCAAACGCACCAACAGCTGGCTTACACCTCATCTTCTTCTCCACTCGTTCTGCATTTTTGCCTGAAAAACAAACTAAATAGCGGGGGTTTTAAACCCCCACTAAATGATGCATACAAAAATAGCGAATAGGATCCTGTTGGTCATAAATTTATCGCGAGGTATGGAATCAATTAGTCATAAGCTTCTGGTTTCAATGGCGTGGGTCTTATGTCTCAATTTTTCCTAAAGAGGAAACCCCTAATTCGTGACCTCTGAAAACCTAGAAAGCTTCAATGGTAACTTTGCATATAAAGCGCGAAAACTCAATTAAATTACATGGTTAGTTTCAGCATGATTAGATTAGTGTAAAACAGCAATCAAACTGTATGGGAAATGCCCAGAAATTGAAACACGACTATGCATAAAGTATGAGAAATTTTGAGTTCTATATACCAATTCTTGATGCTATGGGCGTGGAAAAGGATTCAGTCAGGTTCAGTAATGCCTCAAAAAGCTTTTTCAATTGGTTAGAAGCCTTGAATCCAACTCTAATGCAGTTTTCAGTTTTCATTTTTTTCACAAAAATTACAAAAGGTGTTTGTGATCTGGGGCGCAGCTTGAAGGTCTTGAGCTTTAGGGTTAGGTTTGTGCTTGTATAAGGAACGATTTTGATCAATAATCCAAGCCCAAAGCTTTGTCTTTAATGGTTTTCAAAATTTGATTTTTATGAATCTTTTTTCAATCTTTTCCATGAAGAACATGCTAAGTTTGGAAGATTTTGCTCTTGTTGATTAGCACACGAAATAATGAGCATGTGATAGACCTATTTTCTGCACAAAAAGATTTAAACCCAATGATTTGATATTTTTCTTATATTTAAAACTAATTAAATGAATAAATAAAAATAAAAATCTAATTAATTGATTAAAAATAAGAAAGTAAATCCCTTTGGGCTTAATGGGTCGTGCATATGCTTTGGATGATGATTCTTGGAAGAAAATGTGGCCCATTAGCAATTTTGAGGCATTTGAAGCAAAGTTGACTTTTCAAAATTCCCAAAACTTTCCCAACTTCCACAAGGCATATCTTGCTCAATTTTTAAGCTTTGATCATGTTCTTGGAAATTTTGGAAAGGTCTTGAAGTCCTATAACCAATGCCTTTGGTCCCATGTCATTTTGATTTACCAATCTCAAGTTATGCTCTTTGACTTAAAGTCCCTTTTTGTTGACTTTTGAAAATGACCTATAATGTTGAAATTGATAACTTTTTGTGAGAGCATTTCTTGGACTTGAAGTGTGAAGAGGAGTTGTAGGAAATGTCTTTCTCTTCAAAATGAGCTTTGGATGGAATTTTTCTGATAAACCATGTGGAAGTTATGCCTTGGTCAAGTTACAGTTGACTTTTTTCAACTGTCCAAATATGGAAACTTTTGCATCTTGAGACTTTTTGAGCCATGCTTTGAAAATCATTATAAAGATTTGATCAAATGATTTTTGTGGCTTCAAAATAAGATGTTGACCAAAAATTTGAACTTTTGACTGTCAAATGACCATTTTGCCCCTACAGTTGACTGTTGGGCAATTAGGGTTTTTGATTGTGCAATTTTGTGCTGTAAGTCTTGAAACTTGGCATGAGGATGATTGACCATGTTTATATGCATGTGGGACTTGATTGGACCCTTGGAAACTTCATTTTCTTTGTCAGAACCAAAACCCTAGTTTTTGACTGTTAGGAGGCTCTTGAACTGTGCAACCCTTGGGGAGATTTTGAAGCATGCTCTTTGCAAATCTTGAAGAATATGGGAGGGAAAATTTTGGGGTACAACAGTTGCCCTTGTTCAATCTTCTTAGACCTGAGGATGCAGATTGGCTGACGTGCCTTTCGTAATCCAAAGGTGGAAGATGATTGAACACTAGAGTGCCCAGAAATTTGAGCTCACATAGTAGTATGATGGGGGTATGGGCTTACAGATGCCATTTGGAAATTAATGGATAGGACGATGGGCTTATAGATGCCATGCTGAGAGGTGATAGATAGGTGGATGGGCTTATAGATGCCATCTGGATGTCGATCGCGTAAGAGATCCCTTAGCGAGAACTCGCGTATCTGAAAAAGAAAATGAGTACCTGGCCTGTTACAGGAGCTGGTCTTTAGACTCTTTGTATAGATATGCCCTGACTGGTTACAGGAATTGAATCTGGAGCTTCAAAAAGGTGATGAATGAACCAGGGATGGTTACTACCTCAACGGGACGGTGAGAGAACCTCGGACGATTACTACCTCAACAGGAACGCTGAGAGAATCTGGGGTGATTACTATCTCAACAGGAACGCTGAGAGAAACTTGGGCGACTTCAACCTCAACAGTAACGCTGAGAGAATCATAGGTGACTTCAACCTCAACAGTAACGCTGAGAGAATCTTGGATGTCTTCTACTGAGTCTTCATCAGGAGGATCTTTTAGGGATCGATTTAACTGGACTAGAGAAGGCCTTTGACTGGATAAGCATCAGGAAAATCTTAGGGTCGATTTAACTGAACCGGACAAGGTCTTGGAATCTTCAACTGGATAAGAATCAGGGAGATCTTAGGTTCGATCTGACTGAACCAGAGAAGGCCTTTGACTGGATAAGAATCAGGAAAATCTTAGGGTCGATTTAACTGAACCGGACAAGGTCTTGGAATCTTCAACTGGATAAGAAACAGGGAGATCTTAGGGTCGATCTGACTGAACCAGAGAAGGCCTTTGACTGGATAAGCATCAGGAAAATCTTAGGGTCGATTTAACTGAACCGGACAAGGTCTTGGAATCTTCAACTGGATAAGAAACAGGGAGATCTTAGGGTCGATCTAACTGAACCAGAGAAGGCCTTTGACTGGATAAGAATCAGGAAAATCTTAGGGTCGATTTAACTGAACCAGACTAAAGTCTTGAAATATAGCTGAGAATTTAACTGGATCTTTCCTGAAAGGTCAAGGTCAGTCATATGCAAGGCATGATATGAATCAAGCGATGATGTTCTCAATATAAATGAGATTTGTAAGATATGATGCGTATATGCATGCTATAATGTATGGAAATGCGATGTTTATGAATGTATCTTTTTCGTCTTCGGAAAATAAATCCTTGACGGGTGCCGGGAAGTCACATCCTGGGCTGATGTTGAAGAATAGGTTTTTGCCTCCGCTGGGGATGATAGTTACAAGAATACCGGTAGGAGAAGATAACTCCGTTGGGGAATAAACTTGGCGAATGGATTACTCTGCGGGGAGAAAAGTACTCTAATGATCTTGCTGGGAAGCAAAACTCTGTGGGGAGAGAGGTGTTCTGTTGAGATGTTGATGGTAACTTCGCTGGGGATACCATTATTGTGTTGGAAGTGTTTAATAGACTTCGCTGGGGATAAGAAAGATTTCGCCGAGGACGATCTTTCCGTGGCTTTTGGCTGAGGATAACCCAGTTATATTCTGGTAGGGAAATAACTCTTGAATAAAGTCGGGAGACGCGTTCGTGCTCTACGGGGATAAGCTTCCAGAATCTACTGGGGATAAGCTTACTGCTTGAGGAGATGGTTCAAACTTTCCTAGGGAACTGGATTGGACTCTCCTGGGGCAATTTTGAACCGTACCGGAAGTAACTCCACTGAATGTTTGATATACCGCCGGGGAACAATCTTTAGGTCAAGACTGTCGGGGATGCTTGTAAGAATATCTGTATATCGTGCTGGGGAATGTTGAGATCTGCGGGGGATACCCAACTTTCTTAAGGTTGATTGTATTGCTTGGGGAGAGTGCATTGACCTACTGGCTCACTCTCTGGGGAGTTAAGATATGCTGGTTATGTTCTTCAGCTGAACCTACCTTGATACCTTGGAGGACGGAACAATTAGATTGCTTAGACAACTCTTTATTGCCCCTGTTTCTAATGTTACCTGTAATTAATCCTTTGTTTCGTATGCAAATATTCATGAGTTAGCAAATTATTGTCAATGCATATATCACAAATTGAACCTTGGACGTTCTTCGCAAAACAAAACAGAAAAGGAAAAACAATTGGCAATTTTAACTGAAAAGTGATTTTTGTATTGATTTTTGAATTTGCCTGTAAAATAGGCGTTTTATGTACAAGAGGCTGACGTCCTAGTAAGAGAACACCGCCGAACAAAGGAGTTTATACAATTTGTATAAAGGGAAAATAAAACAGTTGTGTGAAAAGAATAATCCCACTGGGTTCCAACACTGCTATCGCCTTTATATCTCCGAGCGTCTCATCACTTGATGACCTAGTCGAGGATGAAGCTGATTGATCGATGCCGTCTGAAATTGATGTAGATACCGGATTCTGGATGCGAGGTGATCCAATGAGACATAGTATTACGCTTTATCCCTAACTTTTGCCTGGACTGCCCTTTCGGGTTTTCAGTCCACTAGGATACCCATTTTTGCCCAAGCCGCCTTTTCAGGTTTTCGACTTGCCGGGTGTACAGATTTTTTTCATTTCATCCCTTCATTTTGCCCGAACCCTTTTGGTTCGCCGGGAAGCCCTAATTTTTGCCTAGGTATGTCAACCTAGCGGGTCTTTTTTATGCGTAGTATCTTTTTACTATGTCTGCATTAGCGGGGTGAGGAAGGTCGTCACCATCCATGTTGGTTAGTATCATGGCTCCTCCTGAGAACACATGTTTAACCACAAATGGCCCTTCGTACGTAGGGGTCCATTTGCCCCTTGGATCACTCTGAGGAAGAATGATGCGCTTGATTACCAGATCCCCAACTTGATATTCTTGTGGTCTGACCTTTTTGTTAAATGCCCTGATCATCCGTTTTTGGTACGTTTGACCATGACAAATAGCAGCAAGTCTTTTTTCGTCAATAAGGTTTAACTGATCAAGTCGTGTCTGGATCCAATCGTCTTCACTCAGATCTGCATCCTTCATTATCCGGAGAGAGGGTATTTGTACTTCGATCGGTAAGACTGCCTCCATACCGTAGACCAAGGAGAAAGGAGTTGCCCCGGTTGATGTCCTGGCTGAGGTACGGTACCCATGTAGAGTGAACGGTAACATCTCGTGCCAATCTTTATAAGTCACTGTCATCTTCTGCACGATTTTCTTAATGTTCTTTATTTGCTGCTTCTACAGCCTCATTCATCTTCGGCCGGTACGGAGAAGAGTTGTGGTGCTGTATCTTAAACTGCTCGCAGAGCTCAGTGATCATCTTGTTATTGAGATTGGTACCGTTGTCTGTAATGATCCTTTCTGGGACGCCGTATCGACAAATCAGATTATGCCGAATGAACCGTGCCACAACAGTCTTGGTTACCGTAGCGTAGGAAGCTGCTTCAACCCACTTCGTGAAGTAATCAATCGCTACCAGGATGAAGCGATGCCCATTGGATGCTGTTGGTTTAATCTCACCGATCATGTCTATGCCCCACATTGCAAACGGCCAAGGCGCAGTCAGAACATTTAGGGGAACTGGAGGAACATGCACCTTGTCTGCATATATCTGGCATTTATGGCATGTCCGAGAATGTTGGTAACAGTCAGCTTCCATTGTGGACCAGAAATACCCTGCCCGAAGGATTTTCTTTGCCATAGTGTGTCCACTGGAATGTGTTCCGAAGGTCCCTTCATGTAGCTCTTCCATGATCCTTTCTGCTTCTGTCTTATCCACACAACGCAGTAAGGTCGAATCATGGTTTCGCTTATACAGAATGTTGTTGCTAAGGAAAAACTTCGCTGCGAACCTTCTCAAAAACTTCTTATCGTTGACAGACGCACCTTCAGGGTATTCCTGAGTTTCCAAATATCTCATCACCTCATGGTACCAAGGCTTCTCAGTCACCAACTCAGTCTCGAGATCACAACAGTATGCCGGTTCGTCCAGTTTCCAGATGATGATCCGGGGAGCCTCATTGTCCCATTTGACCTTGAACATAGAAGACATCGTAGCTAACGCGTCCGCTAACCGATTCTCCTCTCTTGGGAAATGTTCAAAAGTTATCTCTGTGAAGTGGGGGATCAATGTCAACACACATTCTCTATAAGGAATAAGATTCGGATGTTTCGTATCCCACTCTCCTTTGATCTGATTGATCACGAGAGCGGAATCTCCGAAGACAATCAGAAACTTGATCCTTAGGTCGATCGCCGCTTGAAGACCCATGATGCATGCCTCATACTCCGCCATGTTGTTGGTACAGTTGAAACATAGCCGGGCAGTGAGTGGAGTATGAGTGCCTTTAGGGGATATGATCACAACGCCGATGCCATTACCCAAAGCGTTGGAGGCTCCGTCAAAGTGCATAGACCATCGGGATCCTTCCTCAGGTCCTTCATCCGGTCCAGGTACTTCACAATCAGTCACTATCATGATGCTCTCGTCTGGAAACTCGAAGTTCATTGACTGATAGTCATCTACTGCCTGATGTGCCAAGTGGTCTGCCAATACACTTCCCTTGATGGCTTTCTGGGTTGTGTACTGAATGTCGTATTCTGTCAAGATCATTTGCCATCTTGCTATTCTCCCAGACAGAGCAGGCTTTTCAAATATGTACTTTATAGGATCCATCTTTGAGATCAACAAGGTAGTGTGAGTCAGCATATACTGTCTCAGCCGGCGAGCAGCCCATACCAAAGCGCAGCAAGTTTTCTCGAGCAGTCAGTATCGGGTCTCACAGTCGGTAAAATTTTTGCTAAGGTAATAAATGGCATGCTCTTTTCGGCCAGACTCGTCATGCTGCCCCAGCACACACCCCATTGAGTTGTCAAGTGCCGTCAGGTATAATATCAGAGGTCTCCCTTCAACCGGTGGCATAAGAATGGGTGGTTCTTGGAGATACTCCTTGATTCTGTCAAAAGCAACCTGACATTCATCATTCCAACGTACTACCTGATCTTTCTTCAGTAGCTTGAAGATTGGCTCACAGGTAGCAGTTAGGTGTGAGATGAACCGAGCAATGTAATTCAGGCGTCCTAGAAAGCCTCTGACCTCTTTCTTTGTCTTAGGAACTGGCATCTCTTGAATAGCTTTAACCTTGGCAGGGTCCACTTGAATACCCTTGTCGCTTACGACGAAGCCTAGCAACTTTCCAGATCTAACCCCGAAGGTGCACTTGTTCGGGTTCAACCTCAGCTTGTACAGTTTCAGACGGTCAAACAATTTCTGCAGATGATCTAGGTGTTCTTCCTCAGTCTGGGACCTTGCGATCATGTCGTCAACATACACTTCTATCTCATGATGGATCATGTCATGAAATAAAGCAACCATGGCACGTTGGTAGGTTGCCCCAGCATTTTTCAGTCCAAAAGGCATGACCTTGTAGCAGAAGGTGCCCCACTGAGTAACAAATGTAGTCTTTTCCATGTCTTCAGGAGCCATCTTGATCTGATTATAACCTGAAAAACTGTCCATGAAAGAGAACACCTTGTGTTGAGCCGTATTGTCAACAAGGACATCAATGTGAGGTAGAGGGAAGTCATCCTTGGGGCTGGCCCTGTTCAGATCCCTGTAGTCAACACACATTCTGACCTTTCCATCTTTCTTTGGCACCGGTACCACATTAGCAACCCACTGAGGGTAAGAAGTCACTGCAAGGAAACCGGCGTTGAACTGTTTCATAACCTCGGCTTTGATCTTCTCAGACATCTCTGGACTCATACGGAGGACCTTTTGCTTGACCGGAGGGCAGTCTTCCTTGGTAGGCAAATGATGGACCACAATGTCGGTATCCAACCCGGGCATGTCTTCGTAGGACCAGGCGAATATTTCCATGTAGTCATGTAACATCTGAGTCAACCGTTGCTTCACGCTGAGCTCTAGGTTGGCACCAATCTTTACCTCCTTTCTGTCTGTATCAGTACCCAGATTTATTGTTTCCAGTGGCTCTTCATGTGGTTGAATTACCCTCTCTTCCTGGAGTAACAGTCTTGCAAGCTCACCAGGCACTTCACAATCATCTTCAACTTCGTCTTCGGCTAAGTTGATCGGATTTTCGAAGTCATAACTGGCAGTAGCAGAGTCGTTACCAGTGAGATCCAGAGTGGATTGAAACCTGTATGAGTGAGTGTGTGTAAATACAGCTGTTTTGCAATATATAAAGAAAGGAAAGAAAGAAAAGGAGCATAAGATTTGAAATGCGAGAAAACGTCCAAGATTTTTATTCATGATATATGAGATGACAATTAATATACCCTCACAAATGAAGCCAACGATGCCTCGGGTAAGACACCGGGCCATAGAGTTTCAAATCATTGTTTATTACAAATAATAAAACAAAAGAATTCATTACTCAGTAACAAGATAAACAAGTAAGTTGTCCTTTGCACTCCAATTGCTAGGTTCACTGTCGGTTGTCGGGTAAATCCAGCTATCGAACTCAGCTTCATCCACTTCATCATCCTCCCTAATAGCATTTACTCCATGGTTAGGCATGGGAGCAGTTACCACATTGGGCTTCTCAGACGCCTCAAACTGTACCTCCTTGGCATCAATGAGATCCTGCACCTTGTTCCTTAAGGCCCAACAGTCATCAGTGGAATGCCCCGGGCTATCGGAGTGATAAGCACAGCGGGCATTTGGATTGTATTTCGGAGAGGCAGTATTCACCACTTTCGGGGCCTCCCTGACAGTCACCAAGTTGGTGGACAGAAACTGTGGCAAGATTTGCGATAGGGTCATACTTAGACGGGTAAACTCCCTTCTAGGTCTTTCAGCCCTTTGTGGATTAGTTTGCCGAGGAGCGGCAGCAGGCTTAGCAATCATCACCGCGTTGACAGATTGGCGGCGCTCAGGTTTCTCCTGTCTTCTAGACCCATATACAGCACTGGCCTCCTTCTTAAAGGGCTTCTTCTCATAACTTGCAGATGCACCCTTCTGAATTTTGCCAGACTTCATTCCAGCCTCTATTCTCTCTCCAGTCAGAATAAGATCAGTAAACCCTGCAGACGATTTACCGATAAGATGATTGAAAAATGGCCCAGATAGGGTCCCCAAGAACATGTCTACCAACTCCCGGTCAGTTAACGGAGGCTGCACCCTGCCAGCCAGATCCCTCCACTTATGTGCGTACTCTTTGAAACCTTCGCTTGACCCTAGCGACATACCCTGGAGTTAGGTACGTGTAGGGGCAAGGTCGGCATTATATTGATACTGCTTGTAAAAAGAAGTAGCCAACTCCTCCCAGTTACGAACCTTGGTTCCATCCAGCTGATAGAACCATTCGAGATGAGTCCCTGAAAGACTCTCCTGGAAGAAGTGGATCCACAAATTCTTGTCCACTGAGTACGGTTAAATCTTCCGCACATAAGATTTGAGGTGTAGCTTGGGACAAGACGCCCCATCATACATGGTGAAAGATGGTGCCTTAAACTTGTGAGGAATAATCACACCAGTAGGTAAGCCCAAATCTCCGAAATCCAGCCCAGGCACTTGTTGGATCTCCATAGCATTCAGTCTGTCTTCCAACTGCTTGTACCGGTCTTCAGCAGGAGGATACTGTTCCTCATTAAAGTCAGTCTCATTGTCAGAGACTACCGGACTAGGACCTTTTCCCCCTTGGGGGCTGCTCTTGCCTATAGAAGAACCAGCCTCTTCATTCTGCAGAGTGTTGCCAAACCTTCGGCCCGAGTTAAAAAGAACAGTTCTCTTCTTCTTCTTCTTCTCCTTCTTCAGGAGTAAAGCCTTCAGCTCTTCTTGGCCTTGAGCCAAACCCATGATCAGCTCCTGAAATTGCGCGTTCTGCGCCTGAAGAGCCTTGATAGTCATCTCAGTTGATGATGAGTCAGGATTCATGATGCTGAAATAAACAGCGAAGAACAGTAAGCAACCTGAAAAGAAGAAAACCTGTTATGCACATGATGAATGGAATGCGTATGATTTATGTTTTCAAAGACAATCGGGAATCAACTTTGTAAACAAAAAGGAACACACTTCATTAGATTCAACTTTGAAACTTAAATTGTTCAACAGGTTGCCCTTAGGCGTTATATAAAAGGGAAATACTGAAAAAGGAAATAAAACTGCGAAAGAACATCCAAAGCTCCTTATTGATCCCATGCTCTCCTCTTCTCAGTACGGATATAATCATTCAGAGCTCGCTCACTCTCCAACTGCTTTGTCAGCTTCTGGATCTTCAATTCCTGCTCATTGAACTTTTCTCGGTAAGAATCCCGCTCTTCTCGCAGTTGCGACCAAGATCTCTTTAATGTCTCATAATCAGTAGGTATCTGAGGAGGGAGGACAGTTGGAGGAACACCATCTTTGTCAGGATACTCAAGAATGATAGGTCTGACAGCTTCGTATGGCATACCTAACTTCTGAGCACGGATACGAACCCATTTGTAGTAGGCTTCCATAGGTAGAGAAGTCTTTGGCCCCAACTCTTGTGGGTCAGCTTTATGAACTTTATCCCAAGCCTTGACGAACCTACGACGCAGCTCGTCACTATCCACTTGAAACTCAAAACTGATGTGAGGCACCAACATCTCATGGGGTCCTGCTCTTCTGGCTCTTCCAAACTGGCGGAGCGCTAGACATGGATTGTAAGAGATTCCTCCTTGGGTACCAATAAACGGAACATTAGGGTATTCTCCGTATCGATCAATAACAGTTATCTCATCCAAACCTCTGAAAGTCCAAATGATGTCCTTATCGGTGAGAGACATTAACCTATGAGCCCAACCTCTTCCTTCTTGGTTCTTCAGCACGAACTTAGGGAGGTGCGAAATAAACCACCTCACCAACAAAGGAATACAACACCATAGAGTTCCTCGTCTTCGGGTAGTACGAGCATAAAGTTGTTGCAGGATGTCACCCAAGAGAGTGGGCACAGGATTCTGAGACATGAAGATCCTTATGGCAGTGACATTGATGAAGTTGTCAGGATTAGGAAACAAGACTAGCCCATAGATTAAGAGAGCTAGGATGTCTTCATATGCCCTAAAGTCCAAGTCATTCCAGAAACTGTTAGCTTTACCAATCAGAAACTTGGCCAAGAAACCCTTAACTCCGCTTCTAGTCACCCAGTTGTCCATTACTTCTTGATGTGTCAAGGGAAGAGCTGCAGCAACCTCCTCAAACCTGAGGGTCTTTTCCCAACCAGTAAAGGGAGTCTGATCCAAGATAGGGATACCAAGCAAATCAGAGAACTCTTCCAGGGTAGGGACCAGCTGGAAGTCTTGAAAGGTGAAGCACTGGTACAGAGGGTCATAGAACTGAGTCAGGACACTCATCAACTGTTGATCCCGCTTTGCAGTGACTAAACTGAGAAGAGAACCATGCCTCTAGATGAAGGAAGTGGTATTTGGAATTCTGCTAACCAACTCTTCAAGCAACTCAGGAGGGTGAGCAAAGTTGAACCGGATAGTATTCCTTCGCACAGGCATCATGGTGTCCTACAAAATAGAGAAAAGGTGAAACCCTTTTGTCTTTGAAATGGTCAGTCCTTATGCAGGATGCATGCAATGCTCATGATGTTATGATGTTATGATAAAGCACACCCCAAATATATACAAAGGCAAACATGGTAAGGCACACAAGTCACACAAGACAAGCCCTTAAAGTTTAGGCCAGCATGAGGTCTAGGTATTACCCTCTTTCAGTTTGTTGGTTCATACCTGTCCTATCAAAGTAACCGGGTTCTCAGAGGATCCCAATATCATTGACTACCCTCAATCGGTCATAACTCCAGCATCGCAATATTTTCTTGCAGCCAGAACCATCACGAGAGTTTAGCCTCAATGGGCATAGCATACTGCTACTGTTCTAATGGCCAAGTTGTGTCATTTAAGGTTCTAAGGTCTGTTGGTGCTTAATGACTCCTTGGAAGACCCATATTCTCCTCGTTGCGACACAAGGGATATCGGTACAGACCAAGGTGCCACACCAACGTAGCCACTGCTTCACCCGTGTCGGTCTACGCCGGACAGGTCCCTCACAGCTTATGCTACCTAAACAGGGTATCCCCAGATCCGGGTTAGGATCTATGTAACTCCCATGCAACCCACAATTTAAAGCAAGCAAGTCAATACAATTGAAAACACAGTTATAAACTATCCTAAGGTACACCTCACTTTAAAAAGATGTCCCCAGCAGAGTCGCCAGTTCTGTGATCGGTGGATCTGGAACTGACTGTTTAACGCTGGTTCGCGAAATGTCGCGGAAGCAAGAGTCGCCACCGTCTTTTATTTTCTCCAAATGGAAAGGACAAAAGCACAGAAAAATTCCTTATAGAGATTGCTCTCGGTTCGGGAGGTAGATTATAGAAAGGGAAGGTGTTAGCACCCTTTCTATCCATGGTTATCCATGGGCTCTTAGATACTTTCTCATTTGTGTTTTCAAAATGGTTTGTTTGCTTTTCAACTGTGGGTTTTAAAAAAAAGTTTCTTTGAAAATTTCAGTTCGACTCTTGTATCGGTCCTCAAGAGTGTTTGAAAAGTTGCTTTCGAAAGCTTTTGAAAAGTGTCGGTGTGAAAAGTATCTTTGATTTGTTTTGAAATTAGAGCAAGTATCTACGAGTTGTCTACCTACCCTAAGGAATTCGTCTGTGTAAATGTCCTTGAGGTAGTGCCATCCCACCATTGAGAGGTAGGTAGCGCCACCGTTGGAGGTGTTCGGGTCAATTCGAGGGTTCGGGACATGGTGATCACCGAAGCAATGGGAAGACACCTTAGAAGCTACCCTCATGCCATGTTCATGGACATGAGGACTTACTAAAACATCCTCTACTCGACAACCACCTTTCGAGGGGCAAGGCAACAGTGAGGCGTACCCTAGGGGTGGTGTGTGAATTGTGTGTCATTTTCAGTTATATTTGTCTTGTTCATGCATTGGTGATCTACGCGTTGCTTTTATTTTGACATTCATTCTTTCATGCAAATTAATTAATAGTTAAAAAGATGCGAGAATTAAAAGTCCTACGCTATTACAAAGGCGCGGGTCTACATCGCCAAATTAGTCCAAGACCCGATTTGAAATAAAATAAAAATACGGAAAAGAAAAATGTCTAATTAAGCTATTACATGGCTTTGGGAGAATTACATGAATATTCACAAAAAGAAGAAATAAAAATAAAATGCCAGAATAAGTAAAATCGGAAATGCGAGGGCATTGGACCCTTTTAAGGAAATTAAATCACAATTATGAAATTAATTAAATTTAATGAGAAAAGAGAAGTTATTTTGATTTTTTTGTATTTATGGATTTTTAGTAAGAAAATTAAATTGGAATTAAAAAGAAAAGTTAATTAACCCTAATTCTAAATTGTTTTTTTTAATTTATTAAGAAAACTATTTAAATTAGACCTAGTTTAAATTAATTATTTACATGGCAAATTTTATTTACAAAATAATAATTGATAATTAAATATGGTGAAAAAGAAAAAAAGATAAAAGTATAAAACCCTAATTCTACATTTTTTAGTTTATTAAGAAAAATATTAGAATTAAACCTAGAATTAAAAACTAAATTAATTATTAAATTTATTTATAACAAAATGTTAGTGAATTAAATATTAAAACATATTTTTTTATTTTTATATTTTCTGATTTTTTGGCATTTTTATGTTATGAAAATATTAATTTATGAATTAAAAGGAAATAATCAAATTAAAGCAAATAAAAATAAAATAGGAAAAAAGAAAAGAAGTACAAACACTTGGGGGTGTTGACCCCAATTTGGAGGCATTATCCAGCAATCTGGCCCATTTAATTCCTGGCCTTGTTGACTTTTCATGGAAGCGTGTGGCATGGTCAATGGAGGTGTATGATGGACCTCTCACCCTGGCCTTCAAATTTGTCTCTTGGACACTTGGCAAGCTTTGGTATTGGGTGTACGTTGAACCCCTGGAATGTGCGCTGCGTAGGAATATGGAAAAGAAAATAATATGAGAAAGGGAGGGGACCTGGGAATCGAACCCAGGTCCCAGAGTTTACCAAATGCTTCGTCCACCAACTGTGTCATCTGCGCGTTTGTAACATAACATGACAAATAAACAATATAATGCAAAACAAGGGTGAGTGGTATATTTCGCGCGAAATTCAAACGCACCAACCGCTGGCTTACACCTCATCTTCTTCTCCACTCGTTCTGCATTTTTGCCTGAAAAACAAACTAAATAGCGGGGGTTTTAAACCCCCACTAAATGATGCATACAAAAATAGCGAATAGGATCCTGTTGGTCATAAATTTATCGCGAGGTATGGAATCAATTAGTCATAAGCTTCTGGTTTCAATGGCGTGGGTCTTATGTCTCAATTTTTCCTAAAGAGGAAACCCCTAATTCGTGACCTCTGAAAACCTAGAAAGCTTCAATGGTAACTTTGCATATAAAGCGCGAAAACTCAATTAAATTACATGGTTAGTTTCAGCATGATTAGATTAGTGTAAAACAGCAATCAAACTGTATGGAAAATGCCCAGAAATTGAAACACAACTATGCATAAAGTATGAGAAATTTTGAGTTCTATATACCAATTCTTGATGCTATGGGCGTGGAAAAGGATTCAGTCAGGTTCAGTGATGCCTCAGAAAGCTTTTTCAATTGGTTAGAAGCCTTGAATCCAACTCTAATGCAGTTTTCAGTTTTCACTTTTTTCACAAAAATTACAAAGTGTGTTTGTGATCTGGGGCGCAGCTTGAAGGTCTTGAGCTTTAGGGTTAGGTTTGTGCTTGTGTAAGGAACGATTTTGATCAATAATCCAAGCCCAAAGCTTTGTCTTTAATGGTTTTCAAAATTTGATTTTTATTAATCTTTTTTCAATCTTTTCCATGAAGAACATGCTAAGTTTGGAAGATTTTGCTCTTGTTGATTGGCACACGAAATAATGAGCATGTGATAGACCTATTTTCTGCACAAAAAGATTTAAAACCAATGATTTGATATTTTTCTTATATTTAAAACTAATTAAATGAATAAATAAAAATAAAAATCCAATTAATTGATTAAAAATAAGAAAGTAAATCCCTTTGGGCTTAATGGGTCGTGCATATGCTTTGGATGATGATTCTTGGAAGAAAATGTGGCCCATTAGCAATTTTGAGGCATTTGAAGCAAAGTTGACTTTTCAAAATTCCCAAACATTTCCCAACTTCCACAAGGCATATCTTGCTCAATTTTTAAGCTTTGATCATGTTCTTGGACATTTTGGAATGGTCTTGAAGTCCTCTAACCAATGCCTTTAGTCCCATGTCATTTTAATTTACCAATATAAAGTTATGGTCTTTGACTTAAAGTCCCTTTTTGTTGACTTTTGAAAATGACCTATAATGTTGAAATTGATAACTTTTTGTGAGAGCTTTTCTTGGACTTGAAGTGTGAAGAGGAGTTGTAGGAAATGTCTTTCTCTTCAAAATGAGCTTTGGATGGAATTTTTCTGATAAACCATGTGGAAGTTATGCCTTGGTCAAGTTACAGTTGACTTTTTTCAACTGTCCAAATATGGAAACTTTTGCATCTTTAGACTTTTTGAGCCATGCTTTGAAAATCATGATCAAGATTTGATCAAATGATGTTTGTGGCTTCAAAATAAGATGTTGACCAAAAATTTGAACTTTTGACTGTCAAATGACCATTTTGCCCCTACAGTTGACTGTTGGGCAATTAGGGTTTTTGACTGTGCAATTTTGTGCTGTAAGTCTTGAAACATGGCATGAGGATGCTTGACCATGTTTATAGGCATGTGGGACTTGATTGGACCCTTGGAAACTTCATTTTCTTTGTCAGAACCAAAACCCTAGTTTTTGACTGTTAGGAGGCCCTTGAACTATGCAACCCTTGGGGAGATTTTGAAGCATGCTCTTTGCAAATCTTGAAGAATATGGGAGGGCAAATTTTGGGGTACAACAACACATGTACCCGATGGGTGTTTAAAAACAAACTTGACGAGAATGGTATAATTGTTGGAAACAAAGAAAGATTGGTGGCTCAAGGTTATAATTAAGAAGAATGAATCGACTTTGAAGAAACATTCGCTCTGATTGCAAGGTTAGAAGCTATTCATTTTTTACTTGCTTATGCTTGTTCATTAAATTTTCATTTTTTCCAAATGGACGCCAAGAGTGCCCTCTTGAATGTATATATCAATGAAGAAGTCTATGTGAAGCAACCTCCCAGTTTTGAAGACTTCAAGAATCCTTCACATGTCTTTAAGTTGAAGAAAACTCTTTATGGCTTGAAACAAGCACTAAGAGTATGGTATGATAAACTTAGCAACTTTTTATGCGAAAGATGAATTGAAAAAGGAAAAGTTGATAAAACCTTATTTATTAAGAAACTCAAAGGTAATACTTTATTGGTTCAAATCTATGTTGACGACATCATATTCGATTCAACAAACAAAGATTTATGTGAAGAATTTTCATTGATGATGCAAGGAGAATTCAAAATGTCTATGAGGGGTGAGATGAACAGTTTTCTTAGACAAAAAATTAAGCAATTATAAGATGGCATCTTCATAAATCAATCTAAGTATTGCAAATAATTATTGAAAATATTTGATATGGACAATTTTAAAACAATGGATACTCCAATGGGATCCGATAAATATGTAGATCAATATGAATCTGATGTTTTAATTGATATTACAAAATATCGAGGTATGATTGGTTCATTATTATATTTTACGGAAAGCCGTCTTGACATTATGTTTAATGTTTGTCTTTGTGCTCGCTTTCAAGAAAATCCAAAGGAATCTCATCTCATGGCGGTAAAAAGGATTATGAAGTATATCAAAAGAATAACGAATGTCGGCTTATGGTATCCAAAAGGTAGTATTTTCAATTTAATTGGTTATTCTGCCGCAGATTATGCAGGATGTAAAACTGATAGGAAAGCACCAGTGGTACATGCCTCATTATTTGAAATGCATTTGTATCTTAGGCTTTCAAGAAACAAGCATGCGTTTCTCTTAGAACGAATGAAGCAAAACACATCGCAGCAGGTAGTTGTTGTTCCCATATACTTTGGCTTAAACAACAACTTTGTGACTACATACTCAATCTAGGATGCATCCCTCCATGTTGTGACAACACAAGTGAGATAAATATTACAAAGAATCTGGTCATGCACTCAAGAACTAAACATATTAACATACGACATCATTTTCTTTGTGATCACGTGCTTGGAGATGTCAAAATTATTTTTGTAGATACTCATAATCAACTCGCGGAAATTTTAACAAAAACTTTGGCACGAGAACCTTTTTACAAAATTATTCAAATTCGATTACTATAATTCTTGCATATTTAGCATGTTTAAGTTACATATTTGTGTTTATCATCATGTTTGCAATGTTTCTGGATAGTTTGATTTAAGTTACAGTGCAGGAATAAGCTTTTGCCATTGTTAGGGTTTCGTGCTCCAATTTGAGGTTTCGTGATTTAAGCAAAATTAGGCCTGATAATGGGTACCATGATGATCAGAGCTTCAAACCCAGTTGATTCATGAACCCCAATTGAATTTATATTGTGTGTGCTTGATTTTTCAATGACACAGGTTTCAGCAACAGACATGTGTCTGTAGGTAAAGGTTCAGAGCCTAAAACGACGGTTCCAGGGAAGAAGACAACAGCATGTCACAACCTGACTGGATGGTTTAAATTCGGGCGCGTTATTCTGGCCACTAACTTGTTTTCCAATATATTATTTTTTTTTATTATATTAACAAGTTAACATCCAGCCCAGTTGGTCAGAGGAAGGAAATCAGAAACTCGTGTCCTGGGTTCGATCCCAGGCGTGAGCTTTTGGCATTTTATCCATTGTTTTAACCAGATCCAGCACATACACCTTTTGAGGGTCATCATCTTCTGATCCATCAGTCAGAACCAGATCCAGTGCACCCCACCTTTTGAGGGTCATTATCTTCTGATCCATCAGCCAGAATCAGATCCAGTGCATATACACCTTCTGAGGGTCGTCATCTTCTGATCCATCAGTCAGAATTAGATCCAGCGCACCTCACCTTCTGAGGGTCATCATCTTCTGGATCCATCAGTCAGAAATCGATCCAGCACACGTACACCTTCTGAGCATCATCATCTTCTGGATCCATCTCCAGCCAGATCTGCTGACAGCAGGCCCATTTGGTTATTTCTACTATTTTTCTTTAATTCTGTTTCTTTAGTTATTTTATTTTTTTTAAATCAACACAAAAATTATTTTATTAAATTAACCAATAAAAAACCACAAACAAGATTTATTTTCTTAATAAATGTTTTTTTATTAATTATTTTAATTAATTTAGGGTAACTTTAATTTCTTTTATAGTTTAAAAACAATTTGAAATTAGGTTTAATTAATTTGCAATTAAATATTTTCTTCAATAAAAATCCAAAAATACTTTTTCCTCAAATTAGATTTTTCAGGTTTCAATTTCTTCTCGCATTTAATTCGTCGCGCGCTTATTATTGTTTTGCCAATATTTTTGTAACTGTTCATGGTTTGTAATAGTTAATTTAGGGTTTTATTTACTATTTAAATTCCCAGGTTTTTGGCTATGTAATTAATCCCCCTCCCCGAAGCCTTGTAATAGCGTAGATTTATTTTCTCGCATTTTTAATTCCTTCAAATATTTAACTGTTTAGATGTATGCTAATAGGATTGTATGGCAAGAATGCATGAAAAATTAATACAGTTAGAAAACCCTAACATGAAAAGATAAACAACTGAAACAAATCACTCGCACATATCACTCTTAGGGTATACTATGACTTTGGTTGCCTTCAGTAAACGATCATTAAGCATAGGGTGTCTTAGTGGTTACCCTCCTGTCTAAAAAGATCAAATGTCCCATTTGAATGTTGCCTCGGAAATGTTGCCTCAAATATGATCTTAAGACTCTAGGGTTACTACTAAGGTGTCCTAATATTTCTTTAGTGATCGTACGTCCCTTTCAAATTGACCCTTACAACTCCGACGACGGTGCTACCTATTTCTCAATAGTAGGATAGTGTTATCTAAAGGAAATAAGAATAGAAACGATCTTTTTTCGAGTAGGTAGATGCTAGTAGATACTTGCTCAAATCAAAACTTTTCACACTTACACATTTCAAAACAATTTTCAAAACAATTTTGTCACGCCCTTGAGGACTGATACAAGGGTTATCACGAAGTAAAACTTTTCAAAACAAAGCACACAAACACAAGCAATTTAAAAATGAGCAAGTACCTAAGATTCTATGGAAAACTATGGATAGAAAGGGTGCTAACACCTTCCATTTCTATAATCTACCCCCCATACTCAAAATCTCGAAAAAGAATTTTTCCTGTACTTTTTTCCTTTCCGGTTGGATAAAATAAAAGTCGGTGGCGACTCTTGCTTACTACGACATTTTGCGAACACAAAACGCAAAATGCAAACCAGTATTAAATAGTCGGTTCTGCCACCTTATCACATAATTGGCGACTCTGCTGGGGACTTAATAAGTGGGGTATACCTTAGGATCTAGGTCATCATAATTGCTTCTCTTGATTGCTTTGTTTGCTTTACTTTTGAGGGGTTTTGTTTGGGGTTACTATAGATCCTACACACAGATCTGGGGAATACCTTTTAGGTAAGTAGCAATAGACTGTGAGGGAACTGTACATCATAGACCGATATGGTTGAAGCAGTAGCTACGTTGGTGTGGCACTTTGGTTGGTATCGGTATCCCTTGTGGAGAAACGAGGAGAATACGGGGCCGCTCGTGGTGTCGTTAAGCATCAAATGACCTTAGAACCTTTAATCGCCCAACTTGGCCATTAGAAAGTAGCGAGATAGCCGGACTCGGTGTAGAGTTGAGAACTGGTTGATACTCGATTCTACACTCATTGAGATCATACTCTCGGAATATTTCAGCCGCAAGAAAAGATTGCGTGAGCTGAAACCATGACCGATGGAGGATGGTCAGTGATATTGAGATCCTCTAGAACCCGGTTACTTTTTCTAGGACAGGTTTGAAACCAACTAAACTTCAAGAGGGTACTATCTTAAAACCCATACAAGCCTAAACCTAAGGTTGTTTGTGTGACTTGTGTTCTTTCAACTTGAACTACTTACACAGTTTTACTATCTGACAACATGAGTTCCTTGCAGGTTTTGTTTACAGTCATTATCCAATAACTTGGATTTCTTACTGGGTTTACTTGCTTACATCACCTCACACTTTTTCTTAAACGCATAACATACACATCATAATATCATGCCTTAACATTTCCTTAACCATTTCAAGGATCTCAAGGGTTTGTGATGCAGGTTATGGTAAATCAGACGTCTAGCAAGGGGCAATGGGATTTATTTTCCTCTAGCCAATGTCGTCTAGAGATCAAAACACGATAACTTGAGTCAGTGGCTATGACCCACTCGAAATGGTGAGCTTGACTCTTGAAGAAGGACTCTTAATGACACGAAGTTTCTTCAATCAAGCTGCAACCAAATTCTAGCAGTTTCTTGTTTACCCCGCGAGATCCTTGAAAACATTGCATACATATATCATACATATCATTGCATAACAGGTCTTCCAGTACAGGTCTCTCATGTTCTCGTTGTTTATTTCAGGAATGGTTCTCAAACAAGACAACCGAGATCTTCAAACTCAAGAAGCTCAGTTCAGGGACATATTCCTAAACCTATCCAAGGGGCGGGAAGAGTTTAAAACACTCCTCGTTGGGAACTTGGTCAAGAAAAGTCCTGAAGAAAATAAGGACGAACGGCTGGAACAACTGCAAGCTGAGGTAGGTGCAATGAGAACCCAGATGCTGGGGCAGATGGCTCTTATCTAAGGCCTAGCCCGAAGACAAGAAGATCTGAAAGCCATCATCAACCAACTTCACCAAGACAGATACAACAGTATGAAGCAAACAGTTGAGGCCGGGGACCAAGTCATTAATCAACCTCCAAGAAGACAAGAGTTTGGTTTGGTAAAGAGTGGACCTTTCCAAATTTCTACTACCTCACAGGTCCAACAACAGCCTCTCCAAAAACAACGGGTTAATCAGAGTAAGCCAGATACACTCAAGAGGAAGTTTACCAAACTCAACATGCCGCTGTCTCAAGCTTTACAACACATGTTGAGGATGAATCTAGTTACGTTGATAGGACCTCATTCGAATCCCAAGACTTCTTTGCCTAACTACAATCCTGATGCAAGGTGTGCATATCACTCCAATAGTTCAGGGCGTGATACTGAGGACTGTTGGAGGATGAAATACAAAATTCAAGACCTGATTGATGAAGGAGCATTAGAATTCGCACAAGACGGTCAGGCTGAGTTCTTCTGCCATCCCTCCAAGGCATACCATATGAAGTGACAAGTTCTCACAAGAAGACTTTTCGTTCATTAGAATTTTCAATGTGTAATTTTCTTTTGATTTGTTTGAACATTTATTCATATCAAACCTAGTTATTTCATCAATTCATTGCACATGTTTGTCTTGAATCAATTCATTCGTATTCACTATTTCAAAAATGCGTTCTTATTTCCTTTTGTGATATTCAACTCTCGATTAAAAAATCTAAGCCTTAGAGGGAGAATGACGAAAATGATACCACAATCTCTACAATATGCTTTTGGATAGACCCCACTGACGATGTACAGGCGTTGTTTCAAATCCTAAACATTGGAGTTATAAGGAAGATAATCCCTAGTCAATCCCTTCGAGCCAAAGAAGTAGGAGTTTTATTTTCACACAAATTAAAACCCTTAATCATAACCTGGGACAGGGTAGTTTCTCAGTTAATTTAGATGTGCATTCAGTCATAATATTCTACTTCATACATAATGAATGGCATCAAAGGCGTCCTTCCAAAACAAAAGATTGTGATGGTTCCGTATAATCTTCAAGGCAGGCGGTCATTATCCCTCGAAATAAAATCCCATTAAGTCAAAACCTATGAAGGAGACTTAAGAAAAAACACTGGGGCGTCCCGATGACTAAAATCACAAAAAGAAATAGTTCAGGAAAAAGACAGGGATAATAAAATAAAAAAGAAAGAGGTCCTACAAACCCTCAACAAAAATGGAAATGACTGCCTATTCGAAATAATCTATCAGTACCCGAACCATCACTGGAATATCAGAGCAAAGACTCAAATAGGATCTAAATGCACAATTAGTTGAGTTTAGGATCGAAGAACATCACGAAGAACGGGTGGGTATAAATAAAATTTGAGCCTTTATCCTTTGTCTCTTAAACCGTGAACCAGGCCACGTTATAACCCTTAAAAGTCCTAGCTGAAGCATGGGTTAGTTCGAAAGCATATTGTTAGAAAAGGTATCCTGACTCCTGAAGGTCTGTTACAAATCCCGAGTTGATATCACATCTTTGCAAAATTCTATTTTACTAAAAAAAACTGCATTTTCAAAACTTCAAGACAGACGTAAGCTTTGCATTCTTAAAATAATATTGTTTGCATATGACTATTTGTTCAACAGTAGAGAAATTTGCATGACGAATATCTAGTGAACATAAACATTCTCAATAAAAAGGATCACCTCAAGTGGAAAAATACTTCCAACCAAGGGGCACGGCATGATCATTGTCCAACATCTGGGGCAGTCAAGTCAATATTCAAGGGATCTCTCAAAGATACCAAATAGCCAGGGGAAGATCTCCATCTGAATCACTTGGGGGCATTGGGAGTGAATTCCAGCAACAAATCGTGTACAATCAAACAAACATCTTCTGGTAGTGTGGCAACACAACACTACCGACAGTGACAACTCCCTACACCCTGAGAGCGTGGACATAGTCAGAAAATAATGCGCATGAACAAAGACCCGCTAGGTTGACTGGCCTAAGAAAAAATAAGGGCATCTCGACAAACCAAAAGGGTTCAGGAAAAAATTAGGGATAAAAACAAAAAAGATTTGTACACTCGGCAAGTCGAAAACCTGAAAAGGCGCTTTGGGCACAAAAAAAAAGGTATCCCGGTGGACTTAAAATCTGAAAAGACAGTCCAGGAAAAAGTTAGGGATTTGAAGCATACTACTATGTCCCGTCATCTTATCATTTGTTTATCAATAGAAGACTTATCATCCTGATCAGCATCCACAAGGCCTCCGCAGGCACTTTCTCCAGCAGGTACAAGGGCAGAAAAGTCTTGATACGAAGTCATTGTCATATCCTCAGCATGCGTCTCAGTAACACATACACTCCCCACAGAGTAAAAAGTATCCAAGGACAGTGATGTTAGCTTTCCCAAACAGGACACAACTCTCCCCAGCTGAGGTTCACAATCGCGAGCGAGTTAGTAAATTTTTCCCCAAGCAGAGTTTATTTCTCTCACAAGCAGAAATGCAATCTCCAACAAAATTCATTATCACCAGCAATGGAAATTCATCCCCGGTGGAGTTTATTTCTCTAAATCAGCAGATCTATCAATAGAGTATTTCCTCTCCAACAGAGTTATTCTCCCGTAGAGTTGTTCTCAAATAGAGTCTCTCCTCAGCAGAATATCCGTAAACAAGGGGGAAATCCCCAGCATAGTAATCTTTGTTTACCATCCCGAACAGAAATAGAGGAACTGTGGTTTTTTACAGCAGTCAAGAATACCATTTCTCATACTCTCCAAATAGCAGTCAGGGATTTATTTTCCTGGATTCAGTTTATTACGTCCGCACTTCATGTTCATACATCATGACATGCGCATACATCACATATAACATAGTCTCATTTATTTTGAGAACGTCATCATGCAATGTATCTCATGCATCGCACATCACTAACCCTGTATTTCTTTCAGGAAAGACAGTTATTATCAATAATTTCCAGCAAGACCATGACCAATACTCGTAGCTAAACAGAGTAATCACCGGCACGACAAATGCAATCTTACACAGGCCTACTATCCAGGCTTTCATATAGAAGTAACCCTACTATCCAGGTTCCTTCTTACATCCCTACTATCTCGGCTTTCGTATCAAAGTAACCCTACTACCCAGGTTCCTTCCTAAGCCCTACTATCCAGGCTTTCATGTCGAAGTAACCCTACCATCCAGGTTCCTTCTCATAGCCTTATTATCCAGACTTTCATATCGAAGTAACCCTACTATCCAGGTTCCTTCTCACAGCCCTACTATCCAGGATTTCGTATCGAAGTAACCCTACTACCCAGGTTCCTTTCCAAGCCCTACTATCCAGGCTTTCATGTCAAAGTAACCCTACTATCCAGGTTCCTTCTCACAGCCCTACTATCCCAGCTTTCATATCGAAGTAACCCTACTATCCAAGTTCCTTCTCACAGCCCTACTATCCAGGCCTTCATATCGAAGTAACCCTACCATCCAGATCCTTCCCAAGCCCTACTATCCAGGCTTTCATGTCGAAGTAACCCTACTACCCAGGTTCCTACCCAAGCCCTACTATCCCGACTTTCATATCGAAGTAACCCTACCATCCAGGTTCCTTCTCACAGCCCTACTATCCAGGCTTTCATATCGAAGTAACCCTACCATCCAGGTTCCTTCTCACAACCCTACTATCCAGGCTTTCATATCGAAGTAACCCTACTATCCAGGTTCCTTCTCACAGCCCTACTATCCCGGCTTTCATATCGAAGTAACCCTACTATCAAGGTTCCTTCTCACAGCCCTACTATACATGCTTTCATATCTAAGTAACCCTACCATCCAGGTTCCTTCTCATAATCTTACTATCCGGGTTCTGCCTCTCTTATCCCTAGACAGCAGCCCACTGCCCTGTAAGACCGGGACCCGATCAAACACAATTGATTTCATATTTCCCCAGAAAGTCGTGGTGCAGCATATACCCCGACCAGACACGCAGTTCACTTCTGCTTCCCAAACCGGAATTATTCCCCAGTAGAGTAACAAACAACTGAAGCTCCTAAAACTCTATTTCTCTCAAGACAGAGACCAGCATTCCCCAGCGAAGTCCTCCTCAACAACAGGTATACGGGTTCTCCCAAAGGAATCTCTTATACGATCGACACTTCTTCGGATGGCATCTTTAAGCCCATCTCCGACAATTCTCTAGAAACTACCAAATGTCATCTATAAGCCCATTCCCGATATCACAAATCAAGTATCACTTCACGCGAGTGCAAATTTCTGGGCACTTTAGTGTTCAATCATCTTCCACCTTCAGATCACGAAAGGCAGACGAGCCAATCTACATCCTCAGGTTTAAGAAGATTGAACTGGGGCAGCTGTTGTACCCCAAAATTTTCTCTTCCATATTTCTCAGCACATGGCAAGTGAGGTCCCCAAATTGCTCAAGGAAGTTCAAGAGTTGACCAGACAAACTCTCTCCTAAGGTAGTATACCCCAAGTTAGGGTTTCTATTTTCATCAAGATGGGTGAACCAAAAAGGACTCAAATGCTCACCATTGTCCTAATATGTTCTCAATATCATCCATGTCAAGTTTCAGGCCTTGCAGAAGAAGTTTTCTCAGTCAATTGCTCAAATGCCTGAAAATCAACTATACTAGGTCAAAAGTCAAATGTGGCCCACATACAGTCAAACTTCAAGATTTTTGGTCAACATCCTCATTTTGAAGTATTATTCGTCATTTGATAAAGGGTTGATAATTATTCCTCAGGGATTCCTCACAATTCATCAAAACCCAAAAGTTGCTAAATTAGGGTTTTGAAGGAAAAGTCAACTCAACTTTGACCAAGCATAACTTTCTCATACTTTATCAGAAATGACCCATCCAAAGCTCATTTTGAAGAGGATGAAGTTACCTATAATTCACCTTCAGCTCCCAAGTTCAGAATATAGACTCACAAAAATATATGAATTTTGACATTATAGGTCATTTTGAAAAGTCAACAAAAATACCTTTTGGGTCAAAGCTTCATACATGAACATGGAAGACTCAATTGAGATGAGTTCAAAAGGGTTATTTATAGGACATCCAAAGATTTCTAAAAAGTCCAAGAACACCTCTCTAGGGTCAAAATTGAGAGAGTTATACATTGGCCAAGTTGACAATTTTTGCAAAATTGCCAAAGGTCAAATGTGCTCAAATTTGCATTTTTTGCTAAATGGGCCTAACTTTTTATGCTTGCACCTCACTTATAACATGGTCCACGACCCAAATTCTCACTCACATAATCATAAGCTCATTATGCTGGCATATCAGAATCAGATCATATTAAGGCTGAGTGGCACGAGATTGGCATGATTAGGCCAAATTTGGAAGGATATCATACAAATTGAAAATCAAATCAAATCTCATCAAAGCTTTAAGATTCAATCTGTTTTGCAACCCTAATTCATTGAGGGGTATATAATGAATAAGAACAAAGCAAAAAGGGGGGGTTAGAAGGCGTGAAACTGTCAGAAGAAAAACAGAAACTTTGGACAAAAAGTGAGAGATCGAAATCCATCTTAGAGCCATCCTCAAGGAGTTTCAAAGCCAGAAATCAATTCCTTGGCATCTCAGGAAGCATTCCCAATCACTTGCAGGCGTTAGAACATCCAGAATCATTCCCTATCACTCTCACGGTTTGCAAAATTATTCAAATTCGATTACTGTAATTCTTGCATCTTTAGCATGTTTAAGTTACATATTTGTGTTCATCATCATGTTTGCAATGTTTCTGGATAGTTTGATTTAAGTTACAGTGCAGGAATAAGCTTTTTCCATTGTTAGGGTTTCGTGCTCCAATTTTGGGTTTCGTGATTTAAGTAAAATTAGGCCTGATAATGGGTACCATGATGATCAGAGCTTCAAACCCAGTTGATTCATGGCCCCCAATTAAATTTATATTGCGTGTACTTGATTTTTGAATGACACAGGTTTCAGCAACAAACCTGCGTCTGTAGGTAAAGGTTCAGAGCCTAAAATGACGGTTCTAGGGAAGAAGACAACATCGTGTCACAACCTGACTGGCTGGTTTAAATTTTGGCGCGTTATTCTGGCCACTAACTTGTTTTCCAATATATTATTTGTTTTTATTATATTAACAAGTTAACATCCAACGCAGTTGGTCAGAGGAAGGAAATCAGAAACTCGTGTCCTGGGTTCGATCCCAGGCGTGAGCTTTTGGCATTTTCTCCATTGTTTTAACCAGATCCAGCACATACACCTTCTGAGGGTCATCATCTTTTGATCCATCAGCCAGAACCAGATCCAGCACACCCCACCTTTTGAGGGTCATCATCTTCTGATCCATCAGTCAGAATCAGATTCAATGCATATACACCTTCTGAGGGTCGTCATCTTATGATCCATCAGCCAGAAATAGATCCAGTGCACCTCACCTTCTAAGGGTCATCATCTTCTGGATCCATCAGCCAGAACCAGATCCAGCGCATGTACACCTTCTGAGAATCATCATCTTCTGGATCCATCTCCAGCCAGATCTGCTGACAGCAGGCCCATTTGGTTATTTCTACTATTTTTTTTAATTCCTTTTCTTTAGTTACTTTATTTTTTTAAATCAACACAAAAATTATTTTATTAAATTAACCAATCAAAAATCACAAACAAGATTTATTTTCTTAATAAATGTTTTTTTATTAATTAGTTTAACTAATTTAGGGTAACTTTAATTTCTTTCATAATTTAAAAACAATTAGAATTTAGGTTTAATTAATTTGCAATTAAATATTTTCTTCAATAAAAATCCAAAAATACTTTTTCCTCAAATTAGATTTTTCAGGTTTCAATTTATTCTCGCATTTAATCCGCTGCGCGCTTATTATTATTTTGCCATTATTTTTGTAATTGTTCATGGTTTGTAATAGTTAATTTAGGGTTTTATTTATTGTTTAAATTCCCAGGTTTTTGGCTATGTAATTAATCCCCCTCCCTGAAGCTTTGTAATAGCGTAGATTTATTTTCTCTCATTTTTAATTCCTGCAAATATTTAACTGTTTAGATGTATGCTAATAGGATTGTATGGCAAGAATGCATGAAAAATTAATTTAGTTAGAAAACCCTAACATACAAAGATAAATAATTGAAACAAATCACTCGCACATATCACTCATAGGGTATGCTCTCACTTCGGTTGCCTTTGGTAAACGATCATTAAGCATAGGGTGTCTTAGTGGTTACCCTCCTGTCTAAAAAGATCAAATGTCCCATTCGAATGTTGCCTCGGAAATGTTTCCTCGAATATGATCTTAAGACTCTAGGGTTACTACTAAGGTGTCCTAATATTGCTTTAGTGATCGTACGTCCCTTTCGAAATGACCCTTACAAATCCGACGACGGTGCTACCTATTTCTCAATAGTAGGATAGTGTTGTCTAAAGGAAACAAGAATAGAAACGATCTTTTTTCGAGTAGGTAGATGCTAGTAGATACTTGCTCAAATCAAAACTTTTCATACTTACACATTTCAAAACAATTTTCAAAACAACTTCTTCACACCCTTGAGGACTGATACAAGGGTTGTCACAAAGTAAAACTTTTCAAAACAAAGCACACAAACACAAACAATTTAAAAATGAGCAAGTACCTAAGAGCCCATGGAAAACCATGGATAGAAAGGGTGCTAACACATTCCCTTTCTATAATCTACCCCCCGTGCTCAAAATCTCGAAAAAGGATTTTTTTTCTGTACTTTTTTCCTTTCCGGTTGGATAAAATAAAAGTCGGTGGCGACTCTTGCTTACCGTGACATTTTGCAAACACAAAACGCAAAACGCAAACCAGTATTAAACAGTCGGTTCTGCCACCGTATCACATTAGGCAAAATTTTCATGCGGAAATTGATTACCCCTAAAATAGGAAATCGATTTCCTGAGTCATTTTTCCAATTTCTGCACTACTATAAAAAGGGCATTTTCTTTGGTGGAAATCGATTACCCCTATATGAGAAATTGATTTCTTGTACACAATCTGGTTTTATTTTTTACTTATTTTTTCATATTTTTTATTTAAGTTGTTTTATTTGTTTTAATTATTGGCCAACACATTCATCTCTCTCACCTTCAATCCACTCCTTGGAACTCAGACTCTTTAAACACCTATCACTTGCTACCCAATTCAATTCCTCCACTTACCAACACAATCCACTTTATATCTCATTAATTTACACCCAATATATATCAATTATCTCACATAACTTTATCAATTATCTCACATAACTTAAATAAGCTATTTTGAAAAATCACTTGTTCTCTCTCAAAACCCAAAAACTAAAATCACCTTCAAAACCTAAAACTTACAAGATCTTCCATGGAACCTCCAAGACAATCTAAGGGAAAGGAAAAGATGGGTGAAATCTCCAATGCTAATGATTCTGACTCCGAGCAAATTCAACATACGGTGAAGCAAAGGAGATTACAAGCCAACTACATATTAAGGGTTATTCTCCTACCCTTAGGTAAACTCAACACCTTTTCTGCTACTAGTTTCAATTTTCAAGCTCTATTAACAACTCAAGGGCTTGTGAACTTTGTCTCTGACTCGTGGTTATACTATCCAGATTTAATTCGAGACTTTTATGCTAATTTTGTTGTACATTAGGGATGTTCATTTAGCACTATGGTTAGAAATAAAAATATTGTTATGTCATTATAACAATTTGGTGCTTGCTTAGATGTCCCTTTTGAAGGTCTTAAAATCTCTCGTGGTTTTACTCCTGACCGTCCGGATTGGGACAATTACACTAAAATGGATTATTTCTTTAGTATCTGTCGGATTTCCTAACAAGAATTATATGGCCGTCAAGCTCGTTATCCTTCCACCAAAATGTTGTGTCAAGTGAAAATTTATCGGTAAGTGATCGTATGCTCCATTGTTTTCTTGCTTATGTGCTTGTTCCAAAGGGGAATAATTACACAAAAATAGGGGATTTAGAAATGGCGCTTCTTTCTGCTATCAAGAATGAAATTAAGGTTAATTGGGCTTATGTTATTCTCAAACATATGGAATAATCTAAAGGATTGACTAGTGGCTATCCATATTCTAGAGCCATAACAATGACCTTGGAGAATAGTGATATTACTTTGCATATGGAACCAAATAATAAAATGGGGAAGACTAGTGCCATCACTAGTAGAAATTTCTTAAAAAATATGGTTATATTTAAGGATGTTGATGGAATTTTCA
The DNA here is from genome assembly GCA_948472305.1 of Vicia faba. Classification (NCBI taxonomy): domain Eukaryota; kingdom Viridiplantae; phylum Streptophyta; class Magnoliopsida; order Fabales; family Fabaceae; genus Vicia; species Vicia faba. Next base: position 19,248 of record CATIWC010000329.1, on the reverse strand, counting down.
GACATAGCATGGGATTGATCTACAACAAGATGCATGAGATGGATCTTCGTCACTCTTCCGAGTTTAGTGCTATTCGTACTGACCCCAACCTTCGCAAACAACACCACCACCACCAAAGTGAGGATGAGGAAGAGGAATAAGATGATGAAGAGGATGAAGGAAATGAAAGTTAATGATTATGTTATATGTTTCTCTTATTTATGCTTTATTTCCTTATTTTGGCTATGTTTAATTTCAGGCTCTTGAAGACAATTTTATTTCCGTGTAGTTTTTGACATTTGGTTGCGTAAGACTTAATATGTTATGTTGTGTGATCAAGTTTTTATGTTGTGATTGCTCATTATTTTTATGGTTTCTCTATATTTGTGATTATACTTGTTATTATGCTTCATGTTTCACCCTTGAATATTTTCCCATTCTTTTTTACAATGACAAATAGGGGTGAGTTGTTATGTTATTGGTATTGCTTTATTTAACAAAATTTGCAGCAAAGCCTTGAATTGTAAAGCAAATTCTCATAACATGGATGAATCGATCAAGGGTGAGAAATTGTTTCTAAAGAAACATTGATCATAAAGCTTCAATTGTTTGTCATCATCAAAAAGGGAGAGAATGTGAAGTCAAGACTCTCCATCCAATGTGTTTTGATGAAGATTAAAAATAAAGTGCATTTTGAATTATCAGGCCAAAAAGAATGGAAAAATTTAAGTACACTTCACCAAGCCTCAAGTTCTAAGACTAATCATGTGTACAAAATCTAGCAACAAATTTCTCAAGATTTCTCTTTGAAGACTAGCATGGAGTTTGATAATTAGAGGTATAAACATGCATCTATATTGATAAAATAGTGCTCTATATTTTATATAATTCATGTGCATACATTGGCTATTTTTATTCAAGTTTCAAAACTTTTTCTGGCTTAAATTTAAATATATTTGCAAAATTCTATTCAGGAAATCGATTACCCCGATATGGGAAACTGATTTCCTCTTCATGAAACAACTTGCCAACATTTCTGAGAAAACAATTTTATGTTATTGAAATTTGTGATACGGTGGGAGAACTGACTTGATGTTTTTTTGTTTTGATCGCATTTGTGCGGATAGCAAGAGTCGTCACTGACTTTTCTTTTATCCAAAAGGAAAGGTAAAAAAGCACAGGAAAGATCTTTCGAGATTATTTCTCGGGTTCGGGGGGTAGATTATGAAAAGGGAAGGTATTAGCACCATTTTCATCCATGGTTTTCCACGGGCTCTTAGTTACTCGCTTAGATCACTTGCTTTTGTTTTGATAGTGTGCTTGTGGTGTGGGCTTTGAAAGTGTTTTGAAAAATCTCTTTGTAATGGTTCTCGTTTCTATAAGAACGCGTACAATGTTTTATTTTGAAAGATAGTTCAAAGATGTGTTTGTGAATTGTGTTTTGGAAAGTGGTTTTTGAAAAGATATTTTTCAATGGTTCTCGTCTCTATAAGAAAGTATACAAAAGGTATTTTTTTTGAAAATGTTTTGAGATGAAAGTGTTGGTGTAAAAATGTTTTTGTCATGACCAAGCGAGCAACTAGAAGTGAATCTACCTACTTGAAAGGTCTCAAATGTTATTTTCTTCCTCCTTTTGATGTTGCTATCTTACCATTGATTTGGTAAGAAGCCTCATCGTTGGATGTAAAGGGACAGGTGTGGGTCAATTTTACAGTCATCGAAAGCAACTTACAAGACGCTTTAGAAATTTTCGTAAGGGACGAGATCATTTTATCGAAGGCAACGTCGAGGGTCATCGAGGGACTATGATCTTTTTTATCGAAGGGGTCATTACTAAAGTGTCTCATATTCGAGGGACATGATTATGTTTTTGAGGCAACAAGCGAGGTTACCCTAGAGGTGCGCGTGTGAAAAGTGTTTTTGATTCAAGTTAATTTTATCTTTGAAATTAGGTTATCTAGCGAATGATTTTAAATCTTGTCATACACGCCTAATTACTATACAGTAATAAGTAGAACAGTAAAATGCGGAAAATTGAAATTCTACACTATTACAGAGCTTCGGGAATGGGGGGTACAAATTAATGAATGGGGGTGATAGTAAGAAATATATTTAAATCACACAATACAAGTCCAAACTGTTAAATAATTATTTAAGTTAAAACTCTTTTCATTTGATAAAATTAATTAATGGTTTAATTAATAATGTCAAACAAAAATTATTTTAAACTTAATAATTATTTAAAATAAATATTAACCTATTTTCAATTCTAAATATATGCTGAAATATAAAACAAAAATCAAGTAAATAAAAGATATAAGAGAAAAAGTTTAGAAATGAGCCTGCATTGGAGCAAATATGGGGGTGTAGAAATAAGTTTGGTTGGCCCAAATAAAGGGAAAAGTCCAATGCTTTTGGCTGATCAGGTGTAGCAGTCTCCAGGAGGTGCACCATGGGCGTACACCTGTGGTGCGCTAAAGAGTATTGATAGATGAAGATATGAAACAAGCGGAGGGATGATGAGGGTGCACGACTGACTAACATGGGGATGCATGCGTATGATCCCTCATAGTGATTAAGGGGTGGTGACAAGTGTCACCGCCAGATTAGTCATTGTAAAAATGTAATTAACAAAATAAAAATGAATTAAGTGAAACAATCAAGCTCATAACTCACTTCTCTTTCTCTCTCTTAACACGATACTCTCTCTTCTCTCTTGTTAGGAGCCTCCACTGGAGAAGACAACCTGGCTGCACCAAAAATCGCCTTACGGCGGTGACGGCGGTAGTGTGACTCCAATCGCTACTTTTCTTACATAAATCTGACCGTCTCCTCTCTCTAATTACTAATCTGAAGTCAATTTTTGCATATTCTCAATCTAAAGCCCTAGATCTAAAGAGGGGTGGACAGAACCCTAAGTCAAAGATGTAGCAAAAAAGCAATTATTTATGATGAAGCATGCAAAATCGAAAGCAAAACGTAAAGAAAAAGGGAGAACGGAAGCCATGTTCTCCAAATCCGTGAGTTTCCAACCTTTCTGAAATCTATTCTTTTGGTATTTATCTGAGTTTCTTTCTCTTCTTATGAATATATTGAAACGATTTATGGGTAAGATAACGATGAGGACTAGGGTTTGACTTTTTTTTTCTATTTTTGGAGTTATTGGTACACTGTGGGTTTTTGGTGATGATATTTGGTGATGGACTTTGGTGATGGAATTTGGTGATGGAATTTTTCTGATGTTATTAACTTTTGTTGGTTTTTGTTGGTTTTGGTTTTGTGGCTTTTTGGTTTTACAGTGATGGTCTTTGGTGATGTTGTATATTTTTGGTGTTTGTAAAAGAAGTCAGTGAGTTTGATGGAGGTATTCTCTCTTGGTGATTTTTCGTTCTGGTTTCTTGGCTTTTGATATTTTGGTTCTTGTTGGTTCTGGGTTTTGATATCTGCTGGTTCTTGTTGGTTCTGGTTTTTTTTTTGTATTTGCTGATTCTGTTTTTTTTATTTGAAAATCTCCTCCTCTTTTATAAAACAGTGGTTATTCTTATAACCAGATCAGGGTGAAAATAAGAGGGAAAAACTTGTGAATTTGGACAATTTTGGTTTTCTAGCTTTGGGATTTAGAGTGCAGATTAAATTGTGTCCATTTTGGTGCAAGTTTGGGCAGGTTTTGGACTGTAATGCAGGCTTGTGGAGCAGAACTTTGGCATGCTTTGTTTTTGCAAGTTGGTTTGCTTTGCAAGGCTGCCAGCTTGTTTGTTATGTGCACAACAATTTTGCATAATTTTGGGATTGGTTATATGGCCTAGGTGGTATCCTCCTAACCATACTTCTTTCCTCTTTCATTTTTCCATGAAACAAAGCCACACTTGGCTTTTTCAGTACATTCTGAAGGGTTTGCTCATTTAGGAAAGTGATGAAATCTTGGGTTTTAGTCATTAGCTTGCATATTGTTTGTTTTGTTCTGTTGTGGCCTTTGTTGTATTTGCTTGTTAGTTTCTGTTTGCAGCATGCTTTTGCTCGGGTCCTGCTGTGATATTTTGCATCTGTTGTAGGCTTGCCCCTTTTTGTATTTGACTGCTGCAATTTGCAGCCTGTTGCTTTTATTGCAGTTTTGGGCAACAACCTTCCTTTTGCTCGGATCCTGCTGTTTTGTTTTGTTGCTTGTTTGAACTGTTGGAATAGCTTGTTGACTTGTGCATTTAATTGTTGTTGTTTGCAGCCTGTTGCTTTTGTTGCAGTTTGAACTGTTGGAATAGCTTGTTGGCTTGTGCATTTGTCTGCTGCTGTTTGTAGCCTGTTTCTTTTGTTGCAGTTTTGGACAGTTTGTATGCTATGCAGCCTGGTTATATTTTCTTGCCTTGTAGCTTTATTTCTCTTTTTTGTGAACCAAGAAAGATTATCTTTTTTTGTGATTTGCAATTGGGGAGAGAGATGATGATAGACCAAAAAAATTATGATTCCTAAAAGCAAACCTTAGTGATGAATTAAGAGAAAATTTGTTTGAAACTCCCTTGTTTAACTTCATTATTATATGCTAACTATATCTTATTTTCTTTTGATTTGTTTCATGAATGACAAGCAAGACTCGGATGCCAACGAAGATTGGATTGGTCACTTGAAGATGAAGATGAAGATGAAGATGAAGAAATTCTCTTTGTAATCTTGAGATTCTTTATAAACAAATTGTAAATTCATTTGTAATGTAAAAAAAATAATCAAATACTTGAATAAAATTTGGTGTAGTAGAATTTGTTGTACAAAAACTTGCAAACTTTGATTGAATACTTTGGATAAAAACTTACTTGATAACTTGCATTTTAAGCAAACACAATATGATAGAATAAATCATGTATTTTGCACTCTTAAACAAAATAAATGCTTAAGAGCTCAAATCCAATTGATTAATTGAATCCACAATCATGATTGTTTAAAAATGCTAGTCTTAATCTTTATATCTTATCCAAACAAAATATGCTCCCAAGAATAGCATCAATCCTCAGAAAATTGTGGTTAAGAAAAATTTAAAATCACACAAATGCCTTGCAATGATTCAATAGCTTTAAAATCTTCCAAGCCCAATTTTCCTTCAACTCTTTAAAGATAAACCCATGAACGACATCACATATGACCATGACCAGAAATAAACGTCTCAAGGTCTTGTAATTTGAAAAAAAATCACAATTCTTAGAGATCAAACGACTGTTGTTTAAAATTAGGTCAAAATTCATGATGCGACTTCTAACGCTTTTGAATTTTGGTGATCTCCTGCGCGTAATCAGCTCTTGATACGTGAAGAGAATTTTGAGAGGGCATCAAGAAGAATCAAACGCAAGGAAAATCGCTCAAAAAATTGAATAATAAAGAAGTTACGATTGTTTGAATTTGTTCTCGCACAAGAGCGATTTTCAAGTCAATGTAGCCGCTTTAAGTTATCTGGGCCATGGATTGGGAAAACTTGCAATGTGAGGTTTGAAAACTAACTTAAACGACTTTGAGGAGACATGGTGACTTATTTGAAACCTTGACGACTCAATTTCCTTTAAGAAGTGCAAAACCCTAATTGCTGACTTGTTGCCTAGGAAGAGAATCTGCTTGATCAACTTTTGATCCAAATTGAGTGTTTGAGAAACCCTGGGATAACATCTTGAGTGAAAAATGGGAGGGAAAATTTTGGGGTACAACAGTTGCCCCTGTTCAATCTTCTTAAACTTGAAAAGTGAGATCGACGTGTTTGTCGTTCGTTGCTTGAAAGTAGAAGATGGTTGAACACTAGAGTTCCCAGAAATTTGCACTTGATGATGCGCTGGTTGATTGTGTAGGGAATGGGCTTAAATATTCCATTTGGAGAAATGATGGAGAGTTGTCAGAGATGGGCTTATAGATGCCATCCAAATGTGATTGTTGACTGAAGTGTACGAAGTCTGAACTCGACTTTAACAGAAAAGAAATCAGAATAAACCTTTGGTCGATTTAAACTGGAGCTAGCAGAAGTCTTGAATGTTGTTGGAAAGAAATCAGAATATCTTTTGGAGCAATTTAAAATGAACCAAAAGATATCTTGGATTAATTTTGATTGGGAAGCATCAGAATAAATCTTGGTGCAATTTATCTGAACCAGAGAAAATTGTCAATAGGGAAGAATCAGAATAAATTGTTGAGAGGTTTAAACTGAAACAACAGAAGTTCGGAGAAGAATCAGAACAAATCATTGAAAGATTTATCTGAACCAGTAAGAATCTGGAAACGAATCAGAGTAAACCATTGTGAGATTTATCTAAACCAGTAAGAAGCTGGGGAAGAATTAGAATAAACCATTAAGAGATTTATCTGAACCAGCAGAAGTCTGGAAATGCATCAGAGTAAACCATTGAGAGATTTATCTGAACCAGTAAGAATCTGGAAACGAATCAGAATAAACCATTGTGAGATTTATCTGAACCAGTAAGAATCTGGGTAAGAATCAAAATAAACCATTGAGAGATTTATCTGAACCAGCAGAAGTCTGGAAACAAATCAGAATAAACTGTTGAGAGATTTATCTGAACCAACAAGAATTTGGAAACGAATCAGAATAAACCGTTGAGAGATTTATCTGAACCAGTAAAAGTCTGGAAACGAATCAGAATAAATCGTTGAGAGATTTATCTGAACCAACAAAAGTCTGGAAACGAATCAGAATAAACCGTTGAGAGATTTATCTGAACCAGTAAGAATCTGGAAACAAATCAGAATAAACAGTTGAGAGATTTATCTGAACCAGTAAGAATCTGGAAACGAATCAGAATAAACCGTTGAGAGATTTATCTGAACCAGTAAGAATCTGGAAATGAATCAGAATAACCCGTTGAGAGATTTATCTGAACCAGTAAGAATCAAGAGAAGAATAAGAATAAACCATTGAGAGATTTATCTGAACCAGTAGAAGAATCTGGAAACAAATCAGAATAAACCGTTGAGAGATTTATCTGAATCAGTAAGAATCCAGAAACGAATCAGAATAAATCGTTGAGAGATTTATCTGAACCGGCAAGAGTTTGGAGAAGAATCAGAATAAACCATTGAGAGATTTAATCTGAATCAGTAAGAATCTGGAAACGAATCAGAATAAACCGTTGAGAGATTTATCTGAACCAGTAAGAATCTGGATACGAATCAGAATAAACCGTTAAGAGATTTAAACTGAACCGGCAAAAGTTCGAAGGAAATATTTGCTATGTAGATGGTCGACCAGTCTTTTCTCGGGAATTGATCTGTATTTGAATTGTTGAAAATATTTGCCAGTCGGAGATTTGTTAATGATAATTTCTTGTCGATTGATTCTTTCCTGAAAAGGTGAAGAGTTAATTGCATGCAATGTCATGATGTATGTAATGCATGGTATAATATTGTTTCTCAAAATAAATGAGATTGCACTGTATGTACTTGTGTTGTCAATGCTATGACATATGCATGCAAATGTATGGATTTAAAGATTGTTCGTGCCGTAGTGTTACTGGAAGCGGGGAAAATAAATCCCTTTTGAAGCACTGATGAGTGAGTTTCCAATTATTAGAGAAATAAACTCTGTTGTAGAAGGGAAACGCTGGACATTGCTTGTGGACTTCGTTAAATCCTGTTGGGGAATCCTGAGAAATTGGGAAACTTTCACTAGGGAACCTCTGGAGAGGTAGTTAGAAGTTTTACTCTGTCAGGGGTATGAGAGCGCTTGATACCAACAAGCTGCATACTGGAGATACGTTGATGATCCTGTAGTAGGATGTCTTTGCTTCCGCTGTTGCTGGAGAAGGTACCTGCGGGGATCTTATGGAATTTCCTATAGATATTATCCTATTTCTTAAAGCCAATAGTAATTATCTTTCCATTTTCTGTTTATTTGTAAATAGTAATGACGTTCAAATGCACATGTTCAAAAATAAATCATTGGACGTTTTTGTAAACAAAACATAGAAATAAAGAAAGACAGATAGCTTTTCACTTTCAAAAGGGATATCTTTGTATTAACTTGAATAAGTTTTTTTTGTACAACGAGACGAGCATTCTAGTAAGAGAATATCGTCGTAAAAAATGAAAATTGTACAAAGAAAAGATAGCTATGTGAAATAATCCCATGGGGTTCCCATTCTGCTATAGTCTTCGTGTCTCTGAGTGTCTTGTCTACTTGTCGCCTCAGAGAAGCTGATTGGATTTATTAGAACTGTTTGAGCTGGTTGGTCAATGCTGAAGATTGTCTGCAAGATGATCTGACGGGACATAGTCATACGCTTTAAATCCCTAACTTTTTCCTGGACTGCCCTTTCGGGTTTTTGATCCACCGAGATACCCTTTTTGGCCCAAGCCTCCCTTTCAGGTTTTTAGCTTGCCGGGTGCACATATTTTTTTTTGTATTTTATCCCTAATTTTTAACCGAACCTTTTGGTTCGTCGGGATGCCCTAATTTTTTCCTAGGTCAGTCGACCTAGCGGGTCCTTTTTTACGCATAGTATCTTTTAACTATGTCCATATTTATAGGGTGTGGGAGGTCATCGCCATCCATAGTGGTCAAGATCATTGCCCCGCCAGAGAATATGCTTTTGATTACAAATGGTCCTTCATATGTAGGAGTCAATTTCCCCCGGGGATCACCTTGTGGAAAAATGATATGCTTGTTTACCAAATTACCGACCCGATATACCTGACGTTTGACCTTTTTGTTAAAAGCTTTGATCATGCGTTTTTGGTACATCTGACTATGACAGATAGCTGCAAGCCTCTTCTCATCAATCAAGTTCAACTGGTCAAGTCGAGTCTGGATCCAATCTTCTTCGTTCAAACCAGCACCCTTCATGATCCTTAGAGAGAGAATCTGGACCTCAATAGGTAAGACAACCTTCATGCCGTATACCAGAGAATAGGGTGTTGCCCCAGTTGATGTGCGAGCTGTGGTACGATACCCGTGGAGAGCAAATGGTAGCATCTTATGCTAGTCTTTATAGGTGACTGTCATTTTCTGTATGATCTTCTTAATGTTTTTGTTAGCAGCTTCTACAGCGCCATTCATCTTTGGCCGGTAAGGGGAAGAATTGTGATGCTGGATCTTGAATTGCTTGCATAAGGCGGTGATCATAGTGTTGTTTAGATTTGTACCATTATCAGTGAGGATTCTCTCTGGGATACCGTACCGACATATGAGATTCTGTTTGATGAACCGGGCGACCACATTCTTAGTAACGGAAGCGAAGGAAGCTGCCTCAAGCCACTTTGTAAAATAGTTGATAGCCACTAAGATGAAACGGTGTCCATTGGAGGCTGTTGGCTTGATTTCCCCAATCATATCGATTCCGCATTTGACATCTTTTAAAAGTTGTATTGCTTAAATGATTTACGCACTTTCAAAAGGGTGTCAAGGTACTATATATAACATACAATTTCAGATTTGAAAATCACCTCTTTCATTGCAATTAAACAACATATTATTCACTCAAATTTTCATACAAGTGTTTTGTTCTTGATATTTCATAAAGAATTTTTATGCATGTATGTTCATAACAATCCATTAAATTCATATCATTCTCATAAATACTTGAGCAATATATTTTAATTATAAATTGCTTGTTTGGAAGAAAGGATCAAGCTTAGTGTTTGATACATATTCATATTTTCTTTTACTTAGAAAAATTCCAAAATTGGTTTTGTAACCTTGTTGTCCAGGTACTATATATAACATACAATTTCAGATTTGAAAATCACCTCTTTCATTGCAATTAAACAACATATTATTCACTCAAATTTTTATACAAGTGTTTTGTTCTTGATATTTCATACAGAATTTTTATGCATGTATGTTCATAACAATCCATTAAATTCATATCATTCTCATAAACACTTGAGCAATATATTTTAATTATAAATTTCTTGTTTGGAAGAGAAGATCAAGCTTAGTGTTTGATACATATTCATATTTTCTTTTACTTAGAAAAATTCCAGAATTGGTTTTGTAACCTTGTTATCCAGGATTGTTGGAAGTAAAAGGTTGAAAGTGAGAGGATTGCTATCATTCAACTTAGTGGTTCACAAGAGGATTGTTCTTGTGATTATGTGGTCTTGTACAAGTTTCAACAATAGTAAAATATCTTCCGTGTTGAAAGGGGACTGGAGTACTCTCGGACTGTGAGGGGAACCAGAAAACATCCTCGTGTCATTTATTTTTCTACACTTTATCGCTTTCATAACATCACCATAAACTAGAAAAAAATCCAACATCACTTAAAACCGATAAATTACAAAGTTCCTAATTCACCCCCCTCTTAGAAGCATTTATGACTTACAACAATAATCCAAAAAGATGAAATACACATGCAAAGTAATATAGAGCTATAAATACACGGTTTCACTATGCTCCCTATTGCATCCCCAAAGGATACACGATATACCATATCATAGAATTTGGTTCACTCGTGAACCGGAGCATGACAAAATCGTTACCATCACCATAGATAACACTTCTCTAATTTCCCTTCATAGGAATGAGCTACTCGCACTCGAACCCTTGCCATAGGAGACAAGGCAACAACATATTTTAAGAACATAGAGTTCCACGATGTGAACAACGTCTCTATCATTTCATCACACAACAACAATGTCATAAGAGCGTCAACATAACCATTATACAGACAACATTGACACATAACTTTAGTTCCACCATGCTACAGTTCATCAATCAAACATGTAAATTAATACATCTATTGACATGGAAGTAACAAGAATAATATATAAACCTTTAACCTATCACTTCCATTATAGAATGTCCAATGGTTTATATCATTCCCATAGGCTTATGATGTTTAACCATTGACTCCTAACAAGTCATACACGTATAATAAATTGTGCCTCTTCACGCTTTAATTATGACACTCTGATCATATAGCTTAAAGTCACTGTCCTCATTTTTATTTCCATCAAATACCAGATCTACATGTTTTACATCTAGCTTCTGACTCTCTTTAATATCCACCAGAAAATTATTGTTCACTTTTGATATCCTCAACCTTCCACTCTGCGGTATTAGCTCGCATACCAACCTAAGTCTCTGAACTATTCAATAAGTCCCAACTCTTTCCTAGCCACTTTTCCATTAGGTTCACACGAAATGGTGAACGATTATCCCCTCGATAGAATGTCAATCACTTTACATACTATCAATCTGTCAAGACAAGCCTATCCCATCCAACATGATTACGTCTACTATCAACAAGAGATTAAGGGTGATCAGTTCCTCAATTTATCAATATGTATCCGATAACTATGACGGTGCATAAACCATTATTACTAAACTATAATAGAATTTCATTAGAACTTGTGCTTAAAGTCACCTAAAGCACCATGGTCCAATAATCTCCTTTGAGGTATACAAATGCTTCCACAATTTTCTTCTCATTTGATCTCGTCGATGAGACATCTTCGCCCAAACACATTACATAGTCTACTTCACACTCACTTAGAACCACATAAATGTTAAGTATCTTACAACTAAATAAATACTCATATACCAAATACATTACAAATCATTTTGTTCTAATTGAAGTCTTTATCCATGTAGAAGACTTTAGCAACATTCATAAATTCTTAATTTCCCTTAAATATCACAACATCGAGGATCCATATATTTTCACATTTGAATCTCATTCCAATTGCAATCTAAATAATACCATCCCCATATCTAGTTGGTGATAGAAACTCCCCAAATTCTCCCTGACACATGTCGATACTTTTCTATCACAAACATGATTCCAATCTTTCTTGAATTTATTTTTCCTTTACCATTACCTCACTTTTCCTCAAAATATATCGCCACTCTAATCATTCTTAATCGGCATAAGCTGCATCTCCATGCGCTTCTATAATACCTTCACATCCTACCTAATACCAAACATCCCATTACCTCAATTCATTCATTAACAACATATCGTACTTGACCTAGTCTCAAACAAACTGCGATAATAACCAGTTAAGCCCAAAAAGCTTCTACTCTCTGTAATTGACTTCAGAGCCTTTCAATGTAGAGTTGTGTCTACTTTGGATGGATACACATATACCATCACCCAAAATAGCATGCTCAAGAAACTCACCTACTCAAACAATAATATACACCTTGACAACTTAGCATAAAATTTCCTCCCTTTAGACACTAATTCAAATTGTAATGTTCAACATGCCCTTATTATGACTTAGATTAAATAAGAATGTCCTCAATAAACACCGCAACAAAGTGATCCAAATATTTGTAATGCCTACACCGAGTTCTAAAAGGTGTCTTCTAATTATCTCACCCTTTGCATGAATCTGAAGGTGACCCGACCTCAATTCGATTATACTGAAGACATACTCGTCAACCAGTTGGTCCATCAAATTATAAATCCTTTGAAATGGATATTTAATATCAATCATTATCTTAATCAACTGTCGGTAACCCATACACAACCTTATACAACTGTTATCAGAGACATGCAAACATATGAGCCTCATCTCCTAAGACTTATCCTACTTTCTTAGCAAATATCTTCAGGCATAAGAATCTGCATCGACTCATTAAAACAATTTGTAAGCACTTGGTTTAACTCCAAACAGCTCACCCCCAAGGATAACATCAAGTTAATCTTACATCTCTCTGTAATGATAAGTAGAAATTATCCCCGAGAAAACATCAAGACTCACCTACAATTGGCACAACATTAGTAATAACATCGCCCTCCACTCCTAGAGAGGTGAACAACCCAAGTACCAGATCATTCCCTCTCAAGTACACTTCAACCTGGCCGCTAGACATAAATCTTGAATCCGTACTTCCTTCGAAATCGGGAAACAATGCGGTCTCACCAACATTTGCACTCATACAATCCACGACACACTAAATCAACTATTCACACCTTGCAACCAAAACATCTCTGAGAAGCAAGAGCTTCTCCCTAACTTTTTTCAATCTCCCTCCTGCAAACAAGTGATTAGAAAAACAAGAAAGTATCAATAGTGTTTCACACACATGTCGCGTACTAAGGAACAACACATTGACAGTATTCAACTGTCACGCCACACCGACTCAACAACTTGGCCAGATAGACCAACCTGCTCTGATACCATTATGTAACACCCTATTTTCCCTAGGTATTTATTTAAATAGAAAATCAAAGAAAACAAAATCAAACATCAAATACGATGTCACATTTCCCACATCAAACACCTGCTCATACTTTAGATACATAACACATAAAGGAATCGAACATGAAACGAAAGCTTTTATAAAAATTGAACATCAATTATGAGTACAGTGGAAAGTCAATATTTGGACTAAGGTAAAACAAGTAGTAACATTTTAACAAAATCCTCGACAAGTTAATCATATAGAACTAACATAAGCAAAATCAAAACGTTCTCTCAACCTCGGTATTATTTATCAGAGCAGACACCAAAATACTAAGACAATATAAAGAGATATCTCTTCCTACTCAATTCCATTTCTTTGCTCCATAGTATCTGCACGATGTCGTAAAAAGCATCATTCCAACAGAAGGGGTGATAAATCAAAATTAAATAAGAAATTGCATAATAACATGTAATAGCATAGAAAATAAAATATACAATTCACATCACCCACACATCACATGCTAAACACATATAGCATACACAAATAATCACATACTAACACATATAGCATACACAAATAATCACATGTTAACACATATAGCATACATAGATAATCACATGCTAACACATATAACATACATATATAATCATATGCTAACACATATAACATACATAGATAATCACATTCTAACACATATAGTATACACAACCAATATGCAATGCAATGAGACTCATAACTTGACTCAATGTATGTGGTACCAATTTGTGAACTTTCAGTTTCACCCCTCTGATCTCCCACCTAGGATTGAAGATCACCGAAAGGGACCTTCATCCAAAATCTTTATCAAGTAACGCTTCACAAATCCATCACCATAGGAATTAGCTACTCACACCCAATTCGCACAATGGGATTAAGACTCACAAAAAACGGACCACCATCCAAACACAATGAATGCATGCCACATATTATGCATGCAACACAACGACATAAACATAGACCTTCACCATAGTCAATGTGCCTCACCATTATTGGTCACCATGCACCAAACACCTGCCAAAACATGCAGCAACAACAACACAATGATACCACAAGCAATAACCATGTATTTGCACACATTCCACAAAATAACATATTATGCATATATATTTTGCATACAACATAACACAATATCATGTATCACAATTCACCAAGCATGTTATCAACTCATCATGTTATAATCAATAACAATAACCCACCATCACAACATCATGGTATCACAATTAACCAAGCATGTTATCAACTCATCACGTTACAATCAATAACAATAACACAATATTACAATATTACAATAATACAACATCATGGTATCACAATTCACCAAGCATGTTAGCATCTCATCATGTTATAATCAATAACAATAACACAACAAATAAGGTATTATATTCATAACCAACGAATCACATTAAAGCCTCACTATTTTGACCCACCATACAATTACAGTCACTCATCATCTATAAACGGTACACAAACTCGATATTTATATGAACATAGCACACCACATGGCAATGTGTCATTAATACACATCACAAGCAACACAACACACAAATACATGTCATTTTACACAATCACACAGTGATTAAATCACCTAATTCCAACAAGACTATTTTTATTGAAAATAATATTGCGCTAGATTTCTAACAGAACGAAGACCTAAACAGAGATACGATTCAAAAGTTATGAATTTTTGAAAATTATGATTTTCAGCATGTTTACTGTGTAACCGGTTACCCTAATTTCAGTAACCGTTTACATCCTTCCAAAATTCCCATAAACGCTATTTTTTAAGCTGTAACTGGTTATCTCGTAGTGGTAACCGGTTACCACTATACTAGAGTAAAAAAACCAGGTTTTCATGTTACAAAATTCAACCCAATTCATCCCAAAAACCCCAAATCTCCATACTAGAACACTAACTCGAGTTTAGTTCATTTCAACACCATGTACAATAATTACATACACATAATTCAATCAATTTCATTAATTAACAACCAAGTCACGTATATATTCATACTCAGTTAGAAATAAGCAAAATTAGAGAAAGATGAACCTACACATGATACTACTCTATCACATTGTATTATATAACCCCAATAAAATCAGAAATCTCACTCTTACCTTAGAGTTCTTGCAAAAGCTTCAACCTTAATAATGAACATTCTTCTTCTCTTGAGCCCTAACTTCCTCTTCCCATTTCCCTCTGTTTCTTCTCTTTTTTCCAAATATTACGATAACTTCCTTTTTGACTCTCACTATCCCTATTTCTATTATAAAATTCTATTATTATTATTATTATTATTATTATTATTATTATTATTATTATTATTATTATTATTATTATTATTATTATTATTATTATTATTATTATTATTATTATTATCATCATCATCATCATCATCATCGTCATCATCATCATCATCATCATCATCATCATCATCATCATCATCATCATCATCATCATCATCATCATCATCATCATCATCATCATCATCATCATCATCATCATCATCATCATCATCATCATCATCATCATCATCATCATCATCATCATCATCATCATCATCATCATCATCATCATCATCATCATCGTCATCATCATCGTCATCATCATCATCATCATCATCATCATCATCATCATCATCATCATCATCATCATCATCGTCATCATCATCATCATCATCATCATCATCATCATCATCATCATCATCATCATCATCATCATCATCATCATCATCATCATCATCATCATCATCATCATCATCATCATCATCATCATCATCATCATCATCATCATCATCATCATCATCATCATCATCATCATCATCATCATCATCATCATCATCATCATCATCATCATCATCATCATCATCATCATCATCATCATCATCATCATCATCATCATCATCATCATCATCATCATCATCATCATCATCATCATCATCATCATCATCATCATCATCATCATCATCATCATCATCATCATCATCATCATCATCATCATCATCATCATCATCATCATCATCATCATCATCATCATCATCATCATCATCATCATCATCATCATCATCATCATCATCATCATCATCATCATCATCATCATCATCATCATCATCATCATCATCATCATCATCATCATCATCATCATCATCATCATCATCATCATCATCATCATCATCATCATCATCATCATCATCATCATCTAATACAACTAAGAAAAGTAATAACAAATATAATAAAAATATTAATTATTAAATCTAAATAATATTAACTTTATATTATTTAAATAAATAATTACTAACTAATATTACTAATTAATTACTCAAACACCACCTATTTCTATACTATCGCTCATACACTCACAATACCTTAATTTTTATATTTTTAAAGCATCTATTCTACACTAAGGGCATCACAACACATCAATATACTCATCAACGTATATAAATGCACAACATCACATAACTAAATTATGAAAAATAATTTAAATAAAATTGAGGCGTTATAAAGAACAACAAGAAGCAAGAAACAAAGAAAGTCTTTCTCAAGAGAGAAAAGTGCTCCTCATATAGAGTTTCTTTGTGAGAGAAATAGTGAGCCAACTTATGAATTGTAAATTGAGAGATAAATTATTGTGAGATCCACCTAAGGATGAAGTTGTTGTATTCATATTATCACTATAGTGGAAGTTTAAGAGGTCTAAGGGTCCCGTGGTTTTTCCTTTCTCATATTGAGAAGGTTTTCCACGCTAAAATTATTTTGTGTCATTGTGCTTATATTTTCACGGTTCCGCTAGTGCCTATTTTTTGAATTCACAGAGGAGAGAAATTATAGAGGTCATTTCTCAACAAATCTAAACCAAACCAATGCGGTTTGGATTAGTTCGGTTGGTTCTATTTTTTACAAACAAAAAAATTTATTGAGCCATACATACTCATATAGATGAAAACATAGCTTTGTATTTTGTTATTATACATTATCAAATAACAACAAATCATATTTGGACAACAACTTTCCATTTAATATACAAAAATTAGATTAGATAAAAGTGAAATAAAAAACATAAAGTAGTAGCATAAAACGATATATAAAATATTATAATGAAATAGAAAAAAAAAGAGGAGATGAAAGATTAGAGAAGATGAAAAAGAAAGAGCGGAAGAGAGGAGAGATTCGAGAAGAAGAGGTACATTAAAAACGTAGTTGAAAGAGATATCATTAAACACAAATAAAAAGATGTAAAAGAAAGAACATTAGATATGCGAGACTATAGAAGAAGATGTGATATGTATATGAAAAAAAGATGAGAAGAAGGCACGATGCCGCTAAGAGAATTTTGAGAAAACATAAATTAAAACCTTAAGTGTGAGGACAAAAAAATCATGGGTTTTGAGATTATTTTATTTTATTATTTAAGGGGTAACCTTGATTTAACAGTAAGGTTGTTCCATTGTGATCCTGGAATCATGGGTTTGAACTCTGTTAGAAACAATTTCTCTATTATAAAAATAAAAAAAATTATATACATCCGACCTTTTTAAAGCCCATGAAATAGGACCTCCGTAAACATTTCATATAATTAATTAATTAGTGAGTGTTATTTCTTCCTCACCCAAGCACGAACCCAGATCGTAGTGTTTGCAAACACATTATTTATAAGGACTTATCAATTGAAAGAAACACAGTAAATAATTGAATCAAAATATTCTAAAAATTGCATATTATCTTAAATTTAATATGTTGTTTGTTCTCCAACAATAAATACGTCAAAAAGAGTGAAATTTAAACTTCAAACCAATGTTTTAAAAAACCAATATTTCAAAGACAAATTTTAATATTTTTTTATGAAAAATTTGAAAATAATTATTAATTTAACATCATTAATACTTAAAATATTTTTATTTCAAAAAGAAAATTATTATTTACCATAAAAGAGCTACACAAATTTTTAAGTTATAACACTATATTATAATATGCTCTAAAGATACATGTTAAAGTATTATAATTAAAAAAAATTAAATATAATTAAATGTAATAAAGTCATATTTAAAATTTCAAAATATTAAATACACACATTTCAAGATAATATTTTTTACAAATAATTTATTAATTTGTGCTCTTGGGACACATATTAGCTTTTTTCATTGTGTAATTATGTCTATCATTGATCTTATAATATTAAGTTTGTAATGAATTTTAAAATATTTATTTTATTAATTTATGAATATTTAATTACGTGACTTATCTATAAATTTTAACTTTATATTATTAATTTATTTAATAAACCGTTCGTCTGTAGGTTTAACTGGTTAAATAATTAATCTTAAATCGAAAGTTTTGCCGATTCAACCTCCAATTTAATTTTTATAACATTGCTTTGAACACCTTATCATATTTTATGTCATTCTAGTTTGAACATTGAAAAATATTTTTATGTCATTCTAGTTTGAACATTGAAAAATACTACAAGAAAAATACTTTTTTGTGACGGCTCTAACAGTATGTGGTTCTAACCTCCACAAAACTCAAATTGTGACCGTTTAATAATCATTGTAAATCTTAGTATAAGTGAGCTTTGTTTGCGGCAGTTTTATTTATAAACCGTCGTGTAAACTATCCTTATTTAAATTGTGATGGTTGTTTTAAGATTGTGAGAGGTTCAAATTGTCATTAATAACAAAATATTTTATAACAAATTACAATTGTTTGTAATCCCCGTTAAATATATTAGTTTAAAAATATGGTAATCACTGATTTTGCTATAAAATATTAAAACACATATTTAGCTTATATTTACCTATTACATACAAAAACATAGTATAGTAATTGATAAGAATTTAGGTAATTCACTTTTTGCATACAATTTGAATATTCTAGTTGTTTTACTATGCCTTCATAAGAAATGCAAGCACTTGCCTTCCACATGTTTTACATTTACTTTGGTGCATGAGTTCAGCACATTATGAGTTCCTTTATTACATACATCAAACAAAGTAGCCTACAACATTTGTCAAACTATACAAAAATTAATTACCATATACACATTTATGCATAATTATAAGAGTAAAACACCTTAAACGAAATTATGAAATTATAACTACATTACGAATCATAATCAA